>OZ024743.1:267788255-267823255 GCA_964016885.1 Eledone cirrhosa | reverse complement strand
ATCAGGAAACAAGGCAGTGTACGGTACATAAAAATAAATCGAAAATGTATTCATACCCTTTGTAGAAGTACCGGTAAAGAGATATCACAGCATTCTAAATCACGTAAAATGCATCCTATAAAAACGGTCCTGAAGCAGCTTCAAATCTGTATATAGGTGTGTACGTACGCAGCACACACACACACACACACACACACACACACACACACACACACACACACACACACACACACATACATATATATATATATATATATATATATATATATATATATATATATATATATATATAATCTAGTTACGGTAAAAAAAAAACCCAAAAGATAAAACTTTAAATCATGTTGTTAATTTCTAAATCTGTTTCAAATTAACGAGTTGCAATCGCAAGCATAAATAATAATAATAATAATAATAATAATTATTATTATTATTATTATTATTATCACTTGTATAGTGATCCTAATCTTTAGGTAATTACCAAAGATTCATCACTTCAGGTAAGAGTTGGTCCGAATATCAATTGAATATAGCGAGTTTGACTTTTATAGCTCCCCACCTTCTCCTGATTACCGATTGCTAAAGCTGGCGTATTATTGCACCAGATCCTGCAATTCTTGCACTTAATACAGCCTCTTGTATTCCATCACTCATGAACACGGCCGCGAGATACTTGAATTACTTCACCTGCTTCAGTGGAACACCATTCATATGTAGAGAGCACTAAGCAGGCTTCATTGAGAGGACGAGGATCTTATTCAACGTAGTTCTGATTTTCATTCTTGCCGTGCAAAAGTCGGAGATCACTTTATGACAAGTTAAGTAACGTTATGTCGTACGCAAATTCCAGCTGACTGATCAGGCACCAATTTTGAGATCTCATCCCAGTATCTCACTTTCAATGTTAAAACGTAGTCTTGAGACTAAACTACCATGGAATATATGTGAGACTGAGGATGGTTACCATATAACCATGGTACAACTTATCGTAGCCAAGGTAAAATATCCAGCCAGCAATTGCGGATGTTTGCTACCCGTTCAAGCAGCCTGCCAACATTGAAAGTCAAATTGTGACTCCACTAACAACCCGTCTGCGAATGTTAATCCTGTTCATCAAAAATAATGAAAAGGAGAGTAGTCCGACTCCCCGATTTGTCGGAAACCAGTTACTCAGACATTCGTATATATACATTTATAGGAAGGTGGTAGTAGCATCATGATTTACAACTATTTGATGTTGCAACAATGTATGCTTTAGTACCATTAAGTGTAGAAATGGAGCATTGATACAGTGTTAGAAATGGGTAAATTACCATTAAGAGGGGTAATTGTGTGGTTGGCTGAAATTACAGTTATGGTTAGGAAACGGGTTACCATGAGAAACCAACTTACGCACGGTAAACTAGGAGTCCACACCATTTTAAATAACCTTAGCACTGTATATTACATTCATGTATGTTTTCCCCTACCTCTCAATTGTTCTCTCTCTCTCCCCCTCTCTCTCTCTCTATCTATCTCTCTAGCTCTCTATCTATCTCTATCTATCTATCTATTTATCTTTCTTTCTCTCTCCATCTCTCACTCTCTCTCTCGAGCTAGTTAATCATATACTGGAAGTATAGAGGGCCGCCGCTCCAGTACCTCTAGTACGGGGCAACAATTCATCAACACCGAAAAGCTAAATGAATTGAACAGCGTCGCTATTTGAACTCAGAACATAGAGACACGAAATAGATATCCAATGCTCAAATGATTAAACCGATCGTTTCCTGGCACACACACACACATACATATATATATACACACCCGTGCACACATACATACATTCATACATACATAAGATATATACATACATTCACACATTCATATATATACATATAATATTTATAGATATCTGTATATTTATGTAAATAACTACACACAGACACAGATGCATACATACACACCCATACATATATATATATATATTATATGGATATGGGGGTATGGATGTGTGTATGTGAATACTTATTATATACGTATGTGCGTGTATATGCACTATATTAACTATACTAGGTGTTTAGTCATACTGTCCAGTTTTGGGTTAACGACCTGGAGATTTTTAATTACTTCCTCTTTACAAGACAGACCATTGGTTTATGGGAAAGCATTAAACTATCACAGACTGTGGGCCCTTACGTTATATTTTATGATTATGAATTACTATAAACCACCACCTCCACCACCACCTTTTTAAAACTATTACCTCCAACACCAAAACCAAACCAGAGCCATCACCAACACCACAACCACCACCTCCGCCACCTCATATCTCGGCACTCAGAACATCCTTCAGCAGATTGATGAATCGCTATTTTCGTTTTCATCATAACCAACTAAACAATGTAACTTTACATGTATATGTCTTTCTTCTTTGAGAATCTTCATTCTTTCCGTTCTCCTGAAACTTTGGATGTTGAATCAGTATCATTGAGAGCTGTTTGTTATATGGTATATAGTATATTACTTCCGCTTCACTTCTACTGCTGCTGTCAATTTACTTTACAGTGAAATCGAACTCTCCGATGCATGCCCATTCGAAAGGAATTCAACTTAATGTCACAACGGACCGGAATTTAAGACATTATATTGTTCAACATCATACGTTTAGTTGTTGATAGGCAAGAATTCTTTTTAATAGTCAATGGAAGGAATATAAACATTGATAATAAGTGCGTCCCTGTTCGTGCATATGTATATATGTGTTTCTGTGTGTAGATATGGGTGAGTGTGAGTGTGTATATGTATGTGTGTTTGTGTATATGTATGTGTTTATATGTATGTCTGTGTATATGTATGTGTGATTTAACGTGTATGTTTAACTGTATTTTTGGCTGTATGAGTGTCTCTGTATAAATATGTGTGCACGTGAAGGTGTGTGAATGTATGATAGTATGTGTCTTTATGTGTGTGTATATTGTTTCCAATATAACTGAGTTAGCTGGCGCCAGATCCTAGGCACCAATTTTGAGTTCTCCTCTCACTAACTCATTTTCATTGTTAAAACTTAGTCTTGAGGCTAAACTACCGTGGGATATATATATGAGGCTGGGAATATAACCATGGTACAACTTATCGCAACCAAGTTAAAATACGCACCAAGCCATTGCGGATGTTTTCTATACGCTCAGCCAACCTGCCAGAATTGAAAGCCAAATATCTCTTCAGTCACATACTTCAGTCTTCTACGTATATCACAAACATACTGCTCTATTAGAGTAAATAAGTAAACCACTGTGTGGTTGATATCTCTGCTAGATAGCCCAGCAGAATATTCTTCAAATAGCACCAGACTCTTTTAAAAGAGTATATTGATGAATGTTGTCTGCAGGGCTCGAATCTAAGGAAAGGAATACAATATAGTTATGCCTACAATCGTTTTGGTCATGACTTTTCTTACTCAGTGCTAACCTCGAGAGGGATGACAACAACAGATACTGAGTTACCTGTTTTTCAACATCACTAATGACTTGGGTTCTCAAGGGGTAGAAATAATTATTATTATAATCATGTTATTATAATCAAGCTCTAAATGTATCTTAAGATTAGAAGATTTCGCTGTCATCTCATGCAAAATATACTCCAGAAAATTCGTTTATTTTCTAAACATACCAAGTAATTGTTTCTACTTTTTGGCACAAGGCCAGCAATTCACCAGTACATTACTGGTACTTTATATTATCGACCCCGTAAGGATGAAAGGCAAAGTTAACCTCGGCGGGATACCAAGTAATGTGGACTATTTGGTAGCGAAAATTTATGCTAAGGTAATCATGTAACCGAATATGTCCTTGAAAAATAACGAATGAAAAATGAAGTTATCGAGGCACAATTAAAATTTCGTTTGACCCACACCCCGATACTAACTTCGTGACTACATATTTGACTTGATTCATTCTAAATAATACATTTCAATGGGCGTGATAACGAGTGATATTATGTAACAGGCTAGATTCTTTACCAAAGAGTTTACTGTATCATGTTTTAAAGATGTAAAATGATGATGCTGTGATCCTCACTTATTCTCATATCGGTAGAGCGTCAGACTTTGCAGTATATAATTATGGCCCTTTACATTCTGAGTTCAAATGCTTTTGAGGTTAATTTTGCCTTTCATCCTTACGGGGTCGATAAAATAAAGCACCAGTAATACACTGGGATATTGCACGCCTTGTGCCAAAAGTAGAAACCTTGACGACTTCTATCGCGGTAAATCAAACGTTTATTTGTTGAGTCTCCACTGATTTCCGGATCCGCTTGCCAGAGGGCCGTGAGCGCCTGGGCACATCCAATGTGCCAGTCACCCACTTTTCTCGGTCTTTGCTTGACCCAGGATTGCAGCTCGGTGAGTGAGACGAGTCCAGGAAAGGCTCGTCTTCTCACCAAAGGAGCCCGCCTCTTCCAAAGGAATCGGAAGAGCGCGCGCTCCACTTTGGCGAGCGTTTTCGCTTGGCAAGGCACGACGGTCAAGCGGTAGTAGTTGACGGACGCTATATAAGTGTTCGCCACCTCCGCTTGACCTTTCAGGAATAGTTTGCACTCGGCCCACTTCTGGTCGAGTGCAAACACCCTGCGCGTTACCTCGTCCCAGCTTTTCTCCACCTGGAGGTCCGGTCCGAACCAGACCCCGAGCAGCTTCACCCACCGCTCCCTCCGTCCAGCGTCTGACGACGCTGTCAGAAGGCATCGGTTTGCCCCTCCACGTTCCGAGTTGCAAACCGACGGACTTGTCCCGGTTCATCTTGACTCCTGTAAAACTTTCGTATTCCTCCAGTAAGGAGCCGATCTGCCCGATATCCGAGGCGCACTCCACCATTAATGTTATGTCATCGGCGTAGGCCGACACCGCTTTCCTCAATCCCGGTTCCTAGAGGATTCCCTGCAACAGCTCCAACTTTCGCAGTAGTGGTTCGAGAGCCAGCTTTTACAGAAGGGAGGAGAGAGGATATCTCTGTCGGATGGATCGAGCGATTTAAAACAGCTCAGAGATGTAGCCGTTCACATTGACCCTCGAGCAGGTGTTGCTGCTGTGCATTGCAGCAATCCAGCCCCTGAAAACGGGTCCGAACCCTAACCCCGCGAGTACTGCATCCAGGTACCGATGGTCGACCCTATCGAACGTCCTAGATTCATCCAAGTTGATCAGGGCCCCACCAAAGCCATGTTCGTTCCCTACCCTCTCTACGATGTATCGCATGAGGTGGAGGTTATCGTGTATGGACCTGGACGGGACCACCAACCTCTTCGCTAACACCTTCGCCAAAATCTTTAACGCTGTGTTTAGCAGAGTTATTGGCCTGAAGTTATCTATGTCATCCCACTTGTTCTCGTCCTTCCTCACCAGCGTGACTACGCCCTTGGTCACAGATGTGGGAATTCTCCCGTTCTGTTGCCAGTAGCAGTAGACCGCCTCGAGGAGATCGGAGAACAAGTCCGTCATCGCTACATAAAGTTCGTATGGTAGACCATCGAGACCGGATGATTTGCGTTTGCCGCATAGGCTCAGCGCTTCCCCTATTTCAGCGGCTGAAATCGGCCTTTCGCAGGACTTCGCATCCCTGTCCTAAGCCGCGGCAGACCGTCAAGGTATGGACCGAAATCCATGGCCCCACCCGGCCCGCTGCCTCTCCTATTGAAAGGCCGCACACATCCGCTAATGTTCAAGGATTACGCGTCCATCCTTGTCCTTCAAAGACCGAATCGTGGACTTGTTTCCACTTTTTACCTCTGTCACTGGGGCCCAGCTAACAGCTTTGGCTCCCTCGTTACCCAGAGCACGTATTTTACTCCTGACAATACAGCCCTCGTGCTTCGCGTCAAAGAACTGGTGTAGGGCCGTTCTTGACGCCAGCACGCCGGCCACGCTTCCCCTCCTAATCGCCTCTTCTACTCTATCTATCAGTTCTATTCCTATCTGATGCTAATTCCTGACTAAAACCTATCGATTCTATTCTATTTTCTCTCTTGAGAGAGCCTGCCACCTGTTGTTGACAATTCCCCCCGTCAACCGCTACTTAACTAGAGTGCTAACCCGCTTACTGTAAGCTTTGTTTGTCGGTAAGGACAAGTTTTGCTTCCAGTAACCGGGTCCTTGTCTATGGGTTCTATCAAGGTTGACCACTCCGCTCACCAACTTCTGATCCGAATAGTCAACCATGAACATTCGTGGACAGTTTAATATGTCCCTATCCTTATTTCTAACTAGGAACCTATCTAGGTACGACCTAGATGTCCCGCTACGATTAGTCCACGTCCACAGTGGCACAGTCGGAAAATCTAGTCGATATCTATCGGCCAGATCAAATCAGCCGATTAACCGTTTGAGGCTGTTACACCCCCCTCTACCGGGACATGCCCCTACATAGTCCCAACGTGCATCCAGGATACCATTCCAGTCCCCCACTAAAAGCAAGGAGCGAGACGTTCCCAGAAAAGTCTCTAGGCGTTGGAAGAAGTCCGGTCGCGGTGTACCAGATGGGGCATATGCTGCCACCAGCCTGAAGGCTCCCCCTTCACTACTGCCTACGTCTCGAACCACCAGTCGACCCTCCGGGTCCAGGAGTACCTTCCGTGTTGCGAGGCCCAGGTGTTTACGCAGCGGAACGACCACTCCGCCCCCATCCCCCGGCTGACAGAGAGATGCATAGATCTCAAAGTCGTCGAAGATGGGGGCCAGTTGGTGCTCGCTGCTGATCCTGGACTCGCAAATAGCTATCACATCGATTCTGTGCGACCTGAGGTCATTTAAGAGTTTGTCCTGCTTCCAGGACATCCCCAGGCCGCGCACATTTAAACATCCAACGCTTATAACAGCCATGTTGGTGGTGAAGAGTTTAGAGTGGAGAAAAAGGACAAGACACCTACCTGTCCTTCTCCTGGGAACAGGCTGCACAATTTCCATAGGTGTGTCGACGGGGTTGTTTGGTGGGGTGGTGGTTTGGGATGTGGTGGGGACATCAGTGTGTGGTTGGGTGGGGGTGTTTGGTGGGGGAGGGTGTCTGGCGTGGGGCTGGGGAAACATTTCAAGAGGCCGCGGTTGCTAGGTCTAGTACAGGGGTTCCCCACGTCATCGGGAAAGTTCTGTTTGAGCATTGCGTTGGTGTCCCTTGGGACCCTCATCATTTTTAAATGCGGTTTAGTGGCCGCGTTGGTGAATATTTTCCCTTCGGTTTCCACCGAAGGGTCTTTGTCTATTGTTTGCACAAGTGTTTTGTTGTTTGTGTTGATATATGTATACTGTTTTTGTTGTGTTGTGTTTGTTTGTTGTTCTTGTGTGTGTTTGCGTTTTGTAGTATGTGTTATGTTTTCGGGAGGGGTTGGTTTTTTTGTTTGTGCTGGTGGTTGTGTGTTTGTTGCAATTTTCTTATTGTGGTGCCTTCATTTCTTTCTTTTACAGGTTGAAAGGGTTCTCCCTCGTCGTCACTGGGTGACGTTGATAAGGGGTCCTCGTTCGTGTTGTTGGGGAGGGGTATATTTGGGGGTTTTGTTGTGGTTGCTTTTGTATTTGTTTTAGGTGGGGATGGGTTGTGTGTGACAGTATCTTGTGTTGTTGTTGTGGTGGTGGTTGTGTTGTTGTGTGTGGCGTGGGCAGAAGCGTCTTTGTGTGTGTATGGAGGGGGGGGGGGCTTTTAAAAGGGGACAGGAAGCCCTCAGGTGACCACTTCTTGAACAGTGCTAGCATGAAGGCCCCCTGCCCTCAACAGAAATGTTTATGTAGGCAACTCCATCCAGGGACACACGCTGCGGTATTATTGCTATCCGTTCTGGTCTCATTTGGTCCCGAACTTCAAGGCTATTGCCGCCGAATACTCCTCCGACGGATTCGCCTATCGAAAGGATTGAGTCCTCATCTTCTAAGAATCCCGTTAGCACCCACCAAATGCTCGCATTTGGCCTGATGCCCGAGATTCTTATCTTTTGAGTTCTTTTCCCCAAATATGTTGGGAAAAAGATGTATGCTTTGGATACAATTGGCGACACAGAATATTTCCGTTCCTCCAATTCATCTTGCATTAAAACAGATATGCTTCCATACAGTTTCCCTTTCTGTATGAAAGCGATATCCTTCCAGGCACTACTTAGGACCAGCTCAAATTCGCTTTGGGACAATTGAGGCGGTTTCCTAGTCGTGTTCGAAACTGTCCTAAACATTACTGTCCTGAGGACTGTGTCCCTTATAATTTCTTCGGGGGAGGTAATTGTGAATTCCCCACCTTCCCCGAAAGTTACACAATTCCTTGCTTCTTTCAGCAATTTCTTGGCATTCGAGATGTCCAGTGCCTTGTATATCTGCGTTTCTCGGACTGTCTGTGCGAAGGAGACTCCACCTTTGGGTCCGTTTTCTTTCGTGTTGTTATCATTGTTGTTGTTGTTATTCGTGTTGGCTTGCTTTTTTCCTTTGCTGGTGTTGTCATTATTGGTGTTGTTGGTTGTGTTGTTATTGTCATTGTTGCTATTGTTGGTTGTGTTGTTATTGTCGTTGTTGTTCTTGTTTGTGTAATTGTAACTTTTGGGGTTTTCAGCCATTTCCACAATGTTTTCTTTTGATTCCGTGGTGTCTTTTGCGGGAATGAGGAGGAAAGGCTTACAGCGTTGTGCTGCTACCTTCTCTCTATCACTTTCCTGGGGGGGGGGGGGGGGGGCATACGTCGTATTAATGGCGTCCATTGTCACTAAACGACTTTTTATCGAAAACTTATAACTATTAAATTTCGTCCCAACAAGAGGCAAAATTTATTTTACCCAACGTCTGCAGGCCCAGGCGAGGGGTTAAACATAACAAATAACACATTACTTAAAGAGACCTACCGCTTCTCACGATAAATTCCGACAAAATGCAGGAGCGAAACAAAAACACGTCTATCTTCTTCGAGATAGATAGATAGATAGATAGATAGATAGAAAGCTCTTATATTTAGAAAACCGTGAGCGGATGAAATTTGAATTGAAAGATCTCGTCATAAATTTGAGTAAACATACGATCTCGTAATACCTGAGTGTATAAGCCCATTAAACGGTAACAGATGGGCATTATCACATATGTCCGGATTGGCATTTCTCTTTTCTTTTTTTTTGCAGTAGGCGGCATATAAGCCCCGCTATTTTAAGAGTATTTTATTAAGTCAAAGTTACGGTGAGATCTTCTAATTCAAATACCCTATATATATATATATATATATATATATATATATATTTAAACTGAAGAAAATTAGTAGAAAAAGACAACGAATCGCAAAAAGGCAAGAGAAAACAAAAATTAATGGAACCCTAAAAAATAATAAAAAAAAAATAGAAGTGATTTTGTCGCGTTCGTCCCCTACCTACGGTAGAGCTGGTCCACCCCGGGTCAGAGCGTCTGACACAAGGCAGCAGAGTAAGAGACGAGAGCCAAAACATTAATTTACAGCAATTAAGCCACGAGATGTACACAGAATTTAATGTGACGTCAGGTAAAAAGTGCAGAGCCCGTTACAGAACGAAAGTCTCATGATTGAAACAAAGGAAAAAAAGTAAGAAGAATATATATATTCTTCTTACTTTTTTTCCTTTGCATTTCGCAATGCTCGTCTTCAAATTTAATAAAAGAAGTATTTTGGAATATTTGAAAAATTAAGAATACCATAAAAAGAAGGCTGCTTTCGCAGCATTACTGTTCGCTGTCGCTGCTAAAAATAACACCCGGATCATCCTCTAATCAGGAATGTTCATCTTTAAAAAGGGGACGATATTTTTCTTAATATAATCCTGAAAATGATGTGAGATGGTTATGGATGTAATGGCCTTCATCATAGATTCACCCAACTAACAAAATTGTGAAGAATTTCCCAACAACAAAACCGAAACCGATTGTAAACTAGCACACACTCTCAATAAGAAGGACAGACGAAAATTGTTCTACTTTAAGTTAACAAACATATAATTAGATTGAGACAAATTCACCCAGAATTTACGGTGGCGAGTAAAAGAAAGTTATAGCTAGTTATTTAATCTTTAACACAAGTCAGCATTAGTCAAAGAAACATGGCTAAAACAACAAGAAATATTGCAATGAAAACAATTTTTAAAAAAGTTTTGACAACTATGAACAATTCCTTGAAATTATATACGACGATTTGTCATCAATATGATTGTACTTTTTTTGTTGTAATTGTTATTTTAATGTTATTGTATTCTTTTCTTATTCCTATTGTTATTCATTCTTCTATTTTGTTCAATTACTTTATTTTTCTTTTATGCTTTAATTTTTTTTATCTCATCCCAAATTACACAGAATTAAGTAAGAACTGAATTCCGTTCTGTGTGTAAGTGTCAGAGATATTTTATTATGCATAAAACAAAATTAATGTTGTTCTCTTTTCTTTATTGGATTGTTTTATGCTTGTAGTTAATAACAATGTCTTTATTATAAATAATGTTTTATTTTATCGTTGATTGTCAACGCAACGCTATTACTGCACAAGCCCTTTCTTAAACAAACATTAGCGACATTATTTGAATTATTCAAAACTAACTTATCATCATAATTTTCCCCGATGCATATATATTTATATATATATATATATATATATATATATATATAAGAAGTTGACGGGACTACTATAAGTGTCGTGTGTGATTGTGTATGTGTGTGTATGTGTGTGTGTGTGTGTGTGTGTGTGTGTGTGTGTGTGTGTGTGTGTGTGTGTGTGTGTGTGTGTGTGTGTGTGTGTGTGTGTGTGTGTGTGTGTGTGTGTGTGTGTGCGCGCGTGTGTGTGTGTGTGTGTGTGTGTGCGTGTGTATTTTATTGGCTAGTGAACATTCGTAATGGAATATATAATTATTTGGTACGAAAATGCTGCATTCTCCCATTTCGACTATATTTAGAAATATATATTCAACAATGAATAAGCCATGTTATAAGTGATGTAGTTCTCTAAAATCCAGATCTGTATCCATACGGTTGTGTTATACCACAATCCGTGATTTTTTAAGGCATGTCTAACCTTGGTATATCTTGATTTTAAAGATGTTTTTGATAAAAATATAGCTTTCTCTGGCAGAGGATTGTCACAAAAAACTAGAAATTTCTAAAAGAAACACTAGTTCATGGATAATAACGGTACAACTATAAGAAGCATTTCCTATAGCTATATAAACTTTCGTGTATTTACTTTTTTATTTGGGCTGTAATATTAAAAATATACCAATAATTTCATGTCATATTATGATATAAAATGTAATATCTATATCCAGAAAGGGATTTCGTATATACTAATATCTGGATATGCATATGCTTTCAATAATATTAATGACTAAAATACTAAATTAGAGTGAGAGAATGATTATAATTTAAAAGAAAGAATATGCTACAGTTTCTCCTTAGAATGAATATCGTGGTAGTACTTAATACAGACATACACACACAGATCAATCACACCTGATTGTACTACAAAATTGCATTGGCCAAGGTGTGAATGTCCAGGAAATGGATGTTCATTTTTGTTTGTGCCATGTGTTTAGATTTTTGACATAATGCAACACTGGTATATATATATATATATATATATATATATATATATATATATATATATATATATATATATATATATACATATATATATCGTTTCTGAATTTGTTTAGCAAGATTCTTTATCTGAAAATGTGTGTTGAAACCGATATTGTTATACTTTTGGAGGGTCATGTTGCCAATAAGATACACACGCACCAGTTGTTTCACTCCAATTTATTATAAATAAAAAAAAAAAAAAAAAAAAATTTCTTTTCAAAAATATTTATAAATTTCAGGTTGGTTGGTTGGTTCCACAACCGGAAGTTTGTTCATATATTGTCAAAGTTCTTTCGGCACACATTCTGAAAATATATAAACAACCGTCCGGTTGTGGAACCAACCAACCAACCAACCAACCGGAAATTTATAAATTTAAAAAAAAAAAAATGTTTAAGAACATTTTTTAATTTATAATAAACTAGCAGTAAAGCCCGGCGTTGCTCGGGGTCGCTCAGTAGCTGTGTTAAAGTTACAATGTTAAGTTTATTTCTTGGCTTAAAAACTGTAGTGTCTACTGTGCAGACTTGCATGTGGTGTTTTTGATTAATATTCCCTCAACCAACAATATGCCTTATGAAGTTAAGAAAACATAACGATAACCCGAATGTTATAACAAAAGAGGATGCTGAGGATAGAAACTGCACTGGTTATTTATTAACAAAGATCGAAAATGTAAACACTGCAACGCAGAGAAAAACATTAGCGTAACCAAATTATCAGTTATGTCTGTCTGCACGCCTATATCACCTCTCTGCACGACTGTCTGTCTGCACGCCTATATCACCTCTCTGCACGACTGTCTGTCTGCACGCCTATATCACCTCTCTGCACGACTGTCTGTCTGCACGCCTATATCACCTCTCTGCACGACTATCTGTCTGCACGCCTATATCACCTCTCTGCACGACTATCTGTCTGCACGCGTATATCACCTCTCTGAACGACTGTCTGTCTGCACGACTGTCTGTCTGCACGCCTAACGACGAAATATTTGCTTGTTTTACGTAGTCTTTAAATAGACTTGTTTTCAAGTAAAAATATTGTTTTAAAATGCTTTTAAATGGAAATGAAGCAAAACGGAAGCTTAGTGTTCGAACTGATGAATTTTGCAGGTCAATATTTTGCTGGCTCGACAACTGTTCGTGTATTGTGTTAATGTCATTTTAAACGCTGAGAAAGCCAGCGTAATTTTTTACGTAAGACGCTCAATGTAAACAGAACAAAGGGAAATAACTGATAACTTACGCTCAAAAATCGATACATTATATTCGATTTCGTCAGATAGGGTGGGTCAATTTGAAATATTTTTTTCCGATATCTTCGCTAGGGCTCAATGTACAAGTATAGCAATTTCGGTGCAATTCCGTGAGAGATTCTAAGAGGAGATGTGTGCCAAAAATCGATAGACAGACAGACAACCACAGTTTTATATATATAGATTGGAGTGAAAGCAACATTAAAGTTTAAGAAAAGAATCGCTGCTTTCACACTAAAAATATCAACCTGTGAACGCAGAAGTAAATATTTCGAAAAACGTTGCAACCGAAGGAAGACAGGAAGACGATACTTTGGTCGTGGAAACGTTCCCTGGCAAAGAACGGGAACAAATGAAGATAATACGTCATAATTAGGAGCGATGAAAACAATTACACGCAAAGACAAAACCACGTTTATGGTATAACTGAAGTCTTAGGCTAAAATTCTATTTCGGGAACCGAATGATACTCGGCTTCAGAGTTAAGAATAATGTAAATAAATTTCAGAGATAATTGAAATCTACAAACATTAAATATATACATGCACGCATCCGTACACGTACATACACATGCATACGCAAAAACATCCGCCATGGGTATGCAAATACAAGCACGTACACAAAAAAAAACACGCACACACATACAGAACTCACGCAACGCCTGTACCCACACACATACGAACGTATACACCAAATACACATAAATAAATATATATGAAAAAATGATATATATATATATGTGCGCGTGTATACATATAATTATATAAACGTATATAAATATACACACATGAATACGTATATAACGCCCGCACAATCATAACAACATGTAAATACACATAAGTTCGCTATACGTACGTCAACCAAAACACAAAGTACACATATACACACACCCTACATACGTACGACCCCGCATACTCAAACAGACGCAAAACACGGTAAACACATAACCATATGCACATGTACCAGTATATATAATATAATATATACGCTTATAACATATACAAGCAAATATACGTACCTTCACAAAACATACAGGTAATAAATACTTACCTATATAAATAAGTAATGGTATAAACATAACATATAAGGATTTTATATATTTGATATATGTTTATCCTTATCGAGCACTCTTTGGATTTTAGTCTTCAAATTTATTATTATTACTATATATAATACTAGCAGTAAAGCCCGGCGTTGCTCGGGGTCGCTCAGTAGCTGTGTTAAAGTTACAATGTTAAGTTTCTTTTTTGGCTTAAAAACTGTAGTGTCTACTGTGCAGACTTGCATGTGGTGTTTTTGATTAATATTCCCTCAACCAACAATATGCCTTATGAAGTTAAGAAAACATAACGATAACCCGAATGTTATAACAAAAGAGGATGCTGGGGATAGAAACTGCACTGGTTATTTATTAACAAAGATCGAAAATGTAAACACTGCAACGTAGAGAAAAACATTAGCGTAACGAAATTATCAGTTATGTCTGTCTGCACGCCTATATCACCTCTCTGCACGACTGTCTGTCTGCACGCCTATATCACCTCTCTGCACGACTGTCTGTCTGCACGCCTATATCACCTCTCTGCACGACTGTCTGTCTGCACGCCTATATCACCTCTCTGCACGACTGTCTGTCTGCACGCCTATATCACCTCTCTGCACGACTGTCTGTCTGCACGACTGTCTGTCTGCACGCCTAACGACGAAATATTTGCTTGTTTTACGTAGTCTTTAAATAGACTTGTTTTCAAGTAAAAATATTGTTTTAAAATGCTTTTAAATGGAAATGAAGCAAAACGGAAGCTTAGTGTTCGAACTGATGAATTTTGCAGGTCAATATTTTGCTGGCTCGACAACTGTTAATGTCATTTTAAACGCTGAGAAAGCCAGCGTAATTTTTTACGTAAGACGCTCAATGTAAACAGAACAAAGGGAAATAACTGATAACTTACGCTCAAAAATCGATACATTATATTCGATTTCGTCAGATAGGGTGGGTCAATTTGAAATATTTTTTTCCGATGTCTTCGCTAGGGCTCAATGTACAAGTATAGCAATTTCGGTGCAATTCCGTGAGAGATTCTAAGAGGAGATGTGTGCCAAAAATCGATAGACAGACAGACAACCACAGTTTTATATATATAGATATAGTAGTAATATATATATTATATATATATATATATATATATATATATATATATATGAGAGTATTGAAGTTTGCTTGAAGCATTGTGGAACAATAAGTAAATAAGTAAAATATATATATATATATATATATATATATATATATATATATATATATATATATATATATAAATAAATATAGATAGATATAGAGATAGATATATTTCTTTATTTGCCAAAGGGCGCACTAGAAATTGGGATAATACAAAGACACATGCCGGGGATTTTACATACAGTCGTGTAAAAATATTGAAACAAACAATTATAACAATCGAAATCCCGAATACGGGGGAGGCCCCACAAATGGGTTGTATTATACCCCGTCGATAGAACAACCCGCAACTTCAGGAGCGTGTTGTGCAGGTGCTCCTTTTTTCCTTTTGCTCTCTTCTTTAACCTACAGGCTTATAAGCAGAGAACGCCCAATCAATCGGGCCATTTTCGCTTCAGTCATCCACCTTTCAGTAAATTTACTGGGGTGCAATGCCTCTCTCTCCACTCTGATTCTCCTTCTAAAGTGATACTCAAAGAAAGGAATCAATTGTTGACCGGAGAGAAAGTCATTTGTCCAGAGTGCTCTCAATTTCGTCCATCATATAACATATTTCACCATAGCCACTGTACTGACGAAAACAGCCTCTCTTTCGTTTTTGAAAGAGGCTGGCGGTTTGATCCTTACTATGGATTCGGCAGTCAACTGGATTTGTACCATACGCGACAGCAGTTATTCTGCATAGCTACACAGGTCGCTTAAGGCCGGGCAGTGTACAATTGCGTGCAAGATGGTTTCAATGTCCTGCTCGCATTTGGACACGTCCTCTTGGAAGGATCCCTGCCGGAGCGTCCGTGCTTGTAGATCTTGTCTCAAACGGGTAGAGCTCCTCGGTAGCACTGTCAGGCCAGGGACCACTGGAAGTTGTCCATAGGTCCCGGGCAGACTGGTGAGCTTGTCGTCTTCGACGCCTAGAGTCTCCCTGAGCACGTCGTCGCACTTGTAAAGTACTAACCGTCTATAGAATGTCGAAGTGGAGATAGATAGATAAATACATGTTAGATGTTTGCTTTATTGAGGGAGATACCAATATTGGCACTCATATAGCAGCGTGTATATACTAAGGACAAAACGAGGTTTTACATTGGGGTTCCTATTGATTAAACTCATTTAATGTTTGAATGTAACAAATAGACTTGTATTGAAAAAGACTGCTTTCATACACACACATATATATATATATATATATACTTAAGAAGTATGACGTTGACATACGTACCATTGAAGTTACCAACGTCTTTCGGCGACTTGCGGTCAAGATAGCATGCAAGCCAGTCATCGACGAGCTGAGGGAAGTATTAAGCATTGTCCAGCTCGGATAGGTGAGGCGGTTTCTCATGAGACTAGATTCTTCATAGATCACGCGTCTCATTCGTCACCTCCTCTCCGAGTGAAGCTGGACCTGCGAAATGCTTTCAACAGCTTTCGGCGTTATCCCGTTTCAAAGACGTGTCTAAGATGTGCTCCGTCTTTGTACCTTCCCATATCATATATTTCTCATGTGACAAGCGTCTATCATACGTGAGTTCAGCTCCGAGATAATTCAACTTCTCCACTAGCTTAAGTGGAACTCTGCTCTTATGTAGAGACCACTGCGCAGGTACTCTTGAAAGAAGGCATGTCGCAGTCTTTGTCGTGCAGTATTCGGCATAAAACATATCAAGTGCATTGTGAGATCACTTACTGACGAGTTAATTAATGCAATGTTATCTACAAACTCCAGCCGACTATTCTTACACCCGCCAGTCGTGATACCACTTCAAACCCAGCTTGAAAACGTGTTGGAGGTGGCGGATACCGATACAGTATTGACTAGTTGCGATATAAGCGGGTATCTGCCGGAACAATAAGTAACCCCGGATCAATTAAGATCAGCTACGAGGCGAGATAGAGCAATCGGTGCCAGCTTTAGCTCCCAATAAAACTCTCCCACCCCAGTGGTATAGATATGATATGAAACCAACTCTGAAAAGGCCTTATCTTCGTGGGTCTGAGAAATGTACCAGATTGTTAGGTGCGAATATAAACACCAAAGAAAAGTGCAATATGACCAAACACAAGAAAGGGGGTCTTTCCGCATCGTCCTAAGCGCAGGTTAACAAGTGACGCATACAGGCCTTAGCTAAAGGGGCCATTTCGAAAAATATATTGAAGTCTCCATCTCATACAATAAAAGCTGGGGATGGTATGATTGCACAAAAGAATCTTCGGAAGGTAGCAACGTTGGAACGTGGGCTATCACAAACCTTACAAGAACCAGGGACCAGTGGAGGAGGCTAGATGTTACCAGATAGATATAACCGAGGTTTCCTCAAAAATATTTCGTAGCGCTGGTAATCTCTCTCTCTCTCTCTCTCTCTCTCTCTCTCTCTCTCTATATATATATATATATATATATATATATATATATATATATATGTGTGTGTGTGTGTGTGTGTGTGTGTGTGTGTGTGTGTGTGTGTGTGTGTGTGTTTACAGTGTATATACATATGAGGATGATGATTATATATATATATACAGATTTATGTCTGCAAGCTTCAGAAACAATATTTTTCGCATTAGTTTTCATTTCTCTCTTTTTAAACTTTCCTCCGAATTGTAACTGAGATTGTTAGAATAAAAGCAATCACAGCACCAGAGCCTCTTTAATAACAGCTATCACACATACACACACACATTCATGCACAAATAAACACACATATTTATGCACACATACACATGCACACATTGACATACATAACCACACACATTCACGTGCACACTCACAAACCCACACATACTCACATACAAACAAAACATACTCACGTACACCTTAAATGTACACACACATGCACACACTGCCTTCTCAACTCGAACTTCTATATTACACAGGAGTCGAAATCAATAAATAGTTTGTTTTGTTTTATTCTTTTTATTTGTGTTTTACTGTTTTGTTTTATTTTATTTATTGATATATTTGTGCAGGCATTGAGTGATTACCTCGGTAAATATTCATACGTTTGTTATGTCTGTCTCATATCATATCTATTTATTATTAACGAGCTTTCATCAATTAATATTCATTTCACAGCATCTACTATCTAATCCATGACACTAAGTAATTAGCATTAATATACGCCATGTCTTACTGCTGATTCTATTGCACTAAGTACTTCTATTGGTGACGTAGGAGGCGGTGGTTTTGGTGGTAGGGGTGACGGTGGTGATGGTAGTTGGTGATGCTGTTCGCAGTGATGGTTGCAGTAATGTAAATATTTTCTGCGTTGTTACTTTCCCCCTCAATATCTACTGTTGATGAAGCTATATCTTCCTACGAATATAAATTCTCATACTAATATATATATACTGTTAATATTAGGAAGGGACCCCATTCTGTCATGATTGGCTATAGGTTTTATACAAGCCTGGAAACAGTGTTTTGTGCAACGCCTGTAGTCACCCATATATGAAAGTCCCTTTCAACACGACACTAATATTGGTTTCTGAGTTAGACACAAGGCCAACCATTTTGGGGGAAAGTCGATTACACCGACCCCAGTACACTACTGATACTTTATTTTATTGACCGCGTAAGAAAAGTTAACCTCAGCAGTATTTGAACTCAGGTCGTTCAACGATTGTTGAAAGGAAAGATAAATACCGAATTAGTTTGACAGCAGTGTCATCGTAATTGGTTTTTCCACAATTTGTGGGCTGGTGCAACGTGAAATAAAACATTTTTCTCAAGAAAACAGCGCTAGTTCCATTCCCGGAATTTACAATCAAAAAACCAAAATCCCAACCATTAAATCCCATGCCATCAGTTAAATTGACAACAAAAATGATACTGTTTGTATTGTTAACACGACGCTAGGAATTTTGGGGGATGATAAAGTGCATTATATCTAAGGTAGCACTTGATTGGTAATGTAATTTATCGGTAGAGTATGGATGAGATGTAATTTGACTTTGTCCGGATTTGAAATCTGTGCGTAAACAGCAGAAACATATATCGCCAGACGATTTTTCCGAAGCTCTAGGGATTTTGCCAATCTGCCATCACAATGATTTCTAATTAACGTAGGTTAGCTTGTGTAGGGATGACGAATTCGAATATATTTATCCAACATATGACTGGTACTTTATTTCATTAATGGCATTAGTTAGACATACTACTACTACTACTACTACTACTACTACTACTACTACTACTACTACCACTACTAACTACTACTACTAACTACTACCTACTACTACTACCACCACCACCACCACCACTACTACTACTACTACTACTACTACTACTACTACTACTACTACTACGATGACGACGACGATGATGATGGCGAAACCTGTGTCGATCACCACCGCTGCCAGCATCATAATCACAATATCTCCAAACTGTTTCGCTGTGTGCTCTTCTTCATTTTGCACTGAGCCCACATTTTACTGTGGACAACTTTGCTATTTATTCTTCCACGGTTGTTACAATAATGCAGCAGTCAAGGGCAGTATACTCTTGTATTGTTAAAGCATCGAACGATATGTTTGCATTCATTACAGATATTGTTGTAGTCTACATAGGTGAAGTAATTAATGGCACCACCTAACCGTTGGGTGACTTTAGTATAGTCTACTCTTTAACTAGTCTCCATAAATGGCCTCCGTTTGGAGGATTGCTTCGTCCCACTATTTTACCAGTCATGTAAGCTCTGAAAATGTTGTCATTCTGAATAATACATGATAAAATTCTCATTATATATTGAGATTTAAGCGTTGTAAAATTTTTGATTGATCACGGGTGTTGTTGATTAGGCTTGAGTATGCTCTGATCGATCAGACAGACATAAAAGCAAAGTTTGCACGCCGCACTTATGCCGCATATATCCAGAGTAACATTGTACAACTGTTCAATCTTTCTTAAGAAGGTAAGATAGTGTTTCAAAGGAATTTTCTGCTCATTCTAGCATGTCGTGTGACCATGTAGTTACCATGTTAGACAGGCTTCTCTACAGTTACTTGACCTTCCAGAAAGAGAAGGTAATAGACACATCATTTTGAATTAAAGACAGATTGGACATCATTAGCATACAAATAGCACACTATTGTCAGAGCTAGAATGTCTTCACTCAAAGCTTTGCTCGGTCAGTTTTGATGTAAACATTGATGTAAACATTGTCATCATGTCACATTGATTTGTAGAAATCCTGTTTTGCCAGGGCAGTGATGCAGCAATTGGAGTGGGGAACAATACACCTGAAACGAAGCTTTTCGAACTTAATCCTGTGATCATCAGACAAACTACTACTACTACTACTACTACTACTACTACTACTAGGATGACGATGATGATGATGACGAAAGCTGTGTCGATCACCACCGCTGTCAGCATCATCATCACAATATCTCCACCATCAAGACCATCACCAGCATCAAAACATCACCATCATCGCCACCATTAACACCACCACCGTCACCACCACCGCAACTGCCACCTCTAAATGCAGGGTCTGCATCAATATTATCCGCAACAACATGGTACAGGGTGGATAAAATAAAGTACCAGCAACACACTGGTGTCGATGTAATATACTTTCCCCTCTCTCAAAATTGTTGGCCTTGTGCCTAATTAAAAAACCATAATTGTTTAGCACAAAATCAGTTGTAATAAAGAAGACCTGTGATCGAGGGTGTTACAAATAGGACTATCCAGTTGTTTCTTCATATACAGTATATCAGACACCAAATGAATATGGGGAAGACCTTGCGGTTCTTTCTAACATGTCGAAGGACTACGAGGAAACTCATTCGCTGGCTCGTATGTGACTATAGCAAAGGCAGTAGTATTAGTATTAGCTACAACTACAACTTGATCGATCATAGTTACTGTGATACGGGTTCTAACCATGATCATTATATCGTTTTGCTATGTGCAGGAAATGCTTGACCATATTATACAACACTTGCTTTTCTGAGAAGATTAAGTGTAATTTGGGGGAAATTTGGCTACTATATTAGTAAGTATATCGATAAATATAGAGTAGTAGTAGTAGTAGTAGTAGTAGTAGTAGTAGTAGTAGTAGTAGTAGTAGTAGTAGTAGTAGTAGTAGTAGTAGCAGCAGCAGCAGTAATAGTAGTAGTAGTGGTGATGGTGTTGGTGGTAGCGTTGGTGCTGGTGGTAGTAGTAGTAGTAGTAGTAGTAGTAGTAGTAGTAGTAGTAGTAGTAGTAGTAGTAGTAGTAGTAGTAGTAAAGAGCAGGTCGTCTTGAAGTTATGGTTGATTTACTTGCTAAGATCATAATTAAGAATCAAGCTCATTATTTATTGTTGCCGTCTTAATTGCTATGGAACATGTTTGAGATGTCATAGTGGAAAGTGGTGGTGTTGGTGGTGGTGTTATTTGTCATGCTAGTGATGTAGATGTTGTTGCTCCTGACTGTGATGCTGGTGATGCCAGTGTTGCCAGTGGTGGTGGTGGTGGTGGTTGTAATGATGGTGATGCGGGTGGTAATGGAGGTAGGGGAGATGCTGGTGGCGGTTGTAATGGTAGTGGTTGTAATACTGGTGATGTAGGTGGTGATGATGGTAGTGGCGAAGCTGGTCATGGTTGTAATACTGGCTATGCGGGTGGTGAAGCCGGTTCTGGTTATAAAGCTGGTGATGCCAGTGCTGATGTTGGTGTTGATGCTGTCGGTGCTGTTTGTGATGCTACTGGTGCGGGTGATGTTGGTGTTGCTGCTGCTGATTGCGATGCGGGTGGTGGTGTTGTTGCGGCTTGTGATTGTGATGCTGGGGATGCGAGGGTTGCTTCTATTCGTGATGATGGTGATGAGGATAATGATGATGATGACGTTTAAGATGACGGTGTTTCAATTGCTGTTGCTGCTGATGCATGTGATGGATTTTTTTTTCACATATTAGGGTTTCGACTATTTCTCTCATTACTCTTCACTTGGCAACGAAACCTGAGACATATGACCGCACTAACAATCAACACTATCAACCAGGTTAGCTAACAAAAACCACAAAGACATAGACCCAGCCAACATCCAGCAATCACCGATAATATCAAGTACCACCTTTCTCGGATTCAACAGTTGAATAACACATATTGAAGGAAGCATAACACGCCCCCCACCACCACCACCACCACCCTTTACGTTCTGGCACCACCACCTTTCTGTCTCCACCATCACTGTTTCTACCGCCACCACCATGGTGTACGCCAACCACTAGGGCAACTCACACCACTAGCACCACAACCACCATCTAAACCATATATAGTATATCAGATATATTACTCTATGAATACTTTTTCATATAAGTTAGTGGGTTGTTATTAGAAGTAGATCCATCTATTATTTCTAGCAGATCAAGTATAAAGAATGCTTTGAATATTCTTCTTAATATCTAGTTTCATCTCACAGATTTCCAAGTTTGAATCATTTTAGTTTGATGGTATTTTGCTTCTTTATGTCAAGTAGTTAATTATGAAATAATTACTCCCCCGCTGTGATTGATTGTAACTTCTCCCATATAGGATCAGTTCGAAGGGGATCCATCCATGTGAATCTTTTCCCTTAAGGTATAATAGTGACTCAATTCTCTTTCGTATAAGGCTATAGTGTGAGAGATATTTGGCTGTTATTTCCCGTTAATCAAGAGTAGTTTCCATCGTTCGCCCAACATATTAATTAGTTTTATAATTTAATACCCGTTATACACTTCACTTAATGTAATCGATTATAAAACACTTGTCTACAAAAGTTGGCTACGTGTGTATATTTTTCATATATTTCAAATTGATCTCGCCCTGTCTTAATTTAGTGCCATAAAGGAAAATATGTTCAGCGTAATAGCATTTATCTAATAACTTTGGTCAAAATTGCAAACAGAAATTGCTATTTCAAACAAATGTCTAAGCATACGTAAAGAAGTTGTATCCCACATATTCGAGTATATTGACACGTAGTTAGCAATAAAGATCAATATGATGCTCATTCGAGATTAAATTTGGAAATTCAAGAAATTGTATTTGGACGACAGAAGGAAAAACGTGAAAATAAAAGTATTCAGCATAAAGAGAACATACTGATAGCAATATGAAATTGAATTGGATTTCCAAATAAATGTTAATATGTTATAAAATCCCAAATAGAATATAATTAATGCAAGTATAGAAACATTGGCAACAGGAAATGGTTGAGGTTCTTTCATTCCTGAGAAACGGATGATGAAACTGAAAAGAATATTCTTGGTAAAATTGGCACTAATTGAAATTCTAGAGCAGTCACAGCTACCAATATTAGACAATATTTAACAACAAAATTATAGTATAAGTATATATAGGCTCATATATGTAATAGAGACGTTAACATGGCATACAGTGAAATCTGGGTTCTATCGCAACGTATGCGCATTTAAATAAATCTTCGAAAAATGTCTCCATAATACAATATCTTGTGCGGAAAAATTTTATATATATTTATATACAATAATAATAATAACAGTTTCGACTTTTGGCACAAGGCCAGCAATTGTGAGGGAGGAGAAAGTCGATTAAATTGACCCCGGTCCGTGTCTGGAACTTTATTTTATCGACTCCTTAAGGATGAAAGGCAAAGTTAACCTCGGGGGATTTGAACGCAGATCGTATAGGGCCGTAACTTTATACTGCAAAGCATGTCGGCCGACTCTCTACCGATACTGCCAGTCCACCGCCCTGGTCAGGATTATAATAATAATACATGATATTTTCCCCAACAATATATTGTGCAGAGAGAAACAAACGATAAGAGGTAGACATTCATGAGCAGAAGAAAAAAAAAACATACATTACAATGTAAAGTATTATGGAATATTGCATATAAACTAAGTATGCCGAGAACTCAACATCGAATGACGCGTTGTAACCTCCAGCAAAGCACCTTATTTCACGTTGCTCCTCTTCATTGAGCTAGTAAAAGTGACTTGTGGCTGTATTTCAAAGAAAAAGCTTGTGGTACACCTGATCACGCTCAATCTGCATGGTACCCGAGCATGTGTGATGTCGAGGCGTTTGTACGTTAATTGTCGATTAAACTTTTCTGCTGATCATAACAACTGGAACACTCATCGTCGATAGCGTCTGAGGATCAATGCAATCGTCTCAAACAGAATTTCAGTATTGCGATGGAATTTAAACATATAAACACAATGAGATATTTATAATGAAATGTCGAATAGAGAGAAATATTACCAGCTCACGTCTTCCAGAGCAGTCTGAAATAATACATGTACGACAATGAAAAGTATATAAGAAATGGCTATCAAATCTGGAACACAGACATGAAATATTACTATCAAATATAGAGCAAAAATAATCGAAGAAATATTGTAAAGAAAGTCACAATTCAAACGAGGAGCGTGAAAAATTGCAATTAGGACGGCCAGTCGAAACCAAATTGGTAAAATTTAACTAATTGATGGATCTGTAAATTGAAGTAGAAGAGGTGGTGTCATTTATTTGTTTTTATATCGGCTTTTCCTCCTTCAATAATTCATCATACCGATTATTTTTTTTTATATTGTACACTATGTATGAATGTATTTATGCATGTACACATATATAATTGTATGTATATAAATTATTACGAATGCTATATATATATATATATATATATATATATATATATATATGTATATATATATATATATATAAATATATATATATATATATATATATATATATATATATAAATATATATATATATATATAAATATATATATAAATATATATATATATATATATATAAATATATATATATATATAAATATATATATAAATATATATATATATATATAAATATATATATATATATATATATATATATAAATATATATATATATATATATATATATAAATATATATATATATATATATATATATATATATATATATATATATATATATATATATATATATATATATATATATATTATGTATACATATATATATATACATATATAAACACACACACATATATATATATATACATATATAAACACACACACACATATATATATATATATACATATATAAACACACACACACATATATATATATACATATATATATATGTATATGGGTGTCTAGGGGAGGGCTGATGTGTATGGTGTGCCTATATAAGTGTGTTAGTATTTATATGTTTGCATATATGTATATAAGGGAATTTTTCTCCTTTTTTTCCGGCAATTGTTTGTATGATGTTTACAGATTTATTGCCTGTAGTTAATCAGTTTAGTCACATATTTTATCAGTTTTATTGCTTGATTTATATTTTACTCGCACACAATAGAAAAAAAAAAACAACAACAACAACAAAAACAGTAGCAACACAAACAACAAACAATAACAATGCAAAGAAATACGTAAAAGAATCATCGCTGAATCTATAACGTGAAAGTTAGAAACAAGCATGGCAAAATAGCATAACAAATATATATATATATATATATATATATTTGTATAGATGTGCATCCATCTCGGTGTGTTTTATATGTGTGTGTTCATGTCTATATATATATATATATATATATATATATATATTTGAATAGGTGGGAGGATGTGGATGTGTGTGTGTTTTATATGTGTGCGTTCATGTGTATATGTAGGTATGTATATATATATATATATATATATATATATATATATATATATATTTGTATAGGTGGTAGATGTGTATGGGTGTATGTTTTGTATATCTATATATATATATATATACATATATTTAACGAAAAATGAAATAGTTTTTTTTTTCTCATACAATAAATGCAATGTAAATTTAAACATATTTTTAAAATATCTCAAGACCAACAAATATATATATAGAACATAACATATGGACTTTTATTTACATAGTAAACGTGCACTGACGAAATGGAGGTTTGCCTTGGTAAAAGGAAATATAATATTAATAGTAATATTAACAAGAAAACATAAACAGGTGAGATATATCACTAACACGTTGATATCTAGAACGAATAATATTTTATGTATTATTTCATATTGTTGTTGCTGTGATGATTATTATCATCACAATTATTATTATTATTGTTGTTGTTGTTGTGGGTGTTGTTATTATTATTATTATTATTATTATTATTATTATTATTATTATTATTATTACAGCTGCATTTATCTTGCTTTATGTTCATACGAGTTATTACCAAGTCACAACCAGTGACCTCAAGAGACAACAAGGTCCGCCATGTTCAAGAAAGAACATACATACTCATACATGCATCTTTAGCGTTTAGACTTGTGATGTACTTATATTGACAGAATATTCCTTAGTATATGGGCAGTTCCCATTAGTACTATCTTTTGTATTTCTCCTATGCGCGGGTTTCCTGGGATTTGCGATAAGTAATCATTAGACCCCTTAGGTATCATTCCTAGAGCGCCTACAACCACTGGTATTGTTTTAGTTCTCAATTTCCACATTTTTCCAATTTCTATCTCCAGGTCCTTATACTTGCTCAATTTTTCAAATGTTTTTATAGATACATTCTTGTCTATTGGAACGGACATATCAATTAGCAGGCATACCCTCTTTTTAAAGTCCTTCAATATTATATCAGGTCTATTTGCATCTATGTTTCGGTCGGTTTGGATGCTAAAGTTCCACAAGATTGAGATGTGATCTTTTTCAAGGATGGGAGGTGGTTGATGCTCCCACCAATTCTTTTGATGGGGCAGGTCAAAATGCTTACACATTATCCAATGTATGTATTGTGCAGCTCTGTCATGCCTCTTTAGGTATTCGGTTGGAGCTATAGGACTGCACATTGAAATTATATAGTCAATGGTCTCTGGTTGTTTTTTACATACACGGCATAATGGGCTGCATCCATTTTTTATTATGTTGGCTTGGTAATTTTTTGTTGGCAGACACTGATCTTGTGCTGATATAATCAGTCCTTCAGTCTCCGATTTCAGTCCAGAGGATGCCAACCACTGACGGGTTAAAATGTTGTCAACATCAGGATTGTTAGCTCGTTCTGGGTATTTTCCATACAGAGGCTTTTCTTGCCATTTCTTAGCCAGTTTCTGTAGCAGTTCTTTCTTTGCAGTTACTTTTACCTGCTTTGCTTTTTCTGTGTTTTCCATTTCAGCAGTAAATGGGACTTCTGAAATGTATAGTCCATTACTGTATCTTTGTGCATCCTTTGTAATGGAGTATGATCTTTTGATGCTTTCGTGTTTCAAAACGAGTTTGATCATCCAATCATGTGATTCCCTTAGATATGTAGATAATCCCATTGTTGCAGTTTTCAACGCAATGTCTATCTGGATTAACCCGCGTCCTCCTTCTTTCCTAGGGAGACATATTCTATTTGTATCTACCTTAGGGTGATGCATTCTGTGTATAGTTAAGAATTTTCGAATTTTTGTATCGAGCCTACGGATCTCTGTGCTTGACATTGTAACTGCAGGTTACAACTGGTATGGCAAGCGTGTTTATGGCATCGATCCTATTCCTTGCATTCAATTCCGTTCTTAAGATTACTCTTACTCTGTGGTAACATTCCTTCTTTATCCTTTCCCTCATTGTCGAGTGCTTGATTCCGTCTCCTTCACAAACACCTAGATATTTGTAAGTTTCCTCTTGATCAAGTTCTCTTATCACATTCCGCCGATCAAGATTAATGTCTGAACTTTTCAGCAGCTTTCCTCTGGTGAACGTAGCTTTGGCGCATTTATCTAGTCCAAACTCCATTTTAATGTCATCACTGAACTGCACCACAGTGGTAATAGCCCTTGCAATTGTTCATCATTTTTTGCAAATAGTTTCAGGTCATCCATGTAGAACAAGTGATTAATGGTTTTGTCATAGACTTTATATCCATGTTTTGTTTCATTGAGCATTTTACTTAATGGTATAAGTGCGATGCAGAATAAAAGCGGTGATAAAGAGTCACCCTGAAAAATTCCACAATTAATATTAACTTCTACAGCTTCCAGTGATTTCTTTTCACTATTCAAAAGGAGTGTCGTTTTCCATGTCTTCATACTGAATGACAAAAACCTCCTGACAACGGGGGATATTTTGAAAATCTCTAAACATTTTTCAATCTAACTGTGTGGCAAACTATCGAATGCTTTTTTATAATCTATCCAAGCAATTGATAGATTTTTGTGTCTATTATGACAATCTTCCAGTATCATTTTGTTAACCAAAAGCTGATCCTTACAGCTATATGAGCCTCTATACACCCTTCTGCTCAATGGGAAATAGATCATTTGTTATCAGGTGGTCATATGTATATTCAGTTAGGACTGATGTTAACATTTTATACATTGTGGTCAAGCAAGTTATCGGTCTGTAATTTTTGGGATTGTTTGTCTCATCATTCTTCGGAAGCAGGAATATAATGCCGTTAACTAGCCATGATGGTATCTTTTCTGGCTCCTTAACTATTTCATTGTAAAGTTGGGCTAACAGCTCATGAGACTCTGTGAAGGCATTTATCCAAACATTTTGTATTTTGTCTTTTCCTGGGGATTTCCATTTGCTGGTTTATCTTAGAGCCAAACGAAACTGTTCAACTGTTATATTTTCCCATATTTGTACCTCAAGGTAAGCTATATCTTTCATTTGTCTGTCTATCCATGGGGCATGTATATTATGAACTTTTTCTTCGGCCCAGATCTTTTCCCAGAATTCTTGCACTTCCTCCTTGGGTGGTATTGATTTAGCAGTTATTGTTGACTTACCAATTTTTCTGTAGAAGTTTCTTTGGTTGGTTTAGAACATATTATTGTCCTTATAGAATCTAGATCGTTTTTCAAAGCGCCTTATACGAGCAGCTTTGGCCGACACTTTTTGCTTGATTATTTCTATCAGCATGCCTATGTCACTTGTTGGTTTTTATTATTATTATTATTATTATTATTATTATTATTATTATTATTATTATTATTATTATTATTACTGTGTATAGTAGATAGAGAATAAGGCACATTAATGATGTCTCTATTTGATAGCACGTTATGGGTAATGTTCGATAATAATACACTATTATGGATGTTTTTATATATATATATAATTGTTTATTCTATCTTATTCCATTTGTTTTGCATTCATTGCTATGAATTTCTTTCTTTATTTCTAGTCATATATACACATGTCGAATTGACGCAGCGTGATTAAAGGAACATCAACGATGACCACACTATTATAGGACCAGTGCAACCCTTGAACTCCATTCCTGCATGGAAACTGAATAATAGGAAATCATATGAATTGCCAACAGATTATGTCACATGCATTATGTTCGAATATATTATATATATATATATATATATGTAAAATTGAAAAAGTGGAGAATAACATGGTCAACAGTAAAAAAAGGGGATTTATTTTTAGTCTAACACTTGTTTCACTGATAGAGTTGTCTAAAAATTGCTGAACAATACTAAAAGCGGTACCACTCAATTTTAAATACGATGTTAACTTTATTAGATCTTCGGAAACTGTTAAAAAACTATATATGTAACCGGCAAATTTACAAATTCAAATTACATCATCAATAATAATATTAATAATAAAGATATAGAGAGAAAAGGGGGAAGAAATGGAGATATATATATAGTAAAGAAAGAAAGGAAAGGGAGGAGAAAGTAGAAGAAGGAAAAAGAAAAAGAAAAAGAAAAAGAGAAAGAAGAAGAGAAAGGAGAAATGAATATAGATAGAAATATAAAGAGAGGAAGATATATAGAAGATGTTGGTAGTTAGAGGAGAGACAAACATAAGTAGAAATAACGTAGGATAGAAAGAAGAATAGAGGGACAAATAAATGAATAAACGTTAATACATGAATAAATGTAAATAAAAATAAATGTAGATATATGAAAAATATATATAAAAATATATTAAAAAATATATAAAAATTGATAAATAAATAAATAAAGAAAGAAAGAAAGAAGTTATATCTAATGTGATATAATATGGTATAAATTGTGAAAATGAAGAATAAAAATAATTACGTAAAAGGAGTAAAAAGAGTAAAAATGTGCGAAAAATATTTAAACATTAAAATTATTAAGGATTGTTTTGGAGAATTGTTGAAATATATAGAGAGATAATAAGGTGAAAATAAGATAATGTTAAATATATGTATGTGTGTATTGGTTATTTTAATAAATAAATAAATTAATTAGTTTTAAGTTATATATGATAAAATAAAATGACAGAAACGAAATAAATTTAGGGAAAGAAATATAAAGATATAAAGTGGAAAATAGAGATATATAAAATAAGAATGTTAATATAAGAGGTTTAATGTTGTTCTTTGATAGATGATGACAAACAATTATAATTATAATTATAATGATGTTGATAATGTGATATCATAATAGATCCAAGTGGTACAATCTGGGTTATGGAATAGATGAGATGGAATTAAGCTGGTCAAAATTTCTCATATATAGTCGCCGATTTATGTCGACAAAAACTAGTTTTTTCAATTTTACTGTTAAGAAGATTTTGTTGTAATTTAAAATTTGGAAAAGTTCCATATTACAGAGACCACAGAGGGACATATCAATTTGATATACCTTTGCTTTCAATATCTTTGTCCAGCTGATTTTATATTCCATGTTTGCATCTTTGAGTTGCCAAATTTTATTAAGTGTGTTGTTTTATTTTATCATATAATATAACTTGAAACTAATTAATTAATTTATTTATTAAAGTAACCAATACACACATAAATATATTTAACATTATCATATTTTCACCTTATTATCTCTCCATATAATTCAACAATTCTCTAAAACCATTCTTAATAATTTTAATATGTTTAAATATTCTTCACACATTTTTATTCTTTTTACTCCTTTTACGTATTTATTTTTATTCTTCATTTTTCACATTTTATACAATTTTATATCACATTAGATATACATTATTTATTTATTTATTATTTATCGGAAAACATGAAACGAAATTTCATTTCTCACACTTAGTACAGCTGTTACTTGATTATAAGTATGTATACAGAAGTACAGTAGTATGTATATATATATATATATATACATACTCACTCGATATGCAAATTAAGCTGCTCAGCCGTTAATATGCATAAGGAAAGTATATACTTTCAGACGTTCAACCATCTGTCAGGAAGGTATACGTTGCTGACGATAGCTAATAAGCTTGAAACTAGTATAGCGTTCCGTTGTCAGTGTTGAACAAATGAGCGGCGATGGTTGCTAGACACTGTACGGCTTAATTCCGGATGTTTGTTTACAAATACACCGAGCATTATAATAAATGTTCGGTGAATCCATACGTACATATATATATATATATATATATGTGCATGTATATATATATATAAATATATATATATATACATACATGCACATATATATATATATATATATATGTGCATGTATATATATATATATATATATATATACATACATGCACATATATATATATATATATATATATGTACGTGCATGTATATATATATATATATATATATATATATATATATACATACATGCACATATATATATATATATATATATATATATGTACGTATGGATTCACCGAACATTTATTATAATGCTCGGTGTGTTTGTAAACAAACATCCGGAATTAAGCCGTACAGTGTCTAGCAACCATCGCTGCTCATTTGTTCAACACTGACAACGGAATGCTATACTAGTTTCAAGCTTATTAGCTATCGTCAGCAACGTATACCTTCCTGCCAGATGGTTGATCGTCTGAAAGTATATACTTTCCTTATGCATATTAACGGCTGAGCAGCCTAATTTGCATATCGAGTGAGTTAATCGTCCGAGGTACCGAAAACAATAAACGGAAAAAATGAAACGAAATATCATTTCTCACTCTTAGTACGGCTGTTACTTAAATATATGTATATATACGCATATACATATATTTATACAGAAGTACAGTAGTATGAATATATATATACATACATGCACACATATATATATATATATATATATATATATATATATGTACGTATGGATTCACCGAACATTTATTATAATGCTCGGTGTGTTTGTAAACAAACATCCGGAATTAAGCCGTACAGTGTCTAGCAACCATCGCTGCTCATTTGTTCAACACTGACAAAGGAACGTTGTACTAGTTTCAAGCTTATTAGCTATCGTCAGCAACGTATACCTTCCTGACAGATGGTTGAACGTCTGAAAGTATATACTGTCCTTATGCATATTAACGGCTGAGCAGCCTAATTTGTATATCGAGTGAGTTAATCGTCCGAGGTACCGAAAACAATAAACGGAAAAAATGAAACGAGATATCATTTCTCACTCTTAGTACGGCTGTTACTTAAATATATGTATGTATACGTACATACATATATATATACAGAAGTACAGTAGTATGTATATATATATATATATATATATATATATATATATGAATCTCCCTTTCTTCCTCCTTTTCTCTCTATATCTTTATTATTAATATTATTATTGATGATGTAATTTGAATTTGTAAATTTGCGGGTTACATTTATATTTTTTTACAGTTTTCGAAGATCTAATAGAGTTAACATCGTATTTAAGTTTGAGTGGCACTGCTTTTAGTGTTCAGCAATTTTTAGAAACTCTATCATTGAAACAATAGTTAGACTGCAAATAAATCCCCTTTTTTGTACTGTTGACCATGTTATACTCCACTTTTTCAATTTTATTACTCCAAGATAAACTTACATAGGAATATAAGTGAAAACATAAACTCGTCATCTACCTAAACCTCTTATAAGAAGTATTCACAACCTCTAATTGGATTACCTATCACGATATTTTGTTATCCTTTTATATATACATATATATATATATATATATAGTTATATAATATGCAACATAAGATAATTATTTCATTTACCAATGCGTGCGGTTACGTGTCCGCATGCATATCCGTATGTCTGTGTGTATATGTTTATATATACACGCGCGCACTCATAAATTCTTACACACACATACAGTCACACACAGACACGCACACACAGACACTGATACATACATATATATATATATATATATATATATATATATATATATATATATATATATATATATATATATATATATATATATATATATATATATATATATAAAATATTAAACAAATAATGAATAAACAATTCCTTATATTAAACAAAAAAAGTTCATTATTTAACGATCGTTTCTAGGATATATATGTGTTAGAGTTGGCATGCATATTCAACAGATCTATGTACAAAATTATACAAAATTATACAAACTATCAAGATTAAATATACATACCAACACATATATACGCCGTCTTCAGACGGCGTATATATGTGTTGGTATGTATATTTAATCTTGATAGTTTGTATAATTTTGTATAATTTTGTACATAGATCTGTTGAATATGCATGCCAACTCTAACACATATATATCCTAGAAACGATCGTTAAATAATGAACTTTTTTTGTTTAATATAAGGAATTGTTTATTCATTATTTGTTTAATATTTTATCTTGACTCTGTATACCGTTTATCTTTCACCGAAAGTGATTTTTCATTACATTTCTTCTTTCCATGATATCCGGAATACATTGAGTTCTTCATACGGATTGGACACTACCGTAAACTCTTGGTAGATTTATCTACATATATATATATATATATATATATATGTGTGTGCGCGCGTGTATATTTGTTTGTGTTTATAGACAAAAACAATACAATTAGTACAGCGGGGAAGTTTCAGGTGTTAAACAAAATGTGAAAGCAAGAAGACACGAGACGGACAACATTTATGCACACGAACTTATGTAAGGAAAATGATCTGATGTTTCGGGGGCGTTTACCGTATGAGAATAACAGAAGTAATCTATAAGAGAGATTTTAGAATGACATTAAGATGGACAAAAGATATTTCAAACGGATATACCTGAAAATATTTCAGATGTTATATATTCTTTAATATATTTTCCCAAGCTTAAAAAGAACAACATATGATTAAGATTAACGACCTGTGTACTAGAAACATCGGTAAAGATGTAATTTGTATGTACTGTTTGCATTAAATTACGTATGTTTCTAGTTCATTTTAAGATTTTCTGGTTCTTTATCATACGTGATATTCTACACTAATATATATTCTTATAAATAACTTCTCAATCCTTTGAACACAAAATAACCAACCCATCTGTTACAATTGTTTGATTACGCCACGGCACATCATCCATCGCTCCTTTGAATTTGTGGTGGGTGGAAAGGAAAGATAGAAAACACTCAGTTTATTTTATACTGGATTAGGAAGCAGTTCAACAAGAATATTATTCTCAGATCCGAGACCTATTCTAAATTCTGATGGAAACCGCTAAAGTAACCACAGAACACGTAGGAAAATTAAACCGGAGAGGGTTTAAAGTCTGTATTGGGAAAAGGATTTAATGTTGCTTTTCAGAGTTTTATTACTAGATCTGATTATCGCGGATAATGTGATTTTAGAAATATCTTCATTGCTCTTCTGTAACGTTTCAAAATTTGCATTTAATATATAATACTTGTCTTGTACATATCCATTATTAATATCTCTAGCGTCATTAGTATTTAGGTAATTGAGAGAATTATCTTACACTGCATGCTAATCGGGGTTTACCTAAGACTATATCTTCTCGTAGTGTGTATGTTGTTCGTCACAGCTTGGGTGGGCTCATAATATACCCATATGTTGGCACCGGTCGGAATCTACTAAACTACTAAATTTGACAGTACCAGTTAAATAAAATGTAAGGCATATTTGAAATATATAAATGGAACATTTCATAAAACTTTGCATATTCTTATAAGAAAGCAAATCCATGCAGTAAATTATCTATCAAATACAATAATTAACTTGCCTATATGAGGAATAAAAA
>OZ024743.1:267778255-267783255 GCA_964016885.1 Eledone cirrhosa | reverse complement strand
AGGGATGTTTAATTTGTTGATAATTCAACAAATATATATATTTATAACAGATTCGAAGCACTCGACAGTATTTCTGGAGTATAATATCAATGATATTAATAAATGGAAGCTATATTCATAAAACCATATTTATTCTATTATATATATTTCAAGGGTACCAACATTTTGATACGCACTCATTAGATAAAATAAAAAGGTTGTTTTATACATATTGACATATCCAGGAATGAGACCTTAACGGTTCAAGTTTTACCAAGTAAAACTTGAACCGTTAATAGAATAAATATGGTTTTATGAATATAGCTTCCATTTATTAATATCATTGATTTATATATATATATATATATATATATGTATAAACAATTAAGTCATACAAAAGTGAGTTACAAACGAAACGAAATTTAATTTCGTTTCGTTATTTGTTTTTATATATGTATATATATATATATATATATATAAAACAAATAAGATGTGGTACGATACCATGTGGACCGTGACGCACCAGAATACACTTAGTTCGGATATAGCTATCGAAACGGCCGAAGTTCAGCCCTCGGGATCGTTACTCTTTTGCTTATATATATATATATATATATATATATATATGTATATATATATATTTTTTTTTATACGAATATGTATGATTCCGTATGTATATATGTATGTATATATATATATATATATATATATATATATATATATATATATATATATATATATATATATATATATATATATATATAAATATATATATATATATATATATATATTAATTTTTGTGTGACAGTATTTTTAAATACAGTCTCTTGCCTGTGCTTCAATGCAAGGAACAACGCGATGCTGATCTCCGTTTCGTGGCAGTTACGCGTCTGTAGATACAAAGCAACATACAAGTGGAGAGATCCATTCTTCGCACGTGTACTCGAAGAGAGTTAACCTAATTGTCTTGCCCAAGGAAACAATGCAGCACACTCTCTGGTATTAGAACTACAACTTTCCGATCATGCGTCAAATTCACTCAACACTGGATTGCGAAGCAGCTACTACATACAAACACACACACACACGCACACACACGCACACACACATACACACACACACACATACATACACACACACACACACACACACAGACACACACACACACATATGTATATATATATATATATATATATATATATATATATATATATATATATATAGTATATATACATATACAGTGTATATATATATATATAAATGGACAAAACTGAAACGAAATTTCATTTCACACTCTTATACGGCTGTTACTTAAATATAAGTATGTATACGTACATACATATATGTATACAGACGTACACTAGTATGTATATACATACATGCACACATATATATATGTGTGCATGTATGTATATATATATATATATATATATATATATATATTTATTTAGTAATAATAAATGTGAAATTCCAGGAGATCCCGTTAAGGGTAAAAGCACCGATTTTTTGCTTAAACTTTAATATGTTCTTATAATATATATACATATATATATATATATATATATATATATATACATATATATATGTATATATATATATATATATATATATATATATATATATATATATATATATACATACATACATACACACATTATATATATATATATATATATATATATATATATATATATAAAGCTCCTACATAAATTGGTATAATTTCACCCAAATTGTAGGAATCCTATAATGAAACGAGACGTCCGTCTGGGAAGAGATATATTCGATATGTCTCATATGAAATAATACAGCCAATTTTCCACACGATACATTTAGTTAGCACCCCGAACGCTTAGTTAGGAATATACTCACTTATTTCCTAATGTTTGTTGAGTGAGTTGGAATTTGGCCTGAGTATCGCTAAAAAGCTTTCCCCGATAATGTATTTATTTATATATATATATATATATTTTCGTTTGGCATAACATAATTTCATAAGGAAATATCTGAACAATTTACTCCCAATTTCGTTTATGAAAAACTGAAAATGTTCTTGCATATTTATACGAAGGTTTAACATGCTTCAAATATATTATATATCACAGGCCGGTGGATTGGCCGTATTTAGAGTGTCGTACGCCATGCTTTGCAGCAAAGAGTTACAGCTCTTTATGGTCTGAGTTCAAATTCCGCCGAGGTTAACCCCTTACGGGGTCGATAAAATAAAGTACCAGTAATACACTGGGATAATTGCTGGTATTGTGCCAAAAGTAGAAACAATTATATATCACATATATTTGCAATATTTAGGGGGGGGGGGCTCTCCAATTAATTCCGATATTGATATGTCTTTTTAAAATGCAGCTTGTTATTACAAGTACTTCATGCGTTTTTCAGAGATGCATACATACACACTTACACACACCCACACCTAAACATACACACACGCACACACACACACTCATATATATATATATATATATATATATATATATATATATATATATATAAATGTATGATACATATATATATATATGATAAATGAGACTTGTTTACAGACGTGGGTCATCTATCCATCCTACTGAATGGCATAAGCTTGCAAATGATTCTACAACCCTGCTATACTCCTGCAAACCATTTTATAGATGTAAGACCTTTGGATAGATTTGAATGTAACTTGCTTCTTATGAATTCTCATGTACTGCTTCAGTCAAGCAGCAGACCTACAAACATCGTCGTAAAACTGATGTGAATAACCTTTCAATGAGAACATCAACATAATCGGCACCAAACTGCTGATTCTCGTGAGGTCTTATTCGTTTGGGGTTATATGGTCCTAGATTAATTTGGTGACTTTATTCTGAATTCGAATGGTTTGAATAACAATTACGTGATGGGATATTGTTGGTTACAGAACTGATTAAAAAACTCGTAATACGACGGTTGAAGCTTGATACTGCCTGGTTTCCGTATCAGTAATTGATGTACGTATAGTTCTTTGTATGCTGAGAGTGTTTTGAGTATGCTTCTGAAAGACGATTGCTTTTTTTTCATTTTTTGTTTATGACTGATGGGTAAGTTTGAATGCAGGCTTAAGGATTATATTTGGTTGAGTGCTCGGATAGCATTGGTTAGGAGTCGATTCCCTTGCTATTTTGAAGCAATTAACAGTCATAGTTATATATATATATATATATATATATACATACACACACATACACACACATATATATATATACATATACATACACACACATATATATATATACATACACACAAACACACACGCATATATATATATATATATATATATATATATAGTAAGTACGAGAGAGAGAATGACAGGAGGAGGAGCGTATGATATTATTATTTCTCTAAAACAAATGTTCGTGTGTGTGTGTACCCATGCCATATGATAAAACCTCATTCACATCTCATACTGGCAGCAAGTTAAGCTTCATGAACAGAGAAAATATGTAGTACAAATCATTGGGAATGAATAATTCGTAATATTGATTATAATTTGTAAATTTGTTTTGCCCGCAAATTGCTGGCCGAGAGCCAGTTAAGACTAATGAGATCATATTTGCACTTTGTTAATATAAGTGCAGTCTGTGCAACATTTGTAATGTATTTGTAATCTAGTTATACTGTACTTTCGATTATTTTGTGCAGAATTAATATCAACATAAATAAACAATTCCATTATTGATGTAAGTTGTCTTTCTTTTCTCTTTAGTTTCACAAAAAAAAAAAAAATAATAATAATAAATAAAATAATAATAAAAATAAATGAATAAAAATAACTGTTATCGATGAAAATATGTAAACTGGGATATATGCAAATATATTTACAAATATTGGCAGACAGAATCTTGTAGACATATATGTAGCTCTATCTAATTTCATTTTAAAAGGAAACAAATATAATGTTAATACCTTTCGTGATGATACAATGCCTCCCATTATATATATATATATATATATATATATATATATATATATATATATATATATATATATAAATGAAATAACAGGAGGCTGGACTGGTGTAAATCCTTGAAAGGTTTATTATACTATGATCATTTCAATAACCGGGTTCCATATGAATACGGTGATATCATCAGATATTAGAATATAACAAAGGAATATGTAAAAAGCCATGGGTCCCAAAAACCATGGGTCCGATAAAACAGAGACAGAGAGGGCGGCTGACCAACAAGTTTCACAGCCAGCCGCCCTTTGAGGGGTCGATAAAATAAAGTACAAGTGGGTCTTTGCTGGTCTTGTGCCAAAAGTAGAACCAATTATTAATATATATATATACATTATTAATATACATTATTAATGTTCATATATGTTATATATATTTATATATATATATATGTGTGTGTGTCTTCTTTAATTCCGTTACAGATTCACGAACACACACACAAATGCATATATGTAGTTTGTATATAAAGCAAAACGAAAACAATCATGCAAGAATTCAAAGTCTTATTTGGTTTACATTTTGAGGAAGTGTAGGAGGGTTCTGCGTTTCGGACGGAATTGCTTGTGAGGGAAGTTTGGGTAGGGAGAGAACGGAGGGACACATGAAAGTGGTGTGTGAAACTTAGGAAAAGATTATTGTTTGAGGGTGTTAAGAAAGAAGTCCGGCATGTGTTTGCTTGTGTGTATATTACTTTTTTCTATTGTTTCAATGTATGTGAGTGTGTGTGTGTATTTTCACGTGTGTGTTGGATGAGTGTGTCTATATGTGTCACCACGTGTGTGTTTGTTACTTTGTCTATTGTCTGTAGCAGAATGATTTTGTGTGTATTCATGCGAGGGTGAATGCGTGTATGTTTACGTATGGTTCTGTTAGTTTGCGCGCGTGTGTGTGTGTGTGTGTGTATCTGAATATGCAGTGTCCAGAGAAATGTTGTAATCCAATGTCCAGAGAAATGTTGTAATCCGGTGTTCAGGGATTACGTGAGTAAGGGGGACGACGAAAGCAAAGAGAGGTAGTGGTGCACCTATAA
>OZ024743.1:267765755-267775755 GCA_964016885.1 Eledone cirrhosa | reverse complement strand
CAATAATTTGTGCAATCCAAATACTTTCATTAATTGTTTCTACTTTAGGCACAAGGCCAGCAATTACCCAGTGCATTACTGGTACTTTATTTTATCGACCCCGTAAGGCAAAGTCAACCTCGGCGGGATTTGAACTCAGATCGTAAAGGGACGTAACTATGCTGGAAAGCATGGCGTCCGACCCTCCACCGATACTGCCAATCCACGTACAGCCTTAGGAACATCATTTGTTTAGAGAGAGTAAGAGTGTGTGTGTGTGACAAAGAGAGAGAAGATGTCCTCGCCTGCATCTATATAGAGAGGGGAAACACCAAGCAAAAGAGACGTACAGAGATAGAGAAAAGGAAAACATTTGTTTAGAGAGATGACCTTTGGTCTTTCACACACACACTCTCTCTCTCTTATATATATATATATATGTATCTCTCTCCCTATATATATATATACACACAGACACCACTAATTGATTTGACAGATGTCTTTAACTTATTGATACCAAATATTATTTGGTCAGTAGTTTGTGTCTTAGTATATATACTTAGACAGTAATGCTTGCATTTTTTAAGGGTATGTCAATATTTATTTATAAAACTGATGTATATTGTATTTTGTCTGATGAAAGCATACCATAATTTAACGCGGTGTCCTTGAAATATGTATAATAAAATAAATATGGTTTTATAAATATAGTTTCCATTTGTTAATATCGTATGTTTACTCCAAATACTTTTTGAGTGCTTTATATCAGTTATACAAATATTTGCTTGTTGTATCCCGACAATTTAAATAGAACTGTTGCATATATATATATATATATATATATACTTGTGGGTCTGTGTCTAGATATGTATGTTTGCATGTATGAATGAATACACTAAGCTTTAGATTCAGTAGAATGTACAACCACTGATTGCAACTATTTGCACTATCATATATTTTGGTTTCTAGTAATTCACTGGGGAATTGGTTGACCAAATGCTTTGCTTAATTGTTTTATTTTATTTTTTTAAATTATTCTTTCTCTTAGATATCAACTATTTTTAAAGATATTTAAAAAAATATTTTTTTGAATTATTTTTGAATGCATTGCACGCTAAAATCCTGCAGCTAACCCTGCAATGCTACTGTGGGCTCTTGCAATGCTACCATGAGCCCCTTGCCATTGGGTAACCTGGCAATCTGGCGAGTCCTCCACTGTATATAGGTACACCATAAAATAATGAAAAATGAACCATGACAAAATCAAATGAGGATTATGCAATCAATGTGTTTCACATCGCTCTCATTTCCTAATATGAATTTTCCAATCGTTGGATCAACGTATAATTAAATTGTAAGTGTAAGTGACTGAGCGTTACCGTGAAAGCTCTACCCTTAACTACGTTACAGAAACACGGAGATTAAGTCTGACACAGTATGTGACAAGGCTGACACTACGAATTATCTGTATGATTCATTTTTTCCCAAGCTGATTGGATTGAAACAACTCAATCAGTACAATTCGACTGTTTGCCTCGCCTCATCCATCTGATCGTGCTTACCAAATTAACGAGACTATATCGAGTCGGCAGCTACATTCACTGGCCAATATGCGGATATTATGTATATGTAAATATGTATCACCACGGTATACAGTTACACATGTCATTATGTAAATATGTACCTAATAACATGTCTGTAACTAGGCATCAGCTTATGAAAATTCATCTGCTTCATGCGTATTCTGACTGAGAGGGAGATTAAAATAAAGTAACCAAATATAATACATTGCTGGAATGAATATGCCTGTCTATTTCATTCAAGAAATCTAACTATTCTAGGAATTCAACTCTGCAATGAATAACGGTTTCTAAACCATGCAACGTTAGTGGGAAAAGTCGATTTTATCGATGCCATTGCTTGCCTGATACTTTATTTTATCAAGATTGGATGGACGAAAGCTAAACTTGACCATCACGGTATCTGAATTCAGAAATTAAAATTACTGCTAAGCATAAGGTATGTGCAACGCTATAACGACTCTACATATCCACCGCCCTAAATGCACTAATGTATAATAGTTTTAATTGAACCACAGAACAAGAAATTTCGTGACGGGTAAATCGATTTAATCTTCTCGGTAACTGACTGGTACTTTATTTTATCAAACTCGAAAGGATGAAAATTAAAGTTGACCCAGCAGGGGTAGTAATGAGTAATATCTGAATTATTCAAAAGGTCAACACTTTTTTTTCGGGGAGATTTACTTCAGTGCTTTACTGGTACTTTATTTCATCGACACCGTAAGGAGGAAAAGTAAAGCATGTTGTCCGACACTCTACTGATACTGCCAATCCACCGCTCTGCAATTCTAATAGATAATAATTGTTTCTACTTTTGGCACAAGGCCATCAATTACCCAGTACATTACTGGTACTTTATTTTATCGACCCCGTAAGGATGAAAGGCAAAGTTGACCTCGGCGGGATTTGAACTCAGAATGGAAAGGGCCGTAACTCTATGCGTTAAAGCATGGCGTCCGACCCTCTACCGATACTGCCAATCCTCCGCCCTAATTCTAATTGATAATAATAAAAATAATTGTTTCTACTATAGGCACAAGGCCACTAATTACCCAGTACATTACTGGTACTTTATTTTATCGACCCCGCAAGGATGAAAGGCAAAGTTAACCTCGGCGGGATTTGAACTCAGAATGGCAAGGGCCGTAACTCTAGTTTAGTGAAAAGCCAAGCGATTTTCGTAGCGAAAGGTAAAGTTGATTATTTGACTGGTGTTTTAATTAAAGGACCCAGGGAGAAGGCTCCGACCGGTCTTTTATTTCTTCTATTCTCTCAGTTATGGGGATGTTTTCCTTTCTATTGATTATATATATTATATGCCAGTAATATCTTCTTTATTGGCTATCATTTGTGATAATATTTATTATTTTTACTAATATTCATTATACAACTTAAAAGAAAAAAATTATATTTTTGACAAATTCAAACACGTGCAGGCGTGAATTCAAGGAAATACCAACTATTGCAGAATGTAAGAAGTCAAACTAACAGTCGCAAAAGTACTTAGAGCAGAATGCAAAAGCAACATAATCAACAACAAATATATTATTGAATAGAAAAAAGGAGTATTATGTAGATTACAAACATGAATGATATATCAGAAACATTTAGAGGTTTCAATTTATTTTTATAAACAACCAAGAAATTTAAACTATTATGTATTGAAAGTGTATTTTGCACTTGTACTTAAATGTAAATTAGACAATATGTAGAATTTTTTGTAAAATATATATCTATTTCGTATGACTAATAGGATTGTTTGTTTTGATTCCACAGTTTAAAGCGATTTTAATTATTTATTTGTTTTACATATTTATCTATGAACGTATATGTGCTTCTATTTCTTTCACGATTTCCTAATTCCTTAAGCCTTAATTTTTATGATACATCAACGATAAGATTGAAAATTTGTACCACATTCCTGGGCAGTGATAAGAAATGTTAGGGGTGGTGGTTGAGAGAAAGGGTGTAGTAGAATAGCAGAATCGGTTGAACGCCAAATACAATCATTACGGTCTTTTACTGCTTACATCCCAATACTTTCTGATTTCAAATGTTAGAAGTGTAAGTCTACATTTTTAGTTGAAAGTGAATACCAACCGAGTATTGAAAACTTCGGTTCTCTAAGGTTCATCATTATCATAATGTTAAAGAAGTGCCATGGATTGAAACAGTACAATGCCCGGTAACTGTTTATAAGCGTTTGTTCCGGCGCTGGTTCAAATACACATGAGGATGCCTCGGTTTTTCGTCCTACTGGGATAGATTAAATTTAAGTACTATTCAAGTATTTTTTGTCAATTTAGTCAAATACCTAATACCAGAAATTGCTTGACTTAAGCCTATATTAAACAATAATTGTAGAGTAAATGCACTAAATGATAGAATCATTGGAAACCCATCATATAAATATACTCATACACACAATTATATATATATATATATATATATATATATTTGAAAGTGTGGGTTTTTTTACAAAATGAAAAAAAAACGAGATGTCCTACACGAGTGAATGTATAAGGAAAAAAGATGAAAACGAAAATGTAACTGGAGTCTTTTAAAAAATATATATATATTTATTTGGTTCCTTAGCATCTGCGAGAAAAACCACAAACCCTCCATCTCAATTCTACTTTTGAAAAGCACAAGAACTGCGAAACCGGTAAAGGAAACAAATAAATATATATTTAAAAAAAAAAATACTCCAGTTGCATTTTCGATTTCATCTTTTTCCCTTATATATATATATATATATATATTGTGTGTGTATACATATATGTGTGTGTTTGGGAGTGCGTGGGTGTCTGTGTCTCTGTGAGTTAGACGAATGAGCAAAGGACTTACTGTGATCGAACTATTTTTTATTCCTAAATAATTTTGACGGAAAGTAATCGATATCTAAACGTTATGTTTGCATTAACAATCCTAATTTTCGCTTTAAAAAAATGTACATAGAATAATAAATGTTTTGATCTCAGTAAGTCCTTTGGTCAGTAATTTAAAACATGTTTATACTCTGTGGTGTTACTTATGTACAATTTTTTGTATTACTTCTCGGAATTCTATTTTGATTCGCCCCACCTGCACGATTACTGGAAGCTTCTTGCTAATCTTCTCACGCGAAAGTTCAGTGGACATCTCCGTATATATATATATATATATATGTGTGTGTGTGTGTGTATACACATATATACACACACATATATATATATATGCGTGTATATATATATGTGTGCGTGTGTGTTTGTATGTATGTGTGTTCAAATACTGACGAGCCTCCTTTCCTTCATTCAATAAATTACGCATAGAATCGAAGGAGCGTTGTCATATTGTGAAGTTCATCGCGAATGAGATAGACGGAGAGAACAAGAGCATGGAGAACACATAAACAAACACACACACATATATATATATATATATATATAAATAAACAGGGTGAATTATTTGGGGTGTATAACCCAATGAAACGTAAGTACCTCTATAGGTCACTATTGTAACTAATTATATATATATATCTATTTATAGTGAGAGAGAGTCGGGGCGTTCTAAACCTTTTGTTTGAAGACTTGTAATTATGTGGCAGAATCTTTAGAGCGCCAGACAACATAATATCGGGTTTGTTTTGGCGACTATTTATATTCAGATATCCCCCTCGAGTTCAATTCTTCCCTTCATATTTCCGTTCCCGAGGCCCATAAAATAAGCACCATTTAGATTCTGTAATTGATATAATCATCACAAATTGCTGGCCTTGTGTCTAAATGAGAAATCATCATTACTACTAGTAATCTATGCTGTAAAGCATATTACCCGATGCTCTACCGATACAACCAATCTACCGCACTGGTACTAGCAGTAATAAATATTTCTACTTTTGGCACAAGGCCGACAATTATCCCAGTGCATTACTGGTACTTTATTTTATCAACCTCGGAAGGATGAAAGGCAAAGTTACCCCCGGCGGGATTTGAACTCAGACCATAAAGGGCCGTAACTCTTTGCTGCAAAGCATGGCGTACGACCCTCTACCGATACTGTCATACAATCGCCCGTACTAGCAGTAATAATAATAGCTGTTTTGATGAATCTAATGTTTCTAACTAATAACGATGTTGGTGTAGATCATATATGATTATGCAGTATCTCAAATGGTTAGGGTCGGGTGGTTTTTTTTTTTCTTTTAGTATCAAAGAATGACGAAAGAAGAACAAACATAAGAGAGATTAAATGCATTCATTGTGAGAGGGAGGACAGCGGAATTTTAATCTTTAGCAATTCATGTACGTTTTACTGATAACACTAGAATCGGATGTTGTTGAATATCTACACCATTTCATTATTTTATTTTTGTTTCTCACGAAACCAACAACAACGGAAAACTAAAAAAATTAAGTAAAATCTATAGCAACATACCTAACAGCAATAACAACGACATCAACAACGATTTCGTTGCTCATTGCAACAAAATTTCCCTAAACTCACATTATATCATTAAAAATAGAATTCACTGAATTATAGAATATAGAATTTCCACGTTTGTATATTATATTGTTTTAAGGTTTAGGTACAAGGCCAAAAATGTAGGGTAAGACAAATGTTATTTAAAACAACCCAGTATTTAATTAGTACTTTATTTTATTAACCCGGAAAAATGAAAGACAATGTTGACTTCGGCAATATTTGAACTCAGAATGTATAGATAAGTGGCAAGTCTATAGAATTATTTTGTTTGTCACGGTGTGTATGTGTTAGACAACACTTTAACCAACCATAAATATGGAACGAATTAAACATAGTCGAAATGTTAATGAAACAATAAGTATCTATTCATACATTACCATATAAAAAAAAAACATTAAACATAGGAATTCCACGTCTCGCTAGGTTTTATTATATACATAGAGATATTAGGGCGGTGGATTGGCAGTATCGGTAGAGGGTCGGATGCCATACTTTGCAGCAAAGAGTTACGGCCCTTTATGATCTGAGTTCAAATCCCGCTGAGGTTAACTTTGCCTTTCATCCTTACGGGGTCGATAAAATAAAGTACCAGTAATGCACTGGATAATGGCTGGCCTTGTGCTAAAAGTAGAAACAATTATATACATAGATGTATTTGATAAATGATTATCACTCTAATAAAATGCAACACGAAACTGACCATATATTCAAGTCTATCCCATGTCGGTAGGCTCATTAATAAAGGGCTCATTCCACTGGCATTGGGGCTATGTTAGTGAGAGTACAAGAACTTAGTCCATTGGAGAGATAAACCTCACCAAAAAATACGGGTACTCATATGCTGAGTTGAATGGAGCCACATGAAACATATTTCGTTCAAGAACGCAATGCCCCGGCCAATACTATTGATCAGCAAATTGATCAATCTTTTGAGGCCATCTTCAAATATATCCGCATGTCTTGGGGTATCTAGGGTCGATATGTGACACAATGTCGATATGTGAGATATATATATATATATATAGGAACTGTTTCAGGATCCCGACGGCAGAGCTCAGGCTATTTCGGTGGATATTTCTGGAATAGCCGTCGAAATGGCTTGAGCTCTGGCGTCGGGGTCCTGAACCTTTTCCTATTACCCACTCTATTACCCAAAATATCGAGTACTCTGGTGCGTTATGATCCACCTGTTTCCTTACCACACTTCCTTCGTTTTATATATATGTATATATATAAATATATATATATATATATATATATATATCAATGTATGTATAGTATATTTGGCAATATGCCGTATGTTTAATTAAAAACATCTAAAAGTCCATACGCTATCAGGTTTAAAGTAGTGACGATGTCACTTACTTTTTTTCGATATATATATATATATATATATATATATATATATATATATATATTAGCAACCCATCTTTGAAGTCACATATAAGAAAGCGGACCCCACAGCCTGCATTAACATAAATAGAGAAGTGAAGCAACTACCCTCCACACTTAAGATAGATAAGAAACTGCAATGCCTAGCTAAGTGTGAGGTCTTTCTAAACCTTAACGACCATAAGGCTGATTTTGCTAATAACCCAACTTGAAACTGCTGAATCCAGCACGTACAGAGATGGGGATATTCAGCAAATCTATCCTTAGAGTTATTGCTAAGACTATTTGGACGAAATCCAACCTGCCCCAGTGGGAGAAGAGTGATTCTATCATTAAGTGTTTCAATTCCTTCAGAAACAAAATATGATAAATACACCCAGTTCGATATAGTGGACTTTTGCCCGTCGATCTCGGCGACCCTGTTGGATATCCCGTTGGAATTGGCCACCATGACTTGGATAAACAGATATTTACACACTGCAGAAAACCACTCCTCTTCAGTAATGGCGTAGTCTGGACAAAGAAGTCAATTACCTCGGAACTATCTGATGGGTCAACGGGATCGTTCGATAATGCTGATATATGCGATTTGGTTAGATTATACATTTTAGATATGTTCCGAGTCGGATTCCCAGACTTCCACCGTGGTTTATACCACGACAACTGTGTGACTCTATCCTGCTATAAAAGCCGAACTGCTACTTTTAACGAGTTAGGAATTAGGATCACTATAGCCACAAACCTGACTAGAGTAGCTTATCTAGGTTTTAATGTAGACCTCCGCAGACACATATTCGGAATTTCCATAAACTTAATAAAAATTAAGCTACATACACAAATACACCTAGGGTCTTCAAATACTTCGTAACAATATCAGTACTAGGATCTCTAATCATTCTTCTAACATAGAGCGGCACCCTACTACAACATTGCATTAGCCAAGAGCGGCTTCTCTGACACAATTTCTTATTTCCCTCCTAACCCCATCACCAATGAGAAGAAAAGTCGAAATAGAAAAGTAATTTTGTTCTTTCCACCCTTCTCACAGTGTTAGAATAAATGTATGTAAGAAATACTTAGCACTCGTAGGTAAGCACTTCCCGACAGGTATAAATACCGAACGATCTTCAATAGACAGAGGGTAAAACTCGGTTATTCTTGTGCTAAATATATGAAAGTCCACATCATCACCAACCACAAGAGTTCAACTCCACCTGGATCGTCTTGCAGGAAGCCAGAGGTATGCCCCCTTCAACAACAGTGCGATACACACGCTTTAGTTTATGAAGCTGTAGTTATATATACCCAACCAAACCAACAACAGGAGGTCAAAACATATGTAGGTGTGGCGGTGGGCCGGTTTAATTAATAGTTCCTTAAACATCAGACGACTTTTAGACACACGGATAAGCGATCGTTCACGAATTATACTTTTATATATATATATGTGTGTACATATTTATATAATAGTGTCTGCATGTATATATATATATATATATATATATATATATGGATGTTTGTGTGTGCGTGTGAGTTTGTGTGTGCAAATATGTATATATATACAAGCTTGTATGTATGTATATATATATATATATGTATGTATATATATATATATATATATATATAGAGAGAGAGAGAGAGATAGATATATAGATATATATATATATAAATAGGTGTGTATGTATGAATGCATTAATATATATTTAGAGAGTGTGGGATGTTTGTGTATGTGAGTTTGTGTGTGTAGATATGTATATATATACAAGCATGTATGTATATATATATATATATAAAAATAGGTGTGTATGTATGAATGCATTAATATATATAGAGAGAGATAGTGGGATGTTTGTGTGTGCGTGTGCAATTTCTCATGAAGAATTATATTTGCGATTATTCACAGTAATGATATTTGATAAGTGGTGTTGCATATAAAATGTCAAAATCTATGGCATTATTTAAAATTCTTTGCACAGATGTTTGCATTACTATTTCAATATAACTTTATTAAATTTATTATTCCGTAGATAGCGTTGGTCCGAAAGATCAAAACTAAATAAATGTTTAAATGTTATCAAATACTAGCAGTAAAGCCCGGCGTTGCTCGGGGTCGCTCAGTAGCTGTGTTAAAGTTACAATGTTAAGTTTCTTTTTTGGCTTAAAAAATGTAGTGTCTACTGTGCAGACTTGCATGTGGTGTTTTTGATTAATATTCCCTCAACCAACAATATGCCTTATGAAGTTAAGAAAACATAACGATAACCCGAATGTTATAACAAAAGAGGATGCTGGGGATAGAAACTACACTGGTTATTTATTAACAAAGATCGAAAATGTAAACACTGCAACGCAGAGAAAAACATTAGCGTAACCAAATTATCAGTTATGTCTGTCTGCACGCCTATATCACCTCTCTGCACGACTGTCTGTCTGCACGCCTATATCACCTCTCTGCACGACTGTCTGTCTGCACGCCTATATCACCTCTCTGCATGACTGTCTGTCTGCACGACTGTCTGTCTGCACGCCTAACGACGAAATATTTGCTTGTTTTACGTAGTCTTTAAATAGACTTGTTTTCA
>OZ024743.1:267753255-267763255 GCA_964016885.1 Eledone cirrhosa | reverse complement strand
GTAAGAATGTGTCTGAAAGCAATGGGGGGTATTTTAGCATGTGAAAAGATATTTTTCAGCTTTTGTCTTATACGGAGAAGTGCGTGTGTGTGTGTGTGTGTGTGTGTATAAGTCTCTTTGTACGTTGATGTACGCGTGTGTATGTGTTTGTATATATATGTGTGTGTGTGTATGTGTGTGTGGGTGGACCAGTATTTTTTCCCCCTGGTAAAATGGTGTACATTATTCGATTTTTTCAGTAAAATCGGTTCTCTTAATAGAACATCAAAAATCTTAACAATAGAAGGTGTGTAATGATATTCACTATATATATATACACATACATATATTCACTACATATATATATATATATACATATATGCATACATATATATGCACATATATTTTTTTGTATTGCACCATAGAGCATGTGTGTTTACGTGTGTCATTGTGTTTATATGTGGGTAGAGATGTGTGCTGATGTAGGTATGTATGTTGACGTGTGTATGTTGTGGGTTCGTCTTAGGGAGAAGTGTTTAGACGGGGTCCGTATTTGTTAATGAAGTAAGATTCCTTGCTGATACACTGGGTGTGGGTGGCATTATCTTTAAATTTGTAGAGGGGAAAGATTCTGAAGTTGGGATGATTTTGGGCGGCACAGGTATCAATGTGTTCACTCAGTGGTATTTTCCTGTATTCCCGTATTTCAATTTGGGATCTATGGACAGTCATGCGTTGGCGGAGGCTGTTTTTGGTCTGGCCTATGTATTGTTCTCGACAACCTGAACAAGTTAATACATATATTAGATTTTCCGATGCACATGTGAAATTGTGTTTTACTATAAAACGTTGTCCATCTTTGAAATAGAATTCCGAACCCTCTATGACGTTGATGCAAATGCCACAGTTGGGTCTATCGCATTTTTTTACTGTGGGTAAAATATAAATATATATATATATATATACATACATACATACACATACACCCCACCACACACACACATATATATATATGTATATATATATATATATATATATATATATATATATATATATATATATATATATATACTAGCAGTGGTACCCGGCGTTGCCTTGGATAAGGTATTGTGAAATATATATCAGCCCTAGCTAAGCTTAGTATAGCCACAACCACGGCTGGCAAAGAAGTAAGGGTCTGGTGGTACGTAAGTATGCAACAATGTGGCTTAAAACGTGAGGCAGAAGTTGTGTGCACTTAACAACCGTTTGGGGATTGAGTGTGAGATTTGTCTTGAGCAAGGGTGGAATATAACCGGAGGCAGCAGACAGGCAGACATACAGACAGATATTATAAGGGCGCGTTCTGGACGCAGAGTGAATTGTAGGAAGTGACGTAATTCAGACAGCCAGACATACAGACATATATTATAAGGGCGCAACGTTATACGTATGTATCTATCTAAAAAGAGAAAGACTAAGAATTATAGAGAAAGATCGCTAAATCACCTAATGCGGTCCCTAGGGCATTGAAAATTTGAAATTGCTTTAGCTCAGAACACCCCCTGAAACATAAGTATTACATGTGTAAAGTTTGAAAACAGTCGGTTGGGTGCTTCTCTAGTTTTAGGGATTCAAACTCATAAACACACATACATCCTCAGTTTTATATATATATAGATATTATGTGTGTATATATATATATGTGTATATATATATATATATATATATATATATATATATATATATATATAGAGAGAGAGAGAGAGAGAGATAGAGAGAAATGGAAGTACAGCATATTCGAAGCTTGAGCCACAGCTAAGCCGACGAATGCATTCAGCTGTGCAGCCAAGCACTCGACAAGGTATAGTATACCTCAGAGTAATAACATACAGTTTAAAGGGGTTTGCAAAATGACGACAGTGACTGGTAATTCAGCCGCGGGGTCCGTAGAAACGAAAGAACTGACTCGTGAGAAAAAATATATACATATATACACCTATATATATATATATATATATATATATATATATATATATTGTTATGCTTTGGGAGGGTCATGTTGCCAATAAGAAACACATGCACCAGTTGCTTTCACTTCAATTTATTATAAATTAAATTTATAAATTTCCAAAACCAGACGATTGTTCATATATTGTCAAAGTTCTTTCGTCACACATTCTGTGACCTCTTCAGTGACTGGTGATTATTTTCTTTGTCTTTTCTGCCTCTCCTTTGTTCTGTCCTACGCCATCTTGTTTTTATGTGTGTTGACAACACAGAAAAAAAAGTTGAAGACAGCGACCGGCAATTCTGCCGCGGCGTCCGTAGCAACAAAACAACACACACATATATATATATATATATATATATACATATATATATATGTGTGTGTGTGTGTGAAAGACAGTGTTGGCATGTATGAGGAGGGTGTATAGATAGAAAGTTACGAATGATGGAAGCTATATCTATCTATGAATACGTATATTTACAGAGGTATAGATAACACGTACAATATTTCAATTTCCCAGATAAATTTAAAACTGTTTTATTGTATGTGTTTCTTAATTATCACAATTTCTTATCAAAAAATTACTGCAATTTGTGTTTGACAATATCTTCAAAATCAGGATTCAATTTTGCGTTTCGAAAATATTTCAAGATGATATTTAATGATTTTTTAGAAAAGATGGGTGAGATCGGTGAGATTTGCGTGGCTGAATGGGCCTACACTTACTGTGCTTTTCTAAGCAGAAGGAGGGAAACGGAGATAGGGCGCTTTCAATATCCATGAGGCGCCAGAGCAATCTGGCTTTTGTGGATGGGTGGAGGTTTCTAGGAATTCTGCTAAAATATACTCATCCACGTTCATATGACCTACATGCCATACGTTATTATGTTCTATTACTATCATTAATCATTTTTTAAATTCTGTTATTATTATAGCTACAGTTTGCACTTCGTTGATGTCCCTATACATTACTACATGTAAACCTCAGTAACAGTAATGTACTGGTTAATTGCTGGCCTTGTGCCAAAAGTAAAAACAATTATTATTAATATCATTTATTATTATTACTACCTTTCATCCTTACGGGGTCGATAAAATAAAGTACCTGTAATGCACTTGGTAATTGCTGGCCTTGTGCCTAACGTAGAAACAATTATTATTACTGCCCAATACTAGTCTTACAATACGGTCAGTGAAAATTCTACTCTAGAGTTCTAGAGAGGATTAGTGGTGGGGAAGTGCGAAGACGTTCTCGGAGAGTTTCTGGGCATCGATTAAATCGAACTGACAAGTTTGTTCCAGAGAACTTTCGAGTCGGAGAATATAGACAAATTCTAGAAAACCATAGATTGACAGTGCTTCGGGGTTGGTGGTGGTTGGGTTGGTCAGTGCCGGTGCGTGATAAACTCAACAGGCACGGGGGAGCGGTCAGCTGGTCCTGTCCGACATGTGTTCAAGCACATGTCCAATGTCCGTGCATTGCTAACTTGTGGAAATATGCGGACTAGTTATTATCACGTGTAAGACGGATCAGAATATCGACCGAGTCCATCGTAAAGAGCTGGCCATGTGCTGTAGGATGCATAGTTTGGATAGGGTGGTTGGATATTTGGATTCCTGCGTCACACCTGGATGGTGTTCACCCCTATTGGGGAATTTTCATAGTTATAATTTTATTGGTATTTGTTATATCTTTTAATACTCGATTTTATGTAAACCTCCACTTTCCCTGTTTTTGTGTAGACCTCTATATATCGGCTCTTGTCCTATAGAGAAATTATTATTGTTAAACAATAATAATGATTTCTACTATAGGCACAAGGCCTGCACATTTTGTGGGAGGGGAAATTCGATTAAATCAACCGCAGTGCATTACTGGTACTTCATTTTATCGAGCCCGTAAAGATGAACGGCAAAGATAATCTCGGCAGGATTTGAACCCAGATCATAAAGGGCCATAACTCTGTGCTGCAAATCATGGCATCCGACGCTCTATAGATGCTAATACTAATTGTTTCTACTTTAGGCATAAGGCCATCGATAATACGAATAATAAAAAAGAAAATAATAAAAAAGTAACGATACCTTGGGACTTTTCTGTACATACTGACTTAAAAGATAATAGACAAAATATTATTGTACAACATCAACATAGCATCAATATTAATTGATATGAGCATCACATGTGATCACATGTGATCACAATATCCTGGCAAAAGATTTAGACAAGCTAAGAAAATATAAAGATTTTTTCACATGACGAAAAAGAATTATGATAGAAGGCTCAACAATGTGGATCATTGTATAAAGAGCATTGTATAAAGAGCAGTTGTAAAACGTATTTGGAAAAACTATGACGAAGAGTTGCTACAATATGCAGCAGAAGATATGGGTATAAATGCAGATAAAAAGATTCGTAGAAAAGAGATTTACTAAAACATTGAAGGGAAGAGAAAAGAGAATGTAGCGTCAGTTTGAAAGAAATACACCGGATATCAAGAATAAAACATCATAGATATGGTGTAAGCAAGGCCATTTTGAAGCGTACCACTGAAACCCTTATTATCACAGCAAATCTCTTGCTAACAATTCGGTGTAGTACAGCATCTACAGAACTTCTTATTTATACAGTGTGTTAAAGTCTTGGTTACGCATTCTGTATTTATACAGGTACAAGTTCATCAGACACTTCGGCTGTTAGCGTGCATCTGAATATATGTATAGGTCTCTCAAAAAATTGTTAAGTGAAAATGAGCGTATGCTTTTCTCTCATATTCCACGTTTCTTCCTCTTCTCTTCATTTATCTTTTTACGTTATCTTTTAATTCCCATTCTCTCTTGTAATTAAGTACTAGTGTCCGAAAGGTTAAAACTGGTTTCCTCTCATTTAAAGTGTTAAACAGATAAATTTCTTTATTGTATTATGTCGTCTGCTGTGTTATTTCTGTTTAATTTTTACATCCATAGAAACACACACCAACACATGCAATACATATGTACACACACAAACACACACACACACATATATATATATATATATATATATATATATATATGTGTGTGTGTGTGTGTGTGTGTGTATGTGTGTTTGTGTGTATATGTGTGTTTGTCCGTGTGTGTGCGTCTGCATATATATATATATGAATAAATTTAGTCCTTCATCAGTGATCTTCCAACCTTCATTGGTATTTCATCGCTTTAAAGACCATATACCTCCGGTTGGTGCGAGCAATGGCTAAAGAAAATCGTTCGGACATGTAAAAAAGGGGAACGAGCGATGCTGTAAACAATGAAAGATGGTAAAGCAACGAAAAGTGAGGAAGAAGGAGTTAAGTCCCAGAAATCGATGAATATAAGTTCTGTGAAATCGTGGACGAGAGAGAATATATATACATACAGTTTTTTTTCTTTAAATGTGTTTTCCTCTTTAAATGATTCTCCTCCGTTTCTTCCTTCCGTCTGTTTGCTTTCATCTACAACTAATATTCACTTAAATTCCTGCAACAACCATTGATGTTTTCATTGCCATTTCGGATTGACGAAATGCCATTGTGACATGTATTTACAGCCCTTCTCATTCTGTGTTCATATCCCATCCAATTAAACTTTGCCTCACCTCCTCATACGGTCGAGAAAATAAAGTTTCAGTAACGGACTGAGGACGATTTAATATACTATTCCTTCCCTAATTATTACTGACCTTGCACCTATGTTAGAAACAATTACTACAGCCCCCTTATAATTTCACAGTACCAATTAATTACGAGTATTCGGTGTAATCTATTTTCCCTGCCACCAAAATTAGTCTCTAAATCGGAAATGATAATTGTTTCTACTTTTTGCACAAGGCCAGCAATCGGAAATGATAATGTTCCTTAATCATATTTTCATTGATGTTCTGACTTCATTATTGAGCATAGCTCTATGTGTCTAGGCCACGTGCCGAGCATTTGATATTGATTTAAAAGAATTGTTTGGCAATTTGTGTATTATGACTTTTAGGGTTCTTGTGTATAATATATATTTGTCCTAGGGTTTAGGATCTTTCCTTGCGCGCCTAATATAGGGAAGGTGTCTGTTTTCACTCTTTATCTTTCGACGATGATAACGATTTCTTCTTCTTCTTTTTCTTCTTCTTCTTCTTCTTCTTCTTCTTCTTCTTCTTCTTCTTCTTCTTCTTCTTCTTCTTCTCATGTATATATATATATATATATATATATATATATATATATATATATATATATATATATTATTCTCTTTCCTCTTCTTAATATTCGTATTCTTATTCTTCTAGTTATTATTTGTAGTAGAGATTGTTGTTGTCATAGTAGTAATATCAGCAATAGTAGTTTGTTTTATTTCTAAACCCTTACTTCCATCCTTAAATATCGAGACAGCATATATTTTATTCTATTAAGTCTAACAACTATAAAAATATCACTTTAAAAAATGTCACAAAACTTTAACGCAAAATATATAAAACATTACCATTAAGATATGAATCACAGAATATATATATATATATATATATATATATATATATATATATATATATATATATATATATATATATATATATATGTATGTATGTATGTATGTATGTATGTATGTATGTATGTATGTATGTATGTATGTATGTATGTATGTATTTGTGTGTGTGTGTATGTGTATGTACGCGTGTGTCTGTGTCTGTGTATGTGAGTATGTGTGTATATATGTAAGTATGTTGGTCTATGCGCACTTAAGCAGACGTGAAATGTCTAACAGTTTCACATCACAAACACGATGGATATGCGATAACATGGCTTCCGTGTGTTGCAAGGCGTTCGGTATGTTGTGTTATCTGAACTTTCGCGAAACGAGATTTAAAGAAAAGGAAAGAATGTAACAAGAATATCAGTCAGTAAGTATAGTTGTGTATTTGCCTGCATATACGTGTGTATATCTCTATATGTGTAAATACATATATATATATATATATATATATATATATATATATATGGGTGTGTCTTTGTGTATGAGTGTGTAGATACGTTTGTACATGTGTATACATGTATATATGTCTTAAAGTAATTGTAGAATAAAAATGTGGAATGAAATGAAATGGGGAAAAAAGAAGAAAAGATGGAGAACGCGAAACATATTTAACAAGAACTACTACTACTACTACTACTACTACTACTACTACTACTACTACTACTGCTACTACTACTACTACTACTAATAATAATAATAATAATTGACTATCTACAACATGTTCCACAAGAGGAGTGATGTCGATAGACTCTACCTACGGAGATCTGAGGGTGGAAGGGGTCTTATCAGCATAGAGGACTGTGTTCAGATGGAGAAAAACAACCTATACAAATACGTGACCTATAGTAAGGAGCCAATGCTCAGAACTGTACTGAAGGAGGGGACAGTAGGCCAGGGGATGGATGTCCAAGGAGGAAATAACATCAAGGAGGAAGAGCAGCCTTAAGGGAAAATCCCTTCATAGTACCTTCTTTGAGAAAACTGAATTTAGAGATCCACAGACATGGAACTGGTTGAGAAGAGGAGACCTCAAAAAGGCTACAGAAGGAATGCTAATGGCTGCGCAGGAGCAGGCCCTCAAAACGAAGTGGTTGAAGCACCATATTTACAAGGAGGAGACTAGCCCACTATGCAGGATCTCTGGAGAGAGAGAGGAGACTGTGGCTCACATTGTGTCCGAGTGTAAACACCTAGCCCAGACCCACTATAAGGGCTGGATACACGATGTGATGGGCAGGGTGATCCACTGGCACCTGTGCAAAGTAAACAATTTACCACATTCTGAGAAATGGTATGAGCATAGGCCAGAGGCGGTGATGGAGAACAATCAGGTGAAGGTGCTGTGGGATTTTAGGATACAGACGGACAAAAAACTGGAACACAATAGACCTGACCTGGTGGTTGTGGACAAAGAAAAAAGATCGTGTCTGATTGTGGATGTGGCCTGCCCTTTCGACACGAGAGTGCAAGAGAAGGAGAGGGAGAAAATTAACCGATACCAGGACCTAAAGTGGGAGGTGAAAAGGATTTGGAACTGCCATGAAGTCAAAGTGATCCCGATTGTCATAGGCGCACTGGGGACTATCTCCAAAAGTTTCCAGGGATGGTTAAAGAAAATCGGCCCCTTTACGCTTTTTGTAACGCTTCAAAAGGCATGCTTGCTGGGAACAGCAAGAACCCTCCGATACGTCTTGAATATCTGAGGCTGCAGGTAGTGGCTTGATATTCATTCCAACGGACTTTCCAGTTAACCAACATCAATGACTGAGATTCAAGGAATAACAACAATAATAATAATAATAATAATTGTTTCTACATTTGGCACAAGGCCAGCAATTACCAGTGCATTACTGGCACTTTATTTTATCGACACCGTAAGGATGAAAGGCAAAGTTAACCTCGGTGGGATTTGAACTCAGACCATAAAGGGCCATAACTCTTTGCTGAAAAGCATGGCGTCCGACCCTCTACCGATACTGCCAATAATAATAATAATAATGATTTCATTTATTGGCCACAAGGGCCGACATATAGGGGACAATACAAAATCTGGGACAGTGGGTTTTTACAAAAAAATCGAGTAAACAATATGAATAACAATAACAAAGTAACAATAACAATACAACAAGAAAAATTCCCCAATAGGGGGGATGACCACCCAGGGATCGCTCAGGTACCCCACCAATCCTGAACGACCCGACGCTTCGAGAGCACCCTGGAAGGGCACTCCTCTCCTCCTCATATTACCCACCTACAGGCGCATGACCAGAGTAGGCCCACTCACACGGGCCATTCTCGCCACATTCACCCACGTTTCAGCAAATGTACTTTGGGGCAGCACTTCTCTCTCCACCCTCACCTTCCTTTCCATGTGAAACCTGAAAAAGTTGATGAGGGATTGCCCTCTCCCAGTTTTCTACCTTCAATTTACAGACACATACTCAGAATAGGTCCATTCCCTCGGGCTATTATTGCCTCTCTCACCCATATTTCAACAAAATGCTGGGGAGAGAGCACTTCCCTCTCTACCCTGATTTTCCTTTTCAAATGAAATTTGAAAAAGTTAATCAGGGTATCACCAAAGATGTAAGTGCTCGTCTTCAGCCCTTTCAAACTCGTCCACCATACTATCTCTTTCTCCATGGCCACCAGACAGATAAAAACTGCCTGCCCTTCCTGGCTAAAGGAAGAGGGCGGGGCAATCCTCACGATGGACTCACCTGAAAGCCGAATCCGTTCCACACGCGACAGCAGATGTTCGACATAAACACACAAGTCAGCAATGCTCGGACACTGGACGAGTGCATGCCGGACGGTTTCGTCGCTCTGCGCGCATCACGGCCATGCCCGCCTGACGGCACTTCCATGCCTGTAGAGTTTATCCCGAACTGGCAAAGCTCCTCGGTAGCACTGCCAGACCAGGGATTTCTGGATATTGTCCATAGGCCCCGGCCTGAAAGTTCTTCTGAAGAGATTGGCTAGTTGATTTTCGTCGACGCCTAGAGTTTCCCAAGTACGTCGTCGCTCTCCCCCTCCACTAATCCTCGATAGATCACCTTGCCCGACTGGTCGAGGGCTGTGAGCGGATGAAGACATTCCAATCTCCTAACGCTCCCTCTCGGCCTTCGCTTGACCCAGGACTGCAGCTCCGTCAAGGAGACGAGCTGAGGAAAGACGCGATAATAATAATACTAATATTTATTTCTATTATTGTCATTATTATTAATATTATGTAGTGTAGATGGAAAACCCACCATAATATATACGTCAAAATGTTTTCAGTGCCTAGTAAGGCTAATTTATGTATGACACCAATCTTGGCTTATATTCCAAACATCTTAAATAGTCTTGGAGTTTCAATGGCATTGACCATAATGTTCCGATTACAACTTGTATCATATTCACATTACCCTTTCATATTCCAAACAGTTTTACCATCACTTTTATTTCAGAGTACTTGGAGATTGTTTTGACCTCTTTATTCACACTATTCAA
>OZ024743.1:267733255-267743255 GCA_964016885.1 Eledone cirrhosa | reverse complement strand
GCCTACAACCACTGGTATTGTTTTAGTTCTCATTTTCCACATTTTTCCAATTTCTATCTCCAGGTCCTTATACTTGCTCAATTTTTCAAATGTTTTTATAGATACATTCTTGTCTATTGGAACGGACATATCAATTAGCAGGCATACCCTCTTTTTAATGTATGTATTGTGCAGCTCTGTCATGCCTGTTTAGGGATTCGGTTCGAGCTATAGGACTGCACATTGAAATTATATGGTCAATGGTCTCTGGTTGTCTTTTACATACACGGCATAATGGGCTGCATCCATTTTTTATTATGTTGGCTTGGTAATTTTTGGCTGGCAGACACTGATCTTGTGCTGATATAATCAGTCCTTCAGTCTCCGATTTCAGTCCAGAGGATGCCAACCACTGATGGGTTAAAGTTTTGTCAACATCAGGATTGTTAGCTCGTTCTGGGTATTATTATTATTATTATTATTATTATTGGCGACCTACGTAGTAAATCGTATCATCGTGAGCTCTGCAAAGGTTTGTTATTTCCGTTTGTTAAAAATTGCCATTCATGGAAATTTGTTATTGTTAACTATATATAAGCGCACATACATTGTTTTCCGAAAAGGACACCCAAAAAAATTGGGGCCTTGTGCCCAAAATTTAACCTTTTATGATTATCAAAAAATTTCTTTTAAAAAAAATTGACTAATTCACCACTGCACCAAGCAGCTGAAAGCTTTTCTCACAAATTAACACCTCACACCGACACCACCATTGTAAATGATACTACGTCTGCCAACACACACAATTTAAGCACTAGCAATATTTTAAATTTGTCTCAGGCAGACATTCATTTCCCGCCATTACCAATGACTGCAGGTGTTAAAGCCGCCACCCCCACCACCACCGCGACAGCCACCACCCCACCACCACCGCGACAACAGAAACAAAAGGAAAAAATAAATCAACTCGTGATGTCGAAATATTTTCAACCAAAATGGACTCTCCCAAACCGAACTTCACTGACGTCACCACCACCACAACTGAAACTAAAATTAATAATAACAAAAATAACGATAGCAACAACAACAACAATGACATTAAAAAAACACCCTGAGTTTGCCAGAGTAGCAAAACAGCTCGAAGCTTATACGGTAACTCAGGAGGAATTAGAAAATGCCAAACAAATGGTAAAGAAAGATGGGTACAGGGTCAGCCGCACCTAATAAAATGGGGCATAGGCGCCTATGCACCGTATCGTATCGAACAATAAATGTAAAATCGCGCCGAGTGGAACGGGCATCCAAGTCCCAAATCCAAAAAGCTTTGGGACATGTGTGGGCAAGAAAAACCCACATCAGACGTGGGCAAAGGTATGGAACCGTGGACGAGTTCTTTGAAACACCAGAGGAGGCTAGAGAACACTCCATGGCCCCATTAAGAAGTGACGACTTCACACTCGTCCCAAGCTATTGTGGCCAGAGACTCGTAAAGATCAGGGTGACCCACGTTCCACCGGCCATCGAAATTACCTGGCTAATAGCAGCCGTCCTCGCCGGCATCGAAGCCAACACAAAGATAACAGCAATAGCAAAAGAAAAGCAGGAGAACTGGTCGGAATCTGGGATGGAGCTCCTGATCCAAGCGGACCAAAAAAGCATTGAGGAGATCCCAGAGGTAATAGACCTCACTGACGGCAGCCACCTCACCGTAATTGTCGAGGGCAGAAGGCCTAGGTGTGTCGTTTGTGGTGAAGGAACCCACCTAAGGGCTTTCTGCCCTCAGACTAAAAGGTTGAGGCCACCTCTCCTACCCACCCCAGTGACTCAACCATCAACACCACCAGTAGCAGAGATGGCAGCAACAACTGTAGCAGCAACAACAGAAGCAACTATAACAGCAACAACCCCAGCAACAGTAGCAAAACCAACACCACCACCACCAGCAAAACCAACACCACCACCACCCAACGCTTCAGAACTAGCACCAGCGCCTACACCATCCACCACGCCACAACTAAAACTAACGCCGGTGGAGGATTTTCCACTCCCCGGCCTATCACAATTGGAGACAGATTGTGACGACGAGGAGTGGGAAAAAAAAAATTCTCTTCCTTCCCCCTCCAAAAACAAAATACAGAGGGAAACAAATAAATTAACAAACAAAAACGTTAGGACAGATATGCCACCATCCACACCAGCATCACCAACCCCATCAACCCAAACACCAACACCATCACCATCATTAACCCAAACACCACCATCACCTACACCACAAAAGTCACCAAAATGCGAAACAGAAACAAACCCACAACAAACGCAAATAAAACAAAACAACCAAAACGATACACACTGCACAGGATTAAATTTGAACAACAAGCAATTATTACACTACATCCAACACAACACCAGGATCACAGAAAAAGACTACACAACAACCCAAAAATTCACACCACCTCCACACATACAAATCACTCGCATCACACAGAAAACGTACATGACACTAAAACAAAAATTCCCGAAAGACATCGGAGACTTCCGACAAGCACTCTCCAGGGGGATTTATAAGGACGTCCTTCCTGAGGAGGCCACAAGCAGTGAAAAGGATGGAAAAACCGTCCTTCCTCTACGAGAAGTAAGGTAAGTGGTCGTTCCCATCTTTTCCACTCCTTTTCAACATGACCTCACTCAGAATAGGCAGCATAAATGCGCGTGGCTTGGGGTCACTAAACATAGATGTAGAGGCCATCAGCGAGACCAGAATCTCCGAAGCACGGGCCTTCGCACCGATCTTCGGCGGCTACGATGTGTACGCATCTCCCAGCCGTCCGGGATCGGGGGAGGAGTTGCTCTGCTTTTTCGGAGAGGTTTGGATCTTGCCATACGGGCCATCTTCCTGGACCCAGAAGGTAAGTAGTGGTGCTGGATGTGACCAGCGGAGACGGGCAAGGTTTCAGCTTAGTGGCCGTTTATGCCCCGACAGGAACAGGGCCACCTGATTTCTTCCGGCGTCTGGAGACCTTTCTTGGAACGTCTCGCTCTTTAGTGTTAGTGGGCGACTGGAACGGGATCTTAGGTGCACGCTGGGATTGTGTGGGATTAGTGGATAGGGAAGGAGGGTGCAAGAGTCTCACCAACCTGCTCAGGCGTTTTGAACTGTCTGACAGGTACCGAATGGATTTCCCGAATGTACCAATGTGGACTTGGACAAATCGCATAGGGTCATCCAGATCATATCTAGATAGAGTATTTTGTAGGGATATAGATAGGTCTAGCATAGGCTGTCCACAATTCAAGATAATCAGCTACACGGACCACAAATTCGTGATCTGTGTGCTTGACTTAGATAGGCTTCATAGATGAGGACCCGGCTACTGGAAGCTAAACGCGTCCTTACCAACGCGCAAGGCCTACAGAGACCGGATTAGCGAACTAGTTAAGCGGGCGTTGACGGGGGCCATCGTCAACAACAAGTGGTGGTTTGCTCTGAAAAGAGTAATTAGAATAGAGTCCATTAGGTTTAGTAAGGCTTTAGCAATAGAGAAAAATAGAGCAGAGGGAGAATTAGTTAGAAAATTAGACGAGGCGCTTCGCAAAGGCATCGCGACCGACGTACTTGCGGCGAAATTGGCCCTTGACCAATTCTTCAATGCAAAGCACGAAGGCTGCGTTGTCAGAGCTAGGGTGCGTGCTCTCAGACACGAGGGGACGACGCCGTTCAATGGGCCCGACTGGCGGAGGCGCGTCGTGGCAACAAAGCCACGATCCGGTCTTTGGTGGACCACGACGGGCGCATGCTACTCGATCCCGGGCAAATGTGGGAAGCTTTTCAGCGACACTTCGCTCAACTGTTCGGGGGCAGTGGAGGGCCGGATCGAGGAATGGACTTTAGTGTCTACCTCGACGGACTGCCGCCGCTCTCGGCCACTGAGGCGGAGTGTTGCGAAAAGCCGATAACAGCTGCTGAAGTACGGGAGGCAATGACTGGCTGCACAAGGGGTAAATCGCCTGGTTTGGATGGTCTGCCCTATGAACTTTACGTACAAATGCCAGACTTGTTCGGAAGCCTCTTGGCGGACGTCTACTGCAACTGGCAACAGAACGGGAGAATTCCCTGCTCTGTGAGCCGAGGAGCTGTGGTGCTGCTGAGAAAGGATCCGAACAAGGGGGATAACATAGATAATTTTAGGCCCATAACTCTGCGAAACACAGAGTTCAAGATTTTGGCCAAGGTGCTAGCAAAGAGGTTGGCGCTTGTCGTTGGTGGTCTGGTGGGAGAGGCGCAGACATGCGCCATTCCCGACAACCTCCACCTCATGCGATACATCGTAGAGAGGTTAGCTAGGGAACCTGGCACGGGTGGGACTTTGATCAATTTAGATCAGTCGAAACCCTTCGATAGGGTCGACCATCGTTACCTAGCGACAGTCCTGAGGGCTGCTGGCTTTGGGCCCGTCTGCAGAGGCTGGAGCGCTGCCATGCACAGCGACATCTGCTATGTAGTGAGAGTGAACGGTCACCTTTCGGAACCGTTTAACATCATGCACTCGGTCCGCCAAGGATGTCCCCTCTCGTCCCTATTGTACGTATTGACTATCGAGCCATTACTGCACAAACTGGAGACGTTAAGGGGGGTCTTGCGCGAACTAGGATGCGGAAGATCCGTGTCAGCATATGCGGACGATGTCACCGTAGTGGTGTCGAACGCCAAACACATCGAGGTGATCGGCACTACACTAAGAGAATACGAAGCGGTGACAGGAGCAATGATCAACCAGGAAAAGTCAGTGGGCCTGCAGCTCGGCACCTGGAGAGGCAGGTCCATGCCGTCCAACAGCGTTGTCGGGCGCTGGACGGACGGACCGGTTAAATTGCTAGGGGTCTGGTTCGGTCCAGACCTCTAGACGGACAAAAACTGGGACGAGGTGACGAGCAGGGTGGCTTCTCTCACCCAGAAATAGGTGGAGAGGAAGCTATTCCTGAAAGGTCGAGCGGAGGTGGCTAACGCGTACATCGCGTCCGTCATCTACTACCGCCTGACCGTCGTACCTTGTCCTAAGCCCCGCCTAAATGCGCTAGAGCGTTTGCTCTTTCGCTTTTTGTGGAAAGGACGCGCTCCGATGGTCAGGCTGTCCATCTGCTGTCAACACCCGCTACGTGGAGGGCTGGGGCTGTCGTGGCTGATGATGCGCAGACACGCGCTCAGGCTACGACATCTCCACCTCTTCCTCGACGGTGATCAGGTGTGGTCGCCGTTTGCTAGACACGTCTTTCCCCAGCTCGTCTCCTTGACGGAGCTGCAGTCCTGTGTCAAGCGAAGACCTAGCGGGAGCGCTTGGAGACTGGAATGTCTTCAGGGGCTCACAGCCCTCGACCAATCGGGCAATGTGATCGGTGGAAACTACACCTTGGCGTTCTATAGAGGATTAGTGGAGGGGAAGAGCGACGACGTACTTGGAGAAACTCTAGGCGTCGACGAAAATCAAGTAGCCAATCTCTTCGGAAGGACTTTCGGGCCGGGGCCTATGGACAACTTCCAGAAATCCCTGGCCTGGCAGTGCTACCGGGGAGCTTTGCCAGTTCGGGATAAACTCTACAGGCATGGAGGTTCCGTCAGCTAGGCATGTCCGAGATGCGCACAGGGTGACGAAACCGTCCTGCACGCACTCGTCCAGTGTCCGAGCATTGCTGACTTGTGGGTTTATGTCGAACAACTGCTGTCACGTGTAGGACGGATCCAGCTATCAGCTGAGTCCATCGTGGGGATTGCCCCGCCCTCTTCCTTTAGCCGGGAAGGGCAGGCAGTTTTTATCTGTCTGGCGGCCATGGCGAAAGAGATAATATGGTGGACACGTTTGAAAGGGCTGAAGACGAGCACTTACCTCTTCGGTGATGCCCTGATTAACTTTTTCAAATTTCATTTGAAAAGGAAAATCAGGGTAGAGAGGGAAGTGCTCTCTTCCCAGCATTTTGTTGAAAAATGGGTGAGAGAAGCAAGTATGGCCCGAATGAATGGGCCTTCTCTGAGTATGTGTCTGTAAATTAAAGGTGGAAAACTGGGAGAGGGCGGTCAGGGTCACTATGGTCTTTTAATGGGCTTTCTCCACAAATGTCCCTCGGAAGTCTCCCCCCTATTGGGGAAATTTTCTTTGTTATTTTATTACATCCTCTGTTTTTTTTACACGCAGAAATGCCCATTTGTACTGTCTTGTATTGTCCTGTACTGTCCTTAATGTCTACTTTATGTAAACCCTTGTAGTTAATAAAGAAAACATTCTTCTTCTTCTTCTTCTTCTTCTTCTTCTTCTTCTTCTTCTTCTTCTTCTTCTTCTTCTTCTTCTTCTTCTTCTAGGCGTTGGCTTAGTTCATGTTGGGTTAAAATGACCCTGGACCAATTGGGTGAAAGCTAACATCGACGGACAAATTTCAACACACTCTGCAGAGAATGCTTTAAATGTGTGGCATCAAATAACAAAAGTACATTATAACACCCGGCATGATCTTATAACATAAAGAGTCCATCGGGTGTTCTGCAAACAACCCACGTAGAAACACAATGTCACTGGTACGAACATTCTCATATTGAATACTGCTTATCAAGGGTAGGATTAGAGTAGTTTTGAGATCTTGAGATCAAGGCCACAAACAAACTCGAACACAACCAATCTACTAAAGAAACTTTATAAAGGAAAAGAAAGAACTTTATTATTTATTATTATTTCAAACTTTGGTACCAGTAATGCACTGGGTATTTGCTGGCATTGTGCCTAAAGTAGAAACAATTATTTCAAACTTTGGTGTACTGAGGTATAACAAGATAGCCATAAGACATTTCCAGAGAACAAAAAAGTTGATATAGTTACCTGTTCCAATTTCGGTTCTTTCTTTTTCATTTTGATATATATATATATATATATATATATATATATATATATATATATATATATATATACATATATATATATATATATATATATATATATATATATATATATATATATATATATATATATATATAGAGAGAGAGAGAGAGAGAGAGAGAGAGAGAGAGCTAGGCAGATAGATAGATAAAAGTGTCTGCGTGCGCTCCAGTATATATATATATATATATATATATATATATATATATATGTAGATAAATCTACCAAGAGTTTACGGTAGTGTCCAATCCGTATGAAGAACTCAATGTATTCCGGATATCATGGAAAGAAGAGATGTAATGAAAAACCACTTTCGAAACAGTGAGTGTGTTCTGTTATTAATTCTGGCAATATTAAACAAATATGACCCTCCCCAAGTATAACAATATTTGTTTCGACACACGATTTCATATAAAAAACCTCGCTAAACTATATATATATATATATATATAGTTTAGCGAGGTTTTTTATATGAAATCGTGTGTCGAAACAAATATTGTTATACTTGGGGAGGGTCATATTTGTTTAATATTGCCAGAATTAATAACAGAACACACTCACTGTTTGGTTGGTTTTCGCTTCTCGCTGTCTTTTATATCTGCGATCTAACTTACTCGATCCTCAATGTTGCCATTGACTGACCGACGGTCAAAAATAATACAGATACAATATAGACACAAACACATATATATAGTTTACATAATTTACATAAATCTTTCGTTGCACATCTGCAACATCGTCAGTGGTGTTATATTTTTTCCTCCTGTTGTGTTGTATGTCTACGCCATTTTTTATTCAGTCTGTCTATATATTTATTTATTTATTTGCTTGTTTGTTTATTTTATTTTGTCTTCTTTGCGCATGCGTTTGCGTGTGTGTATAGTGTTATGTTTGCTGTGTGACTAGTGTGTATAGTGTTGTGTCTGCTGGGTGACTAGTGTGTGTTTATGTGCTTGTTGTTATTGTGCTTGTGTATGTATTTATTTATCTTATTTTATTTTATTTTATTTACTTATTTATACTTCTCTTATGTCAGTGTTGTTTGTTTGGGTGTTGTTGTTCCACTCATTCTTTCTGTTTAGCTTTGGTCTTCTAATTTCTATTTCACTGGCCTCTCTGATTTGCCTATCTGCTGGGTCATTCCTATGTTTAGATATTATTCTAATTTCTATGTTGTCTATGTTACCGTCATGTTGTTGTCTAGCATGTTCGTATAGTACTGACCCGTTTTTTCGTCCTTTTAGTTCCCCCCAGTGTTGGTCTATCCTTTCACTTATGCTACGAGCTGTATGTTGTTGTCATGTTTCTGCAAGTACCCTCTGTACATCTTATGCTATAGATAATTGATTTACAAACATCCTCATATGATTTGTATGAATTTATTTTCGTGAATTGACTCTAGTCAAATATTTGTCTGACCTTATGAAATCATTGATGATTAATGAAGCCACGTTTGGATAGATGTGAGCCACATAAGCTGAGAGCCTTCCATAACACACAGTGTAGTTGATTTAATGAGGGATGCGTACATATAAATATGATATGGCTGAAATATATTTAAACAGTTTCTACATTGGTAGCGTCGAAAATCTTTACTTATTCTGTTTTCTCCAAGTATTTCAAATGTCTTCGAACTAAAATTAATGAATCTCCAGGATTCGTCCAGGCTTGGGTGCATAAAGCATCACTGGGCATGTGTGTATGTGCGAATGTTCGTATATATGTATAAACAAGTACACACACACAAACACACATAAACACACACACACACACACACACACACACACACACACACACACACATATATATATACATGGGGAGAATTAGGACGTGTGTATATATGTGTTAACAACGTGTCTATATTTAAATTGATGTATAATTTATCTATAGAGACAATTAGAATGAATTGTAGACTATATAGATAATACGATGCTTACACACTTCAACTCCTGCGTATATAAACTATTTTCTTCAGACATTTATTAAAAGAGCACCATTAAAACTGAAACCAATTCAAAAGCATTTGCTCAAGCGACACATAAAATTTCATCTTATCTCATACACTTAAGTCTAATTACGTTTTAACGATTATTACCAGAAATTATATTTTATGATTTCATGATGCGAGCAACAATATGTGTTTTGTCGGTATATGTCTGTATGTGTGTGTAACGTCTTGCCTTTATGTATGAGCTTGTAAATGTATATATATATATATATATGTGTGGGTGTGTGTGTGTGTGTGTTTGTGTCGGTGTATGCGTGGGTGTGTGTATTTTTAATAGTTTTTTTCATACGTTTATTCATATTTCAAGTCTTAATACATATTTATACGCACACAAAATCACAGAAACACTCAAAAAGACACATACACACACATCCACACGAAAAGATAAACCCACACATTTGAACAAATCGATTCTTAGCCAAGCTTAATGTATCTCACACACCTTTTCGATCGCCATTTTTCTCACTACACTCACTGTCTATTTATCTATCTATCTATCTATCTATCTATCTATCTATCTATCTATCTATCTATCTATCTATCTATCTAGCTATCTATCTATCTATCTATCTATTTATCTATGTATCTATTAAGTTTATTTTTGTTATATTTTATATATTATTTTTATATCTTGTTATTGCCTCCTCCTTATTGAGGACGCCTTTTTATGTAAACTCCCTCCATTGTACTTGTTCCACTCTTTGATGCCCTGGTGGCAAATAAAAAGAAAGTTATCTATCTCTATCTATCAGTACCTCAAAATATCTATCTAACTATCTATCGGTCTGTCTTTTTGTCCGTTTCTCTGTATGCATGTATGTATGTACGTATGTATATGTATTATGTGGGTGTGTGTATCTGTGCATTTATGTATGCATGCATATATGTATATATGTATGTATGTGTAACTTGGTTAATATGAGTATGAATATAAAAGCAAATCGTCATACACACATATACGTCATCATATATGCAATCATATAATTGGATGAATTAGCTCTCTTTGATGTAATTCTGCCTCTCAGATGCTATGTTGCTCAAAGTAACAGGTTGTCCTACCGTTCGTTTATTTATTCTTTTTTATATTATCATTGTC
>OZ024743.1:267723255-267728255 GCA_964016885.1 Eledone cirrhosa | reverse complement strand
TTAAAGTTACTTTTGTAGAGGGGAATTAAGAAAAAGTTCTTTTCTCTTCAAAATTCAGAAGATTGGCAAAAGTTAGAGCTGAAATCCATAGGATTCCCAGACCAAAAATTAAAAATTAATGATTAAATAAGTTAGAAACTAAATAGATCTCTTCACCAAAACTTCAAAAAATACCTTTCAAAGGAAACCTTAAGAAGTCTTTCTCTCCAAAAAATCATTCTTTAGAAGAAATTTTTAAAAGATCTTAAAAAATCTTTTCAAAAGCGAGACACAGAGCGTGTATATATAAAAATGAATGAGTAAAGAAATAAATATATAGACAGAGGGAATTAAGTAACATATTTTCTACAAAATTTCGAAAATTGTGTGTGTGTGCTTTTACAGTTTGTCTGTTAAAGTTACTTTTGTAGAGGGGAACACATTTTTAGAATCTTTTAAGAATTTCTCTTTAAGAATGATTTTTGGGGGAGAGAGAGTTTCTTTAATGCTCCTTTTGAAGGGTTCTTTTTGAAATTGTTTGGTAGAGTTCTCTTAACGCCTTTAATTTTAAAATTTTTGGATTCTGCGAATCATTTGGATTTAAGCTCTTAACTTTGCTAATTCTCTAAATTTTGGAGAGAGAAGAATGTTTTCTTTGTTCCCATCTACAAAAGTAACTTTAACAGACAAACTGTAAAAGCATACACAATTTTCGGAATTTTGTAGAAAGAAATGTTACTTAATTCCCTCTGTGTATATATTTATTTATTTACTCATTCATTTTTATATATACGCACTGTCTCTCGATTTTTGAAAAGATTTTTTTAAGATCTTTTAAAGATTTCTTCTAAACAAGGATTTTTTGGAGAGAAAGACTTCGTAAGGTTTCTTTTGAAAGGTATTTTTTGAAGTGTTTTGGAAGAGTTCTCTTGACTCTTTTAACTTCTTTAATCATTAATTTTAAATTTTTAAATTTTTGGATTCTGGAAATCCTTTGGATTTCAGCTCTAACTTTTGCCAATCTTCTGAATTTTGGAGAGAAAAGAACTTTTTCTTAATTCCCCTCTACAAAATATCTTTAACAGACAAACAGTAAAAACACACACAATAGCCCCACACATATATACGCACACATATTTATGCATACATATACACATATACACATGTGTGTACTGTTGTATATACACACTCACACTCTCTCCATACATGTGTGTGTGTATGTATGTGTGTGTGTGGGTATGTACACATACAAACCTACCACAGTAGTCAGCTCCTACAGCAGTAGTCAGCTCCTACAACCCCTACCCCGTTTTGAACTACTGACCACTAGATTAAACAAAACAACTTGGCCTCATTCCATGCCAACTTTTCAGAAGGCATGAGGAAATACATTTTGCTCAAACATTCGTTTTTGATTTTAATTTTAATTTTGAACACTTTTTTTACTCGCTTTTTAATTAACATTTTTCACTGAATTTGACAAGATGGATTTTAATACATCGAAACCGGTAATTTTTCCATACACTTTATATAATCCAAGAAAACATTTTCAAAAAATAATTCTCCCTCTTTTTTTAATAACGCTATCTTTCTGATAACACTATCTTTTCAATAATGTCACTTTGACGAATGAAAAAGAAAACAGACACTTAAACATATCTCCCGTGGTGATTCCAACTTCATCTTCTCTCTCTCTCTCTCTCTCTCTCTCTCTATATATATATATATATATATATATATATATATATATATAGAGAGAGAGAGAGAGAGAGAGAGAGAGAGAACCACCTGCCTCTTTGAGGTCAAATGGCAACCTACTACGATCTAAAAACTGACCAATGAGAATCAAGACTATTCCTGCTGACAACATCAAAATATTCCTAACAAGCTCATATGTCCCAAGGCTCTGATACCATCAACATTATACACACAGAGCTGGCATATCTAAGAACTGACTAACTGCCTGATGAGGCCATAGCCATTCAATGGTTATCATCGAAATATATATAGCAGTAAATAAAGGATTATGAGTTCTTGCAATTGACTTATGTTTCGTCACTATATATATATATATATATATATTTTTATTTTTTATTTTTTTATTTTTATTTTATAGAAGGAGCTTCTACAGGACTAGTACTGTTTCATTCAGATGAAATCTTCAGGAAGCTGGGTGTCATATTAAGTTCTGGTATTTATACATTTAGGTAGTATTAAGGGAGGGGTGGTGGACGGGGGGGGGGGTATTTAGATACACGGGACCACATCATGACACAGGCCGTTTTTTCTTTGGGGAGTGGTCAAGCCAGAGTGCTTTTTTGAAATAAATAAAGGAATGAGTAAATAAATAAATAAATAAATGAACAAATAGATAAAAGAATAGATAGATAAAATAAATAAAAGAATAAATAAAAATAAATAAATAAAAACCCCATGAATAGTAATTCAACAGATATATATTAGGGAAAATTTAGGTGGGTTGGTAATAGAAATTAAACATTTAACAAGACCGAATCATGGCACAGACAGGGGTGAGTGGTCAAGTTAACATACAAGCCAGAGGTGGCCAGAGTGTTTTTGTAGGATGGAAAGAATAAAACATATTATATATTTACATACTCACAACCACATACAAAAACACTTACACACATATATATATATACATATACAAATAAATTCACACACATATATATATATATATATATAATGAAACATTGAACAGGGTCAGAACAGAGAGGCAGTACGATAAATGTTTATTAAATTCACGCTCAGGAGAGTGAGGGGTAGGTGGAGGACGACGTTTCGGGCATAAGCCCTTCTTCAGGTGAGAGTTCAAAAGGTGTGTAGGGGAGTATATATATATATATATACACACACATATATAAATATTTAAACACTCACACACACATATATACACACATACATACATATATATATATATAAATATATATATATATATATATATATATATATAAAAGTGTGTGTATGTGTGTGCACACCTACACATTCACACACACACACATACACATACACATACATATACATATATATATATATATACACATACACATACACACATATATATGTGTGCGTATACACATACACACACATACATACACACACACACATGCATACATACACATATATACATATATACACAAGAAAAACACAAACACACAAAAATACACACACACACGCATACACATGCACACACATATATATCTACACATACACGCGATATATACATATATATGCGTATACACGTATATATATATATATATATATATTCACACCTACATGTACGTATGTCTCTCTCGAGTAAACTATACTATACACATACATACATATGCACACACATACATACACATACATACACACACACACAAACACATATATATGCGTATACACGTATATATATATATATATATATTCACTCCTACATGTACCTATGTCTCTCTCGAGTAAACTATCATATACACATAAATACATATGCACACACATACATACACATACATACACACACACACACAAACACATACATTCACACATATATATACATATATACACATACATACACACACATACATATAAAATCTCATATATATATATATGTACCAGCAGCGCCCTATTGCAACGAGGCCTTGGCCCGCAGCGGCTTTAGAGATAAGATCACCTACCTTACTATAGCCCCACGCCCACCCAGGAAGAATAGGCGAAGGCACATTAGCTGGTACAACCCCCCCCCCCCCCCTTCAACCGAGAAGTTTCAACACCTGTAGCTAAAATTTTCTTCACTCTCTTACAAAAACACTTCCCCACCCAACATAGGTACTATACTATCCATAATAAGAATACCATCAGACTCTCTTACTCTACCACACCTAATCTAGCTAGAAACTTAGCCAACAACAACATCAAGAAGCTAAATAAGTCTACTTTTTCCGAAGCCCATCCAGCAACCGATAGCAACTGCAATTGCCCTGATAAGACGACCTGCCCTCTCAACAACAACTGTCTAAAAAAAGATCTCGTGTATATATGCGATGTACTCTCAGGCCCCGATGAAAGAAGAAACTCGTACATCGGGATGACTTCTAATAGTTTTTAGACTCGCTGGTACGCCCACACACATTCGTTCCGGCGCCCAGACAAATCTAACCAAACTACACGCGCCGCCCACATCTGGCACCTAAAAAGGAACTCCATCCCCTTCAAGACCCAATGGAGACTACTCCAGAGAGCGCGATCATACACGGGAGGCCATAATTGCTGTGACCTCTGTATCTCAGAGAACTATGAGATTCTATTCGCCAAAGGCCCTCTCCTCAACAAGATCTCGGAACACTCCCCTAATTGCATGCACAAGAACTATGCAAATTACAAAAACTACAGAGCCCCCCGGCCCCCTGACTGAACTCCTCCCCCATATCACCACCCACCCCCGCCTCCCATCCCATTTCCGTCCCTCCATCTCTCATTATTACCCTCTTTCCTCCCCTCTATCTCTCATTATTACCCTCTTTCCTCCCTTCCAGGTCTTATATATTGTGTTGTATGCCTCTGAATAAAGTTCCGTGGCCGCACACACAAATTCACGTATATACCTGCTCATGTTTGCATACGTGCAGTTTTGAACTGCGGCACGTATACGTTCATGATTTATTTATCTACTTAACTGTATATTTTATTTATTTATTTATTTAGTTACTTTATTTACTTATTTATTTATTTATCCATTTATTTATTTATTTATTTACTTATTTGTTGGTTTATTTGTTTATCTGTTTGTTTGTTTGTTTGTTTGTTGGTTAACTCATTCATTTATTTACTAATTTATGAGTGAATGATTGGGTAATGAATAAATAGGGGATAAAAGATAGGTAACGAATAGTGAATGGTAAATAGTAAGTAATAAATAATAAATAGTATTTAATTACTTGATGATAATATTAATAACTTAACAGTAACATTAATTATTTATCGTCTATCAGGCCCAGTTTAAAATTTTAAATTTTAAAATT
>OZ024743.1:267708255-267720755 GCA_964016885.1 Eledone cirrhosa | reverse complement strand
TATATATATATATATATATATATATATATATATATATATATATATATATATATATACATATATATATGTATATATATATATATATATATATATATATATATATAAATATATGTATATATATGTATATATATATATATGTATATATATGTATATATATATATATATATGTATATATATATATGTATATATATATATATATGTATATATATATATATATATATATATATATATATATATATATGTATATATATGTATATATATATTCACTTCAATTTATTATATATTTATAAATTTATAAATTTACAATTCTACAAACTTATACATTTCTGGTTGGTTGGTTGGTTCCACAACCAGATAGTTGTTTATATATAGTCATAGTCCTTTCGTCACACACTCTGTGACCTCTTCAGTGACTGGGGATTCCTCTCTTTGTTTCTGTGCCTTTCCTTTCTTCTGTCCTACGCCATTTTGTTTCTGTGTGTGTGTTGTGTGCTCAGTTTGCGCATGCGCCACATCCGGGTGTCTGTGTGTGTTTGTGTTCATTTATCTATTTGTTTATTTATTTATTTATTTATTGTTGGTTGGTTGTTTGTTCTATGTGTGTGTGTGTTTTAATTTTGTCCTTAATTGTAAGTTGTGATGTTGCTGTTCCACTCATATTTTCTATTTAATTTTGGTTGTAATTCTTTTATGCTTACTGCCTCTGTAATTTGCCTAAACATTGCATCTTTTCTGTGTGTGGATTCTATTTTTATTTCTATGTTCTCTAATTTACCCCTTCCAACAACTTCCAGGCCTGGAACAATGACGTGCCGGCGTTGTATGAGCTTCGAAAAGACCATAAAACGGGCTGTGACCCTGTCGCGGGACCACCAACACGGCCAGTCTGTGGAGCTAACATTGCTAGTAACTACAGACTCTCCTACTTCCTCTCCCTGATCATACGCCCCATCATTGAGATGTCCCCAGATGTATGTGACAGCACGGAAGTCCTCCTCAGCAGAATCGGCGCGAGTAACCGATCTGGGGACCTAACAGACTGCATAATAGGCAGTATGGATGTTGTGTCCCTGTATCCATCTATTGGCGTGGATTTTGCTGTGGAAAAATGCGTAGAAATGATCAGCGAGAGTAAGGTTGAGTTCCGTGGGATTGATACCAGTGAGCTGGGACTTCTACTTAAGCTTACCCATAGTAATAATTACCTAGACACTTATGACCTTAGCAACCTGTGCCCTACAAGACCAGCAAGAGGCAGACCACCTACCATTACCTCAATGTCCAAGAAAACCCACACAGATAGATGGAACGGGTGGACCAGAGCCATACGGACACCCGAAAACCACGATGAACTGAAGAAAATGATTGCACATGCGGTAGGGGCCAGCATAAAATTAACCCTTAACGAACATATGTTCAAATTTAATGGTAAAACATATGCCTAAGAGGAAGGAGCAGCCATTGGTGTTAGCATTGCAGGCGACATAGCTAACTTATTCATGGTATGGTGGGACAGTAGACTTAAACAAAAAACTTAAAGAACAATTAGAAGACAGCTTAACCCTGATAATGTACTCCCGCTACGTAGATGATATAAACATCGTAGTTAAGACACCCCCACTAAAGAACAGTCAGGAACTAGAGAAAAACACAATGGAAAGCATCCAGCAAATAGCAAACTCCATCCACCAGAGCATTAGAGTTACTATAGACTACCCAAGTAGACACCCCAACCATCGATTACCTGTACTAGACACAGAGCTCTGGTTAGATACCATTAACAACCAAAAACAAATCCTCCATTCCCATTATGCCAAACCCATGACTTCCAAACATCTGATCCACCGAAACTCGGCCATTTCGGACCATACCAAAATCAACATACTGATTGCGGATTTGGTACGGGTGATGAGAAATGTGTCCCGCATGTGCAACCCCGAAGAACTAGAGAGACACATACAACACTTCATCCACCGTATGCAGTTCTCTGGCTACAATCAGAGAGATAGAATCAGAGTGTATAGAGGAGCCAGAACCAAATGGGAAAAAATGGTAAATAATGACATAAATGGGACCTGCCCCTTGTATAGGAGCAACTTTTGGAATAGAATAGAAAGAACTAGGAACAAGGCCAATAGAATAAACTCATGGTATGATAGCAATAAATACCAGAGTGTAATGTTCATCAATACAACCCCTAGAGGCGAACTAGCCTACAAATTTAGAAGGGCCCTAAATAAACATAAACTCAATATTAAGATAGTAGAAAGACCAGGTACCTCCGTAAAAACACTTATTAGCAAGACATACCCGTTCCAAAGACCCTCATGTATAGATAAGAAATGTATAACCTGTAAAATAAGCCCCCATATTAACTGTAAAACTAGAAATGTAGTGTATAGCATAAGATGTACTGAAGGACAATGTAGAAACAAAAATATAGTGTACATAGGTGAGACAGCTCGTACTATAGGGGAACGAATAAATGAACACTGGCGAGACCTTCAAGATAATAAAGAATCATCTGTGCTCTACCAACATGCTAAGATAGAGCACAGGGGTAAATTAGAGAACATAGAAATAAAAATAGAATCCACACACAGAAAAGATGCAATGTTTAGGCAAATTACAGAGGCAGTAAGCATAAAAGAATTACAACCAAAATTAAATAGAAAATATGAGTGGAACAGCAACATCACAACTTACAATTAAGGACAAAATGAAAACACACACACACATAGAACAAACAACCAACCAACAATAAATAAATAAATAAATAAACAAATAGATAAATGAACACAAACACACACAGACACCCGGATGTGGCGCATGCGCAAACTGAGCACACACCACACACACAGAAACAAAATGGCGTAGGACAGAAGAAAGGAAAGGCACAGAAACAAAGAAAGGAATCCCCAGTCACTGAAGAGGTCACAGAGTGTGTGACGAAAGGACTATGACTATACATAAACAACTATCTGGTTGTGGAACCAACCAACCAACCAGAAATTTATAAGTTTGTAGATTTGTAAATTTATAAATTTATAAATATATAATAAATTGAAGTGAAAGCAACTGGTGCGTGTGTTTCTTATTGGCAACATGACCCTCCCAAAGTATAACAATATATATTTACATTTTCCAATATATATATTGGAAAATGTGTGAAACCCTTGGTACAGTTGGGCATATAACTTTATAATTTTACAATTTTGATTTGTAGGTATCAGTGTGCTATTGGGAGGTATTAGAGACGATGGAGATCCTGGTCTGAGGTTCAATCCTTGTCAAGAGATACATCCCGGGTGTACTATTAAAAAAAATGATCTCCCAAACAAAATTGTAATATTTTAAATCTAAATTATGTAAAGTGAAATCATTAGAAACAATTATTTACCTATATATATATATGTTTTGTGTTGGAGGTTACTTTATCTATAGTGTTTTACCTGTTACGTTAATTTTTAAACGTGTTCGTTTAGTTAGGTAATAATCTATTTTAAATTAACAGGATTACATATTATGTGCACTGCACTGTTAAATAAAAAAATCACATTTTGTCGCAAGACATTAGATTCAGCAGGCTCATCTGAATGAGGTGGTTTGCTCAAGAACATAAAAAAAACATTATGTCCCAGAATCGAGCCCTCGCAATTAAGGTCGCATGTCCACCACCTTAAACCCTATGCTACAATATATTCTACTAATTTACCGGCAAAACGCAACAAGCATTAACTATATATGGAATGCAATTCTGGTCTGATCAAACTTGATATCATAGTACACATTTTTGAGTTGATTTTAAATTTGATTTATTGTGATGTTGAATATTTGAAGCTTGTTTTGGGGTAGTGCAGAGTAAAGTAAATAAGTTTCATTTAAGTACACACACACACACACACATATATATATATATATATATATGCACACACATACGCACACATATATATATATATATATATGTATATATGAAAGGTCACACTTGAGTTTATGCATGTGTGCATTATTAAAACAGTGCTTGCTATGTATATATATTTATATGTATGAAAAGATTCAGGACCCTCAACGGCTGAGCTCCGGCCGTTTCGACAGCTAGATCTGAACTAAGCCACCAGTATCAGAACGGTGGGATTGAACTTATCTATGTGTAGAGTCCATATGGGCATACAGTCAAAGCAAATAAAAAAAGGTAAAAAAATCTAAGCTAAAAATCTTAAAAGTTTGTTGTTTTTCTTGTCTTTCACCAGCAGTCTTCAGTTATCTGGAATGTCGTGTACATAATTTATTACCTTCATTGTTTCTTTGTGTGTGCGTGTGTCTTTTTGTATGTAACTAAATAACTAAATTATATTGATGACTTTATGTAATGATCTATGTGATTATTATGCTAACGCTGTTCAACACGTATTTTTCATGAAGCATATGTCATGGTGTGCTTAGTGTACTTTGTAATGCTGATTTCAAATATACAACTAATTTTTTGACATAACGTACAGCTTTCAAGATGACAAAGTTATTTTGGTTTTAGTTCATGCATTGTATAGAAATTCCAATTAATGACGTGTATCCATGTATTTCATTTACATTATGGAAACATACCTTTAAATAAGCTACATTATTCATTGCTCCATAGTTCAGATGCAATATTTCATCATCTTAAATTAACCAATCAAGTTTTGTCTGATGAAATAGGTATTTCAACATCTCACATTGGCCAGTTGTAATTGGCCTGATGAAATATTTCATCATCTCAAATTCAATATAAGTATAACCGTTTGTATCTATTTCCTTACTTGTTTTACAATGTCAGTATAGAAATCGTCCTGATGTGTTTTTTTATGTCTGTGGATAATTTATTGTGAAAGCTCAAAAACGTACAATAACACCAGATATCAAGAAGATTTATAAGCTATACTTTGACTGTCCTCTTAGAGATCAGGACAAGTTATGGGCACCACATTTTATCTGCTCAGCTTGCTCAAATGGCTTACGTGACTGGTTCAATAAGAAGAAGTTCATGCCTTTTGCTATTCCAATGATATGGAGGGAGCCGAAAGACCATTTTAATGACTAATTCTTTTGCAAAGTAAATATCTCAGGATTTTCTATGAAGAATAAACACAAAATTGTGTATCCCAATTTGGATTCTGCAATTAAACCTGTGCCTCACAATGGATGTCTGCCAATTCCAGTTCCACCAAATGATGGTTTTGAAACATCAGATGATGATGCTGACGGTCATGATTTTGCTGCCGAGGAAGATTACGTGGCTGATGACGATAACTTTGAATCTCAGAAATGTTCCCAAGCTGAACTGAAAGAGCTTGATAGAGATCTACCCCTCTCAAAAGATAAAGCAGAACTGTTGGCAGCAAGACTGAAGGAGAAGCATCTGCTAGGGCACGGTGTTCTAATAACTTATTTTCGGCAGAGAAATGTGGTTCTACAAACGTGTTTTTCTATTGAAGACCCGCTTTGCTTTTGCAGTAATATCGAATGTTTATCACAAAGTCATAATCTTGCAGTGTGGCGTCTGTTTATTAACTCTTCAAAACGAAGTTTAAAAGCTGTACTTCTCGATAATGGTAATTTGAAGCCCCCCATTTCTATTGTACACTCCGTTCATCTTCATGAATCATATGAGAATATGGAACTTTTACTTCATGCCATTGCCTATGAAAGATTCTCATGGAAAATATGTGGAGATTTAAAATTCATTGGAATGTTAATGGGAATGCAGTCAGGTTTCACAAAATACTGTTGTTTCATGTGTCTATGGGATAGTCGGGCAACTGACAGACATTATTTGAATCAAACTGGCAGTCAAGAACATCATACCAGCCAGGACTGTCTCGCGTCAAGAATACACCTGTTGTAGATCCATGTCATATGTTATTGCCTCCTTTTTACATAAAGCTTGGACTGATTAAACAGTTTGTAAAGACTCTAGGGAGGAGAAATGACAGAGGGTTTTGTAGAAAGTCTTCCCAAAATCACACAGGCGAAGTTGAAAGATGGCATCTTTGTCGGACCCCAAATTAGAGAAGTACTCAAAGATGTCAACTTCAAGACAATACTGGATGAACTGGAACTGCCTGCCTGGAATGCTTTCAATTGGATCTGTGAGAATTTATTGGGCAACAAGAAGGCAATGGACTACAAGGATGTCATCAAGAATCTTCTGAAATGTTACTCAGTGGGTTGTATCATGTCACTGAAAGTTCATTTCTTGGACCCCAATCTGGATTTCTTCGCAGATAACCTTGGATCAGTGTCTGATGAACATGGTGAAAGATTTCACCAAGACATTAGTGCTATGGAGAAACGGTACCAAGGCTTCTAGAATAACAATATGCTGGCTGACTACTGCTGGAAACTTTGCCGTAATCAACCAGATAAGGAACACCGCAGGAAATCCAAATCGCAATGTTTCTAACTCTGTTGTCTGACCCATATTTTGTGTATTCACTCTTTGTAGAATGATAGTGATGATTGTTAACTCAATAAACTCATTTACTTTCGAAAAATGATATATCCTTATTTATTACGTTAATGATTTCATATATACAAATATGTAAATATTTGTATGTATCTACTGAAAACTGATACGTGCTGCATACAAATGGAGTGACATTTTGAAATCAGCATGAAAGATTAGTTTAAAAAGTTGTTTTGCATTCATAATGAGTATGATGCATTTAAGTTTGATGACCAGTGTAATTAGTGTATGTGATGAAAGTACTTGCAACTCATATGTATCCTTGCATCGTATTTACATTACATTCAGACAACATATTTTACATTGAATGATATATTTTCTAATAAATGTCTCAGCTAATCCAATGTCTCAACATTTGTAAATATGAACTTCTTAATAATGATTAAATTTTTATGGGATTGAATTCTTTATGAACATTTTGAAGTGTGTTCTAAGAAGATACTTAATGAATTTTGGGGGAAATTATTCGTGAAATATTTGGGAAATGTTTTCATAGAATTTATGGATGAAATTTTCTTGGAACTTTCCGTTCTCTTCATCAGCTGTGTATCTGCAAATCAAAACTTGCTGGTCGCTGAGCCCGAGTACACTGGCTATGATAGCTTCTGTATCAGTTGCCTGTTCCTAATCGCCTACCTACATTTAACTTGCTTAGCATCATATCAAGCTTATGATACCATTCTACTCATAACCCGCTCGCTCTTTAATGTATCCTCTCATTTTTAACTCACTATTATATGGTTTGTATGAAGCTTATAAAAATTGCTTGACTTACTAGACATCGTAAACATTCTCCAATATCACTTTATTTTAATGGTAGGATTCATAGTTATTTAGCTGCTATTTCTAATAGGTTGTTCAAGTAAGTACAATCTACATCTTTGAATTTAGCTTGTTTTATATAGTTAGCTCGTGCGTTGTTAGTGACTGTTGTATGCCTGTTTATAGTTTCCAATGGTCGGCTTCCGATTTCAGTTATCGTGCGTGAAAATGCTACTGACGAAACAATTAGAAGAAGACACATTTTCTGTTCCCTTTCGCTTAATACCACAGAAAGTGGCGTTAGCTGAGCCATGGTTCCATAAATACTTGTGATTCAATAAACAAACCTTTGGTTTGCGCTATTACAAATAATTGTGTATTCATCCGTTCGTAAATGTAAAGAAATTGTGACAATAAAAAGAAATACTACACTATTATATAGTTTTCATCTAGTAGGTAGAATTTTGTAAACAAACACACAAAAACAAGCAAAATGAAAGGAAATATAGGTCATTTGTACAAGTAACTTTTTGTCATGTGAGCGTTATAAGGCGACGTTGATAACCAGTTATCACGCCGTACTGTGTTCTATGAGTGGAAGATATAAGAAGGTATGGTGGCACAGTGAGTGACCTGAACGGTTTTTAAGCTTAATACAACAATACAGACAAATATTTTTCAAATCGTTGTAATTTAAAATTTAGTTTGACCGAAAAACGTGTGTGCATATGTGTTAAAGATCAAAAGATCACACGTAAACAGGGAAAAAAAAGCCAGAACGTATGTGTATACTCATTTGTTTGTGTATATATATTTTGGGGAGTTTGTGTGTGTGCTTGCGTTTGTGTACGTGTATGTATTTTTGTGATTGTGTTTGTATGGGTTTATGATGCGAGGCAGCCCTTCTATTTATCGTCGAAATGTATAAAACTCAATAAAGTATATATTGAATTATTATCAATTATTCTAGATAAATATACATTGCGATGGGTTTATATTTGTCAGTTTCCTTATAAGTTGTTATATCTTCTGATGCTCATATTTTGGACAGTTCCTTGCATATAACTGTACAGCTACTGCTCTAGTTAACTTAACACTCTTCCCACTGTCGGCGTATTAGCGATAGTAGTTTAACACAATTGTTATAGCGTTAAACACAAGGCTTTGAGATATTTAGTTACGGCACTTTACCTTCTGTGATGAAATAACATTGAGGTGAATTTTGACTTTCACTCTTCTGGAGTCGATAAAATATAGTAACTATAAAATAATAGAATCGATATTATTGCCTTTTATTTGAGAGTTTCTGTCTATGGTTCAAATTGATATTCGTCACAAATAAGGTTAGTTTATACATAGGAGTCAACCAGACAAATGGCGGCAATCAATATAAACACATCTAAAATTACATTGCATGCCGAACAGTGTGGTTCATCTTGAACGTTACACTGAAGCTAGCTGTTTACTAGGTGATTTACATTTACATATTCTACCTCGTGTTCTTTCTACATTTAATTGTTCAGTGATTTAAACATATATCATTAATTGGTGGATTGGTAGAGTGATTAAAGCATCTGAACGATTGCCTGATCGTATCTGATGTGACCCTCTGTGCTCTTACTATAAATTCCTCCGAAGTTGGGAAATTTCGTCGAAGAACAGTCGATAAATAGAGTGACAGTCAAGCGGTGGTGGACTGATGGAATGTTTGAAGAGCCAAATGGTACGTTCCGATTCTTTATGTTCTGAGCCCTAAAGAACTCATATGGGGCGCTTGGCACACTTTTCGCATAACAGAAAATATCATCTCTGGATGTTTCAATGGAAGCATATTTTCCTTGGTTTTCTTTGTAAAATTAGATTTTTCCTCTTTTATTTAGTGTCTTAGTTACACGCTCCAGCTAGATTATCTTAAAAACATTCTCAGCTATTTCTTCTGTAGAAGAAGCTGTCAATTACAGCTGTTCTTGGGCAGCAAATCCGAAATTATTCCCGTTAGATTCATATTATCTTGTTGGTTACATAACATAACCACGACATCCAGCCATCAGGCAAAATATTTCCTAAGTCAACTCTCTCATTCTATATTAATTACTTAGTCTTTCATAAAACGCTGCCTTTGTTTTGCGTCTTCTATATCTCGATCATTCTCTTGTTCTTAAAGACAGGGATTTGCATAAATCCGAAGCGATAAACTGCTGTTCACTGACAATGGTAAATTCAATCACGCATGAAACAGACAATCAGTAATCATAGCTACAGACATGGTATAAATATGTGTCAAAGAAGATGTTCATCTTAGAATATAGTAACTTTCCTCAGAATCGTTCAAAAGCTAACAAATACACTGACTAAAATAACGCCTTACGCCGGCTTTTTCCCGCAGTACATATCTGCACATGCATATATAAGGTGGTTGTGACTGGCCACTGATGCACTATAACGATGCAGTTGCAGGGAAGACATAACAGATTTGTTTAATTGAGTAGATTTCATATCTGCTTACATATATATGTCACTTAAAAGTTGCATCGAAATAGATCTCCATGAGAATCGACGGCGAGATTTCAGAAGTTCAATCATCTAACCTACAACGCCATTCATTTAGTCATTAAGTGACAGAGTATTCTGCAGAGTCCTGTATCCTTTAAGTTATTCTCGGAAAACTTCAACATAATGTATTACAAAACACTTGAATTACATGTACATACATCGGATGGGGTTCTATACTCTTACAGTCTACACAATGTCCGTAAAAATGCCTCGTTCGGTCTGGGGGTAGAACAGAGACGTGTCCATTATGCCAAGTGGTAAGATCCAATAAGAGACCTCGTGCTTGTAAAGCAGACGTCATTGCACTTCGACATGCTGCATACATTACTTTTATACACAAATACAATGACACACAAACACACATACACGCACAAAAACACAAACTTATATATAAATATATATATATATAGTTTTGCGAGGTTTTTTTATATGAAATCGTGTGTCGAAACAGATATTGTTATACTTGGGGAGGCTCATATTTGCGTAATATTGCCAGAATTAATAACAGAACACACTCACTGTTTGGTTGGTTTTCGCTTCTCGCTGTCTTTTATTATATCTGCGATCTAACTTACTCGGTCCTCAATGTTGCCATTGACCGCCGGTCAGTCAATGGCAACATTGAGGACCGAGTAAGTTAGATCGCAGATATAATAAAAGACAGCGAGAAGCGAAAACCAACCAAACAGTGAGTGTGTTCTGTTATTAATTCTGGCAATATTACGCAAATATGACCCTCCCCAAGTATAACAATATATATATATATATATATATATATATATATATAACTGTTATAGAAACACGTGTCAATAAATTCCTTTCAACTAAACTGTATCCATTCAAATCTTTCTATATAGATATATATATAGATATATATAAATATATATGCGTATGTGTTTGTATGTATATATATATATATATATATATATATATATATACACACACACACACCGATGGAGAACTATTTCGATGCAACTTTTAAGTCTCACTGCGGGAGAAAGCCGGCGTAAGGCGTTATTTTAGTCAGTCTATTTGTTATGCTTTTGAAGAGGGAAAGAGATATATTTCCTTTCCAGCCTTAATCAATATACGTATAATTGAAAATATTCCAGGCGTGTCTATCTCGTCTGTTTAGACGTACATTATTTTCTAATATTTCTGTACTCTATATTATTAAGGGGTGTTTAGCTTTACATTCTAGTAGATAAAGCGACAGTATAAATACAAATTTGTGAATAGTTACACGTAACATAAGTATATCACAAAATTTAACTAACTCCCCTTGGTGAATATAGTAACAGACGAGAGGTCAACACACCAGAAACTTCATAACATATACGCTATATTTGTTCAAACAAAGAGTAATGGCATGATTCTTCAGGAAATAAACGCATATGATATGATATACTAAGGCATGGAAAACCACAGTTATGCTATAAAAATATGACATATATATACTTTTTATAAAATTACAGAACAGAAAAATAACCTGTTACTGACTGAGCTTGAAAAACTTTTCAAATCTAGAGATATGGAAATAGACGGGAGAAGGTGTGGAATGCGAAAACAAAAACTGTAAATTTTACTACAGGAAGTTAGTAACACAAATGCAGAGTGCCTTGATAAATCTTTTTCTTCGTGAATCTTAGTCATGTTCAAGCTGTGCCGATGCAGATTACAACCAAATGAAACTCCGTAACGTAAGAGGCACGGACACGGTAGGGAAGTTGTCATTAAATTTCGTTAGCGAACACGCATTCAGTCAGCCAAGAAGAAAAATATATTAATAAAACCACCACGAATACTGAGTTAAATAAATAAATATAGATGAGAAAATAAAAACATATACACATATCTTAGCAAACTACACTCAAATGAAGAAAGATGTATGAAAGGAATTAAGACAGGTTTGGCTTATACACTAAGCGGTGTACATTTCATATATAAGATAATCTATAATATTTTAAGGCTGCAGTTTACGTACAAAAAAGTTCAGAGCGAATTCGATGATATAATCAGTTGCATAAAAAGCATTTATATTATTCGTTATATATAATTCATTGATATGTATACATATATAGTGTAGCGAATGTCGTCGAACATTTACACCGAAAGTTGGTTGTGCGATCATTTCGAGGGATGTGTTTTAATATACAACATTCGATTAAATACACATTTTCATGTCGAATACGCGAGTTTCGTCGCTGTGGGATTAATTCCGCAGCTTATCAGTCCGATATCTTGCCGTATTGAAAATGTATGCAAATGAGGCTACTCACCCGATATATACTATATATTTTCAACCGTTCAACACATGGTCAGAGAGGTATACAGTCCCGATGAGGCGTGATGATCCAGAAACATATTGGTTGTTCCTCAAAGCCAGTGCTGAACAGTGCAGCTTCTAATGTTCGATATAACCCATACGTACATATATATATATATATATATATATATATATATATATATATATATATATATATATATATATATAGAGAGAGAGAGAGAGAGAGAGAGAGAGAGAGAGAAATAGATAGATAGTTAGATAGATAGATAGATAGATAGATAGATAGATAGATAGATATATGCATACAAATATGTATTTGAAAAAAGTAAAAGAATGACTTCACATGTCGTTGGTATTCTATAACAATTTCATTTCATAGTTTTACAACTTTATAAT
>OZ024743.1:267660755-267703255 GCA_964016885.1 Eledone cirrhosa | reverse complement strand
TGCGGAGTCCCCCTCTGGTACATTAGTATTTTACTGCACTACACACATACAAAAATATATAAACTCATCTACAGCCTTCAGCCTAGTCAATCGTATGAATCAAATGCAAATTTGAATTCAGAGTATAGGTACGGAGCTCGAACATCTTGATCAAATGGTCATGATTGCATCTATTGTTATCATTATTCCCCATGCCTCAGTTGGTGGTGGATTTGCAGTATCGGAAAAGCGTCTGGAAAAAATGCTTTGTGGCTTTTCACCCTTTCCTTGATATAGTAGAGTACCCGCAAAGAACTGGAGTCGATCTAATCGGCTTTCCCGTCATTCTCAATGGTTGGCCATGATCAACAACATCCAATTTTATACATTATGTTTGTGTTTCTAAGCTACAGGCGTGTACTTTCAGTTTTTTCGGCTATTACTCATGTAGAAGCTTCCTTTCCCCCAGTTTTCCTTTAAGCTAAATATTTTTCTCTGTTATTCTTAATTTTGCACCATTTCAGATACAAAACAATTTAATTTGAAAATAGTACTCTGGTCGAATATCATCTGCAATTCTTTAATTTACATTAAAATATCGCCTCCTGTAGTAGTAGCAGTAGTAGTAGTAGTAGTAGTAGTAGTAGTAGTAGTAGTAGTAGTAGTAGTAGTAGTAGTAGTAGTAGTAGTAGTAGTAGTGGTGGTGGTGGTGGCGGCGGCGGCGGCAGCAGCAGCAGCAGCAGTAGTAGTAGTAGTAGTAGTAGTAGTAGTAGTAGTAGTTAATCAGAGAATATTACTTAAACGCCTATTTTATTAACATTGAGATGGTTACGTAAATAGTAATTTCCAATTTTTAATAAAAGATGGCGTGAGCAACAGAACCACAACAAACATAGACAATCCAAGAAACAATGATGTGAACAATAAATATAACAAATATTATCACAGTAGATATTTATGTTCCGACATTAAGCCTTCTCTACTTTTTTCTTTTCACTGAAATCTGTGCCCACTAAATTCACTTTTCTTTTATAAAAAGGTATCTCGTCGTGAATACACCTGGCACCATAAATTCTTCCTTTATAACTATTCTAGATTTCCTAATCTCTTTAAACGGAGATTAAGCATTGTTAGTCACGTACTGTGATATACTATGTTCTACGCTCTATATAAATCCTTCAAAGCTAATTGTTTCTCCCCCTTCGTTTTACGAGGTATATAGTTTCTATTAACATCACTTCGAAGTTTAATAATCCACATATGGCGATTTTGTTTTGAAATTCCATCTCTTAACAAAGATTTTCTTTCTTTCGTTTTAACAAATAACAATATCTCAAGACAGATACGAACCATGTGTTAATGATTACAGTTTTAATGTTACTATTTAGCTTAGATTAAGAACTATTTTTGTAATCTTTTAAATTTCTTCCTGATAATCTATTTTATCTTACCAATTACTGTTATAACCAAGTGCCTCCACTATTTTTTATCTATCAGTTTAATGACAATTTAACGCTGGTAAGTTATAATCTATAGCATTACACTATCTAATCAGGTTCCATTATTATATATCCACTCATAAAAATCCTCAATTCTTCCGCAATGTCTTTTGTAAGACCTTATCTGTAGGAACATTGTTTTACACCACCATTGCCTTCCTTTGTAACATTGATAGCGGCAACATCTCAGTGATCTCTTAACTACTAATGCAGATATAAGAGGAACGTCATTATAAACTGGGTGTGCCATGGATATCTTTAAACTAGTACAAAATTTGAGAAGAAGAAGAAGAAGAAGAAGAAGAAGAAGAAGAAGTTTACACTACTTGGCTGGTACTTTGTTAACAACATGAAAGGCAAAAAGGCAAAAAGTTGGCGTCGGTGGGATTTGAGCGCAGGTAGCTGGAACACCACAAAATATTCTATCTCAATCCCTACCGACTCTACTACTATACCACTTATTTTATGTATGGACAAGTACCTCCCCGGAAAATGTAGTTCTGCTGTAGTGACATACATCATGCTTTGGGTATATTTTTAAACATGGGAGGTCCCATGATCTCACCAGATATGAACAGCCGTTTCCTTCCAGAAAAGAAGAGAGAGAAAGAGTTAGTGAGAGAGAGAGAGAGAGAGAGAGAGAGAGAGAGAGAGAGAGAGAGAGAGAGAGAGAGAGAGAGAGAGAGTGGGGAGAGAAAATGGATAAAAAAGAGGGTCGAAAGTTAGTGAATGTGAGAAAGAGAGATAGAAGTATCACGTACTCGACTGGCACGTTTTTATTCACCTCGAAATGCTGAAAACAAGTAAACTTCTGCAGGATTTGTGAGTAGAGGGCAACGAATTCTGCAAAGCATTTTAACTAGTCTGCACATACGATGCTTATCCCACCTGTTAGAGTCATTAAATACATCACAAAAATATAAAATAGACACACTATTAAACTTAATGTGTATACAACTAGCCCTAAATAATTCTGAGCTACTAGAGTAGCTTAATTGTATTTTCCCATTTAATTATATGCTTACTATCAATTTTATCAGTTCATACCTTGATATATTCATTATCTTCAGAATTTCCCTAATCTCGCTTTAAACAAAATTCCAGTCATGATTTTTTACTGTATAATCGATATATGTCATTGGTAGATTTGTATGTCACTTCCTGTAATCTTGGTGTATTAAATTATCTATCATTAATTCTTCATTAGTACATCTAACATCCCAAGTCATCCGGCACCATTTTTCCTATCGTCATGACATATTTTGGTTAATTAAATATACCTACATTTATCTCTATATCCATCCATCTCACAATATATACATGTATATGAGCGTGTGCATTTGTATACACACACACATGGATATATATATATATATATATATATATATATATATATATATATATATATATATATATATATATATATATACATCCGTAATATATAAACCCGTCATATGTATTAGAGTAAAGTACTTTTGTAAATTGCTCGCTAACGCGCTAATTTAGCGATTCGTGAAAATAGGTACAAACCTGATCACGAAAGAGATTTCGCCTTTAGGGTGTTTAATAAACGATATAAAGGCGAGATCTCTTTCGTGATCACAGTCCAGTATTTGAAGTTATTTAAAGAATATACTGCAAACATGCACTGAATGAAGGGTTGTCTTGTAGATTTTCGATCGATTGTGGAAGAAAAGAAGGTTATTATGCAATCGCCACATAATCGCGTCTCGAGGATTTTATCTAGGAAAACAAACCTTTATAACATCCACGACCAATCAACGGTATTGTGAGTCATGGCGGATAAGCACAAACGTTGTAAGAAAACTTGAATTTTCGATCAACTCTTCGTGTGCAAAATTCGCAATGTGGCATGTCTATAAGAAAACATCTGATGCTCTAAATCTCAATCAGTATGTTGTTATGTGTATGTATGAACGTCATTTTCGTTTGACTGGACACATAAGATGAAAATATTTCTTGTTATTCATTATTTATTACACTATCAGCAAAACATATTGGCTTTTTTCAATATGGAAGGCACCAATATGGCACCAATATGGAAGGCACCAATATGGAAGGCACCAATATGGAAGACAATAAAGCAGACCACAAACTACCACAAACAAAAAAAAAAGAAAAGAAAAGAAAAAATGTAAGGAGACTCTGTTCATGAATTCGGAAAAAAGGATTAACAGAATTTATAAAAGAATTACGATTAGACCCATTTCGGAAACGAGATAATAGTGATTTTATATGGAAGTATGAATGTTTGATTTCATACATAGATATTTGAGTGTATTTGTACAAATAGGCACATGTTGATATGTGGCATGTTTGTATTTTCACTTCAGTTTCTAAGATTAATTTGCTTCATGTTAAGTATTTTTTCCAATATAATTCGGTGCAAAACATCTCACAAAGTCTAAGGTTATTCTTAATCACCAAATGCATTTAATCTATATTCAGATCTGACTCAATTTGTAGAAAATATCCTAGAAAGGAAAACTTCTATCTCCACCCGCAAATTTCCTCTTCAGTTACTTGAAGAAGTTGCTAAGGTCTTAGTCGGAGGCAAATTCTTCTATCCACCCCTAATAATATCCACTGCTCCACAATCACACATTACGCGGAATACAAAAAACAAAATAACAGCAACTAAATATTAGAAACAAAATATTATAAATATAGAAGGCACACAAATCTCTGACGATGTACAATGAATATACAACTATTTGCACACACACACAGACACACACACACACACATATATATACATATATATATATATATATATATGGAAAGTTATATTTAAATTGTTGGGTTACAACGAGTAAATATTTATAACTGATTTAAAAGCACTCAACAAGTATTTGGAGTATATTTACGATATTAAATAAATGGAAATTATATTTATAAAACCATATTTATTTCATTATATATATTTCAGGGATATCATATTAAAAATATGTTATGCCTTCTTCAGACAAAATACAATATAAACAGTCTTATAAATAGATAGATTCGACATACCTTTTCAACTTCGACTTGCATTTGAAAAGGTATGTCGAATCTATCTATTTATAAGACTGTTTATATTGTATTTTGTCTGAAGAAGGCATAACATATTTTTAATATGATATCCCTGAAATATATATAATGAAATAAATATGGTTTTATAAATATAATTTCCATTTATTTAATATCGTATATATATATATATATATATCAAGTAAAATAACGGAGCAAAGGTCTCGCGTATAATCCTGTAATTTAATGAGCTCAAAGGAATGCGCACGCATTCCCTTATGTCTACACGTGCGAAAGGTAGTTTACTTTAGTTCTCTCTAGTAGTGCGGACAATATCGGCCTTCCACGTGCTGATGACCCACAGGACCGAATTGGAATCCACTTAAATGGCGAAACATTCTCCTGGTGAGTTTGTACATGTGTGACTTAGATATGATGTTGGTTTCTCATTTTAATTTATACTTTTAATTTTAATGTTTTTCTTATGCCTCTATTAACTTATATTCTCTAAACGGTGGACGTTTGAAATTCCTAGGAAAAGAAAACCAGACTCTTCTGTGTCTTTCCCCTCTATATATTGTATTTTAAGGTGCCCAGGAAAATTCTTTCATTTGAGCTCATTAAATTACAGGATTATACGCGAGTCCTTTGCTCCGTTATTTTACTTGATATTTGCTCCTTGCGCCCTCTCTGCTGTTGAGCACCATAAATTGAATAGTATAGGCTGCCATCTCTAGCAGCTTGTTCTGTTCATGACACCGGTTACTGCCTCGCGCACGCATTTAACTTATATCTGCACGTGCGAAAGGTAGTTTACTTTCGTTCTCTCTAGTAGTGCGGACAATATTAGCCTTCCACGTGCTGATGACCCACAGGGCCGAATTGGAACCCACTTAAATGGCGAAACATTCTCCTCGTGAATTTGTACATGTGTAACTTAGGTATAAGGTTGGTTTCTCATTTTAAATTATACTTTTAATTTTAATGTTTTGCCTATGCCTCCATTAGCTTATATTCTCTTCACGCTGGTGGTTTAAAATTCCTGTAAAGAAAAACACACTCTTCTGTGTCTTTCCCCGCTATATATTGTATATATATATATAATATATATATATATATATATATATATATATATATATATATATATATGTAATATGTAACCCAGTTACAACCTGTCTCACGTCGGTGACTAAACCGGCAACCCCACCAAGCTTGCTTGGTGGGAAGGGTGATATTTGGACACCCTGTGGGATGAAATGCAAGACTCGGCGAAGGGTGGAGAAACTCAGAAGAGTCAACAGCCATCCAAATAGTACTTTTTCTTTTCACCCTTGAGTGAAAGGCCCCCAGTTGTCACAACACCCTTCTAGGAGAGGGAAACTCTGGAAAAAAAAGCCCAAAACTACGGCTTCGGAAACATCCGTTGATGTTGACCAGTCCTCTTTTTTGGGAAGTGTTTCGATGCTCAGAGAGTGGGATATGTTGAGTGCAAGGCCTTTCCCCACTTAAAAAAAACATTCAAAGTACAGTCATTGCTTGTTCAAGGTATGTTACAGGTTTGAGTGGCTGGCCGTAGCCTAATAGTGCACGAGACTCTATAATCGACAAGCGATTTCAATACTCTTAGGAGAGTTTGTAGCCATCATATATATATATATGTGTGTGTGTGTGTGTGTTTGTACATATATATAGGATGAGTTTCTGTAGTTTTCGTCTATCCAAATCCATTCATTTTGCATTGGTAAATTGGAGGCTATAGCAAAAGATACTTCCTCGAGATCCCGAGCAACGGGACTGAACGTAGAACCACGTGGTTGTGACGAGAGTTTCCTAATACCACAGACATATATATATATATGTGTGTGGAGAGTGTGAAACAGAGAGAGAAGTGGTGTGTATAATCTAAAAAAGAAAAAAAAAAAAACGTAAAATCACAGTTAATTTTGTGAAAATATACATTTAAATTGATATTCATTTGCTTTAATATGAAATAAGCAAAATGAGTGAGAGAGTATTCCTAGAAACGAGGGATGGAATGAGGACGAAATGGTTTACTTATTTATTTTTCTCTCTGTGCTGTTTATTGCTGAGCTAACTTATAAAGAAGCCCCTTGTCAATATCAACAGAATTATGTTTTAACAAGATGCCTCAGCTATCTAGTTGAATTAAAATACCATATATCATAAGTTGAAGCGAAAACGACAGTATTCAGAATCAAGCCGGAATTGATCCAATTTAAGCAAAAGAAGGGCATAGCCAGTGTCTACAAGAATTAGGAAATGTAGTATCGCTATCTTCACTCCTGTGGATTGTGAAGTTTATTTGCTAAATTGCCTATTCGTTTCACTACTGTTTCAAGTAAACGTCAGCGAAGTTCTGTAAACGTAACATCATATATCATATAACATATATCAAGAGATATCCCGTATGTAGTGGTACGAATAAGTGTGCATACGCATCAAATTATCTCTCCATGTATGGCTATGTCTGTGAGACACGTATTATATAAGTGTATGTAAACCTCTCTCTTTCTTTTTTTCTCTATCTCTCATTACATATACACACACATGTGTATATATATATGTATATATATATATATGTGTGTGTGTGTGTGTGTGTGTGTGTGCGTGCGCGTGTGTGTGCGTGTGTGTGTGCACTCGCGTTTCGGCATGTGTGTTTTATGTATGAGCATGTTTCAGTAAGATGTGTCTTCTTAAAGAGTTTATTTCATGAGTGCAAAGATTCATGCACAAAATGGTTATATATATATATACTTACACACACACAACACACACACACACACACATATATATATATATGTATGTATACATTTATATATATATATATATATATGGGGGGGGGGTTATGGTGGGCTGTTTAAATATGACATGAAAAAATCCACTTATTTCAAAAACTATTATATAGGTGTTACATAAATATTTATATACAGTAAAATCCGTGTACGTTTGTGATTATGTTAGATATATGGACAATCACGCTTAAAGGCACATGAGCATACTTACAAACACAAATACACAGATACAGAACACACACAAAGGACTCACACATACACACACACACACAGCTAGACAGTTGAATACTTGCGTATCTCTAATGTTCTCAACGTGTATTCTGTGGTCATATTTTTATACGGACGTAAACAATCCAGTATATATATATACAATGCTGTACTATATATACATATATGTGTATATATATATATATATATATATATATATATATATATATATATATATATATATATATATATATAAACATATATGTATATATAGTACACCATTGTATATATATATATATATATATATATATATATATATATATATATATACAATGCTGTACTATATATACATATATGTGTATATATATATATATATATATATATATATATATATAAAGAAAAAGGGATGAAATCGAAAATGCAACTGAAGTCTTATTTTTTTTAAAAATATATATATTTATTTGGTTCCTTTACCGGTTTCGCAGTTCTTCTGCTTTTCAAAAGGTGAGTTGAGATGGAGGGTCTGTGGTTTTTCTCACATCTGGTTGGTCTCTAAATGTTACTTGTTTTATATGGAAAAACTGGCTCGAGAACCAGGTTTTTCGAGAAGTAATTTGATTGGTTTGTCAATAATTATAATAATTATATGAAGAGAATATATATATATATATATATATATAAACTATATGTATATATAGTACACCATTGTATATATATATATATATATACCGGATTGTTTACGTCCGTATACAAATATGACTACAGAATACATGTGAAGAACATTATATATGTATATATATATATATATATATATATATATGTATATATATATATATGTATATGTATACATATATATATGTGTGCATGTATGTATATATATATACATACTACTGTAGGTCTGTATACATATATGTATGTACGTGTACATACTTATATTTAAGTAACAGCCGTACTAAGAGTGGGAAATGAAATTTCGTTTCATTTTTTCCGTTTATCGTTTCCGGTGCACCCGGCCGATTAACCCACTCGATATGCAAATTGGGCTACTCGGCCGTTAATATGCATAAGGTAAGTATATACGTTCAACAATCTGGCAGGAAGGTATACGTTGCCGACGATAACTAATAAGCTTGAAACTAGTACAGCGTTCCTTTGTGAGTGTTGAGCAAACGAGCAACGGTGGTTGCTAGACACTACGGTTTATTACGGGATGTTTGTTTACAAACCCATCGAGCATTATAATAAATGTTTGGTGAATCCATACGTACATATATATATGTGTGCATGTATGTATATATATATACATACTACTGTACGTCTGTATACATATATGTATGTACGTGTACATACTTATATGTATATATATATATATATATATATATATATATATATATATATATATATATATATATATATATATATATATATTATATATATATATAAATATATATATATATATATATATATAGATATATATATTTACCTCGGCTGCGTTTGCCTGTTTCTTTCTTACTGCTTCCCCGCGCTCTCTGTTTCTCTCACCTTCTTTCGCCACCTTTGTGAGTTACACTTTCTCTCGACTGACCTCTTCCTCACACTTCCACTCACTCACTCTCTGTTTCTCCCCTTCTCACTTCCTCCCGTTTGGCTTGTGTGGGTCTCTTCTTGCTCACATCTCACACACATCAACACGGTCTGTACTTCTCTCGCTCATGAAATCCACCCAGGTTATGCTGACCGGACAACCATGTTGCTTGTTTATTTTCCTATCTTCCGTTTGCTTTTACCCTTCTATGTTGTTTACATGTCCCCCTTGCCTTACTCGAATTCTGGTCCCAATAACTTTTTTTAGTTATTGCTCGCACCAACCTGAAGTATCTGATTTTTAATGCGATGTGATACCAATGAAGGTTGGAAAATCACTGAGGAAGGACTATTTTTATCATATGTAACCCATGTGCAAACCACGCAGTATTCTTCTTTCTTCTCATGTTTTATATATATATATATATATATATATATATATATATATATCGAAAATGCAACTGGGGCTTTTTTTCGTGTAATATATATATTTATTTGGTTCCTTTATGTGAGAAAAACCACAAACCCTTCATCTCAATTCTATTTTTCAAGAGCAGAAGAACTGCGGATCCGGTAACGGAACCAAATAAATATATATATTAAAAAAAAAAAAGACACCAGTTGCATTTTCGATTTCATATGTTTTCCTTATACTTTCACTCGTGTAGGACACCTCGGTTTTTTTCATTTCTTAAAAGAAACCTCTCTTTCTAATATATATATATATATATAGTAGTAGTAAATGATATATATAGTAGTAAATTATATATATATATGGCAGTAAATTCCCGAGCTGTGTCTATTATTAGGTACAGTGCGGGAATTATGAGATAAAATGTTGCTGAACAAAAAGAAATGGATAGGAAGACTAGGAAGCTATTGACTATCTACAACATGTTCCACAAGAGAAGTGATGTCGATAGACTCTACTTAAGGAGATCTGAAGATGGAAGAGGTCTTATCAGCACAGAGGACTGTGTTCAGATGGAGAAAAACAACCTACACAAATATGTGACTAATAATAAGGAGCCAATGCTCAGAACTGTACTGAAGGAGAGGACAATAGACCAGGGGATGTCCAGGGAGGAAATAACAACATGGAGCAAGAGCAGCCTTCATGAAAAATCCCTTCATAATACCTTATTTGAGAAAACTGAATTCAGAGATCCACACACATGGAACTGGTTGAAAAGAGGAGACCTTAAAAAGGCTACAGAAGGAATGCTAATGGCTGCGCAAGAGCAGGCCCTCAAAACGAAGTGGTTGAAACACCATATTTACAAGGAGGAGGCTAGCCCACTATGCAGGATCTGTGGAGAGAGAGAGGAGACTGTGGCTCACATTGTATCCGAGTGTAAACACCTAGCAAAGACCCACTATAGAGGCTGGAGACATGATGTGATGGGCAGGGTGATCCACTGGCACCTATGCAAAGTAAAGAATTTACCACATTCTGAGAAGTGGTATGAGCATAAGCCAGAGTCGGTGATAGAAAACGATCAGGTGAAGGTGCTGTGGGATTTTAGGATACATACGGACAAGAAACAGGAACACAATAGACCTGACCTGGTGGTTTGGACAAAGAAAAAAGATCGTGCCTGATTGTGGATGTGGCCTGCCCATTCGACACGAGAGTGCAAGAGAAGGAGAGGGAGAAAATTAACCGATACCAGGACTTAAAGTGGGCGGTAAAAAGGATTTGGAACAGCCATGAAGTCAAAGTGGTCCCGATTGTCATAGGCGCACTAGGTACTATCTCAAAAAGTTTCCAGGGATGGTTAAAGAAAATTGGCCCCGCCACGCTTTTTGGAACGCTTCAAAAGGTATGCTTGCTGGGAACAGCAAGAACCCTCCGATACGTCCTGAATATCTGAGGCTGCAGGTAGTGGCTTGATATTCATTTCAACAAACTTTCCAGTTAACTAACATCAATGACTCACACTCAAAGAACAATAATAATAATAGTAATAATAATAAATTTGAAGACTAAAATCCAAAGAGGGCTAGATAAGGATAAATATATATATAAAATATATAAGAGCTGTAGAGCAAATATTTATTAAAATAACAGATTAAAGTTTAAGCAAAGAATCGGTGCTTTTACTCTTAACGGGACCTTCTGAAACTAAAAAAAATCAATATATATATATATATATATATATATATATATATATATATATATATATATTTATATATATATATATATATACATATATATATTTATATATATATATATATATATATATATATATATATATATATATATATATATATATATATATACATATATATATATATATATATATATATATATATATATATATATATATATATATATATATATATATATATATATATATATATATATATATATATATATATATATTTATATATATATATATATATATATTTATATATATATATATATATATATATATATATATACATACATATATATAAGTGTTGAAGTTTCCGTGGAAAAAGTAAAGGGAATGGAGATTATGCACTGAGATAATTGATGGCCCTGTGCCAAAAGTAGAAACAATTAATATTATATATATATATATATATTTAATGTATAATAAACAGCACACTATAATTACCTCATTACCGGAGGTTTCCCGAATAGGATGAACACAAGAGACGTCAGCATTCGTTCGTCAGATGAAGAAGAACGAATGTGTTCGTCCCATTCGGGAAACCTCGGCTTAAGAGGTAATTATACTGTGATGTTTATTATATATTAAATATATATATATATATATATATATATATATATATATATATATATATATAATATTAATTGTTTCTACTTTTGGCACAGGGCCATCAATTATCTCAGTGCATAACTGGTACTTTATTTTATCGACCCCGTAAGGATGAAAGGCAAACTTAACCTCGGCGGGATTTGAACTCTGAACGTAAAGGGCCATAACGCTATGCTACAAAGCACGTTGACCGACGCTCTACCGATACTGCCGAGAATACGCTATGCGCTCTTATAGGTTATCATTTGGTGGTCGGTGATGTTTTTCCGCTACCCTGCTATAATGGCTCATTGCAGGCAGGCACACTTTTGCAGTTCATTAAACTGAGAGTAGTATTTACTTGATACTTCATCGTAGTGAAACTGGACGAGTTCAAATCAAAATGGATCTCAGGCCTGTTTGAATTAGGGACAAAATAAAAACCGCAACTGTCTGAAAATGTATCACACGATATTGGTTTCAAATCGTTAGGGAATCCGTGATCGAGTGCCTCTTGCAAAATCCACTACAATGCACATAGTTAAACAAGGTTTTAAATAAAACAAAGGCAAAACTAATATCGAAACAAGAAAAAATGGTTTAGACTGAAATCTCATGTAACAAAATTTCATTTTTAAAAACAAAGTAAATATATTTTTACGTGTGTACCTAGATTATCGCATGTAATGTATAAAGAATGGACTTTTCCAAACTATAAACTTCCTCATGACAAAATACATTCATCTAAAAGCTTCATGTATTAAAACTCTTCTGGGTGACTCTCGTGAGCATAATATCACAGTGAATATAAAATACCACAGAAGTGGACACTGGGTATACAAGGTGGAAATGGTTTATCATTAATAGTAAATTAAACCTAGGCGGTGGATTGGCAGTATCGGTAGAGGGTCGGACGCCATGCTTTCCAGCATAGTTACGTCGCTTTACGATCTGAGTTCAAATCCCGCCGAGGTTGACTTTGCCTTTCATCCTTACGGGTTCGATAAAATAAAGTACCAGTAATGCAGTGAGTAATTGCTGGCCTTGTGCCTAAAGTAGAAACAATTATCTACAAGATCTGAACTGCGTAACACTGGTAGACTAATGTAATGCTAACGCATGTTACAACTCTCTTTCAAAGTTATTCCTTGAAACACACCACATTTGTTACATCTGGTCTGGGCAATATGCATCTATATCTCTCTCCATGTTATTATTTCTTCTTTGGTAAGGCTCCTTAATCCAAAATATCGAAATATGTTTTTAAACTTTAAACGGTTGCTTTTGCTTGAAAACTTTTCAATTCAACATTTGTAAGTTGCATTGAAATGAAGTTTTAAGAAATGTGTATGTATATGCCTGTATAAGTGTGTTCACGTGTGTAGACTAATATTTGTGCGCATATATTCACGTCAATATATATTTGGATTTTTTATAGACATATAAGATTGCATTGAGTAGGACCTTGATAAACTAGAGATGCCTTAATACAAAGAGATAATAGAAAGAATGTGTCTGTATTTAAATATATATGCGTACACACATAGATATATACATAAAGAGAGAAATATATGTGTTTATGTGTGTATGGTGATGTAGTATTGCATCGTAATGACAACACTTCCCATACAAACTATCAACTATCTCTTATCTCTGGAACTCTTTCTCTCACATATCTCAGCCACCCTCACTCTCACACTAAGCCTCACAACACTAATTATTTCCATGTCTACATGTATTATTGTTATTATTATTGTTATTATTATTATTATTATTATTGTTATTATTATTATTATTATTATTATGTCTCTTTTTATCTGACTACCACTCACTATTCTTCCGTCTTTCGTATTCTCTTAAGATGGTTTCAGTTAAAATAAAACAGACGCCAGATCAGCTGGCAGAAACAAGTATAACGTTTCTTGGAATGTCAATAGCTGTTTGTGTTTGCTTTATAAACCGAAGATAACCATAACGTGAGGGATGAGACGTCTCTCTGTTCATTATGCACATACAGGTACACACGCAAAAGAGATACAATGATTCATATATATATATATATATATATATATATATATATATATATATAAATATATATATAGGAACCAGTAAGACCCCGACGGCTGATCTCAAGCCGTTTCGACGGGTAATTCTGGACTAAATGAAAATTTACCCTGGTATATAAATAGCCGAGCTTCTCAAGGGGTAATTCCATATATGGTCAAAGTGATTGTCACAGGGATTGGTCACAAGTTAGTAGTAATTCTGTGATGGCAAATTAGCGGGGGAGAGGGTGGCTAAACCTGCCAAGGAGAAAAAGAGGAGGGGGTGGAGTAGACCCAATCATGCGTTCGTAGTGCCGGCTACAGCTGGGCATGAGGTCGAAGAAGATACTAGGGAGGGGGAGGAGGATGAAGTCGAAACGGTAAGTAGAACTATGTAGGGTAAAAATATATATAAGAAAAAAAATACAGAGAGTGATAAAAAGCGAATAAATGAAAAAAATATAAGCAATTTCTACGACCTAGCTAAGTCTCTAGCTATTGCTAGGCTAGATAAATAAAGAAATAAAGAAATAAAGAAATAAAGAAATAAAGAAAGAAATAAAGAAAGTATTGAGTACTTTGGTGCGTTATGGTCCACCTGGTTCCTTACCACATTTCCTTCGTTATATATATATATTCATATATCTATATATACGTGTGTGTGTGTGTTTATGTGTGTGTATCATATATATATACGTATATACACATACACACGGGCATATATATATATACTTCGTTTTTTAACTTACTTTGCAAGATTCCTTATCTGAAAACGTGTGCTGAAAGATTTATTGTTTATACTTAAGGGTCATGCTGCCAATAAATACACACGCACCTCCAGTTTTCATTTCAATTTATTATAAATTTCAATAACCGGAAGGTTGCTTATATATTGTCAAAGCTCTTTCGTCACATATGCTGTGACCTCTTCAGTGACTAGGTTTTTATTTTCTGTCCCTCTTTTGTTCTGTCCTACACCATCTTGTTTTTTGTGTTGTGTGCTTAGTTTGCACATTCGTTACATCCGTGTGTGTTTTTTTATTTATTTTTTGTCTTTACTTGTCACTAGTTTGTTGTTTGCTATCTCGGTATGTGTCTGATTTGTTTTGTTAGTTTGGTTTTTGTGTGTATCTGTATGTCTTTATTTTTTCCCTAATTATTAGTTGAGATGTTGCTATTCCACTCATGTTTTCTGTTTAATTTTGGTTGGAATTCGTTTATGTTTGCCGTCTCTGTGATTTGTCTGAGCATTGCATCTTTTCTGTGTGTGGATATCATTTTTATCTCTATGTTCTCTAATGTGCCCCTATGTTGTATGTTGGCATGTTGGTGGAGTACTGATGAGTTTTTCCTATTCTGGATTTATGTTCACTTATCCTTTCTCCTATGCTACGGGCTGTTTCACATGTGTATGTTATGTTCTTATTCCTACACAGTCCCGCAGTACATCTTATGCAATATACTACGTTCTTAATGTTGCAGTTAGTTTGCCGGCTTAGCTTAGTCTATGCATTTCCTATCAGCACTGGGGGTCTTTGAAATAGGTATGTTTTACTAATTAGGGTTTTTATGGGAATACCTGGTCTTAAAAATCTAGTCAGTGAGGAGGTCACAGAATGTGTGCTGAAAGAGCGTTGACAACCATCCGGTTATCGAACCAACTAACCAACCAGAAATTTAGGATAAATTGAAATGAAAACTAACAGATGCGTGTGGTTTTATTGGCAGCATGACCCTCCCAAAGTATAACATTATATATATATATATATATATATATATATATATAATTCAAGAAAGAAGATTGACATGGTTCGCTATACAATAAGGGCTTTATTCACATTGCTGACAATTGTTTCTTTGATCTGGAAGGTCTAGAGTTGGCTATACGCCTGATTATGCGCCAATCGATCTCTAATACTTTGTTTATAACCAGTCGTTTTCATCAGAGCGGGTGAAATGAAGAAGATACATAAGGCATGGTTTTTATATAAGTGTGGTATTAAACCAGAACAATAATATCAAAGATAAAATAAAATAACTAGATAGCATACAATTAAAATAATAACATCAATATAAGTAAGAGATAGAGTATAATGAAGAATCTAGCATGTTAAACAGACTGATATGATACAGATGTATGGAATTGACGTGTAAAAACTGCTATAGGATACATTAGATGTAGTGATGGGGTAGCGACTAGATAACAGTAACCACTAAGATGTACTTGGAGACAGAATGTATGAGATATCCACTGTGCTGTAGGTATTCTGGCAATAAACCGGAGATTTACTTTTTATTTTTTTATTTGACAGATAAACATTTTCTTTTGATTAATTTAGTGATGATGATAGTTTTTATGTGGTGTTAAATAGAGTTGTAGATTCGTTATTTAAGTGGCCTATACTAAAGGTAGGGATTGTTAGTTCGAATCGTGGGGGTTTAGTTTTCACAGCATCAATAACAAATCGTGTATAAATAAGAGAGTGATAACAACAATAATAGAAGCAATAAATGTAGTATAATAGTAAAATGTGCATGGTAGATATATAGAACATGATGAATAATAATAGGGCTAGATTGAGATGTTCATAAGAATAATAAGAATAGTAAGAGGAAAGTGAGATTTCAAGGGTTGTAGGAGTAATAAGATAATGTACTTAGAATTAGGTTCATCTGTTAGAGATCATGAGTGCTAATGAGAGATATAAATCCTTGGTCCGAAGGAGTGGGTAACAGCGATGTTAGGATTGATTTATGGGCTGATAAGATAGTTGTAGACATATTCCAGTGGAATAGAATTAGGGAGGCTATAAGGTATATATAGAAGATAATAGTTCCGTATTGGGCCGTGTCAGAAGGCGGATTTCATATGTTTTAAAGCTAAGTGGTATTGGTTCGAATCACGGTGGTTTAAATTTCGCGAATTTTGTAGCAATTCTATGTCTGCAGAAAATTGACCTTTCTATTTTTCTATTGAGTAGCATTTTATGATCAATGTGAATAAAGCCCTTATTGTATAGCGAACCATGTCAATCTTCTTTCTTGAATTATTATTACTCCAAGTATGAACTACAAAGAAATCACCTCGAACTCGCATCACTATGGAAACGTCTTGTTGAGTCAAACTAAGCCACACGTTAATACTATCAACTACGAGAACTACCCCACAACTGGACTACATCTAAGTGGACTGTCATAACGATAACCTGTTATCCCGTATATATATATATATAAATATATATATATATATATATATATATACATATATATATATATATTCTAACATAAGTATGCATCTATCACACATACACACATACACATACATAAATACACGGTCATTTATTCTTTTACTTTGTTACACATATTAAATTGCGGGCATGCTTGGCAACAAGTACACACACACACACACACACACACACATATATATATATATATATTATATTTAATCTTTGTTGGTTCTTTTCAATAAACAAATATAATTATTTCTGAAAACAGCATATGACCTATTTTCATCCCTAAAATAATCTTTCATTCATTATACTCTTTCCATCCAAAACTGAAATCTACCTTCCTCTACCCCTAAATTAAAGTTCTATTACTACTATTTTACCATCTTGACCTTTACTACATTTCTATTGGTCAATTCAAAACCTGTTCCCAAACAGACCTATTATATTAAATCCTTGTTGGTTTTTTTCAATAAAGGCAGTATCGGTAGAGAGTCGGACGCCATGCTTTCCAGCATAGTTACGTCCCTTTACGATCTGAGTTCAAATCCCGCTGAGGTTGACTTTGCCTTTCATCCCTACGGGGTCGATAAAATAAAGTACCAGTAATGCACTGGGTAATTTCTGGCCTTGTGCCTAAAGTAGAAACAATTATTTCTGAAGACAGCATATATATGTGTAGGTATGTATATTCCCTCTGATAGTTTGTAAAAATTTTACATAGATATATATGATATACATACCAACACTAATATATATATCCTAGAAACGATCGTAAAATGATGAATTTTTTAATATAAGGAACTGTTTCTTTGTTTTTATTCATTATTTTTTAAATTTATCTTGACTCTGTTTTCCTGTATTTTTCATCTAAAATAAATTTTTGAATACATCTTCTCTTTTCATGATATTCGGATTACATTGAGTTCTTCATACGGATTGGACACTACCGTATATTTTGGTAGATTTATCTATATATATCTATATATATATATATATATATATATATATGTGTGTGTGTGTGTGTGTGTGTGTGTGTGTGTGTGTGTGTGTGTGTTATATAGTTATAGAGGTATTTATTTACGCTTTAATTTATATTTTTAATTATCGTGTCTATAGATTCCATACACTGGTGGTTTTTTCCCTGTATTATTGATAACGCACTGTATATCTCTTTCTGGTGTGTTACCTTTTCAACATATTGTATTTTAAAGAGCTCAGGGTCTCTTATCCTTTGAGCACATTATTTACAGGGAAGCGAGGGCCTATGCCTCCGTTAATTTATCGTTATATATATATATATATATATATATATATATATATATATGCCCACATCTATGGAGAGACTGCATCACTGATGCGTCAATACTATGTATATTGACACCATGTTCATTTGAGAATGCGTCCTATTTGAAACCACAGATATTTCTAAAAGAATCTCTAGCTGAAAGTTTCTACACATATAATATATATATTCTATATGGTGTCCATGATTCGGACAAATACACTATTGTTGAGACTACAACTACATGGTAGACGGACATTTTGGTTTTCAAACTCAATCCTTTCTCATTCCATACCGTGAATTGAGCTTTGCAAAGGCAACACAAGCATTGGCAATTATATTTAATATTTCATCGACTAAAGGAGCACTATCATTTATTTTACTTCCTAAGAATGGGGAAAAATTGACGTGATGTTTCACTCTAATGCTATGCTTTTTCCTTGATTATATGTAGGGTTTTATTGGTACATAACATCTCCCTTTTTCTCACTTATAGTTAGGCCAAACGCTTTTCCTGCAAATGAAAACCGGTTCGTGACTGCGTGTGATTCTTGGAAAGAATTACCTACTAGAGTCACATCATCTGCAAACAAGAAATCTAAGAGCATGTTCGTCCTAGGTATCTTCTTTGCCTTAAATATATTTTGGTTAAAGAACCCAACTAATGTTCTAAATTCAAACAGAACACTGTTAATATAATCACCGAAATCATATCCTAACATCAGAAAAACGTAAAGAGAAAATATAACAGGGGCCATTGCACACTTCTGCTTGGATACATTTTTTATATGAAGATGATCGGAAGAACTGCCTCTAACTTAACAGAATCTCTTATTTTTTCTTGAAAGGAGATTATGACATGGAATATCTTATTAGGAATTCCAATATTCTTTAGCACACAAAGCGTCATGATTGACGGTGTAAAATGACTTTCTCAAGTCAACATGGATTATAAACAGTTCACTATTCTTCTCCCGTACCTCTCTGCAACCTACCAGAAGTAGTATAAGACTATGGTTCCTCTCTCAGCCCTGAGGACACACTAGGATTCAGGATCAGCATAATCTATTGAGTGAGATATTATACTGTTGACTACAACACGAGCAATGTTATTGCTCGCCCCAGAAGACAATGATATATTATGATGATCATCACACAATCCTTTTAGGCCTTGTAGCTTAAATACATGAGTTTTTAAATTTCTCAGGAGTCTAGCCATTCTTCTATAACAAAACGAACAAATCATAGAGCTTACACATAAATGCGCTGCCTCCATAATTGTTCAACTCAATTGGTATTGGAGTCGACACACCTCATACCATTTAGTTTACTACTATTTTGACTTCGGCATATATCGAGTAAAATCCGTTTCAAGGATTTCCGTGCGTAAAGGAATTGAATCAATGAAATTATAATTTACACTAGAAGGAGAATTCAAGAATCTCCTCTTTTTCCAGCACTTAAATATAACACTTGTATCTGGTAGCAAAACATATTTATCTCATATTAATACTGATCCAGACTCACGTTGCTGGGGACGCTAAACCACTTTTATGCCTTCCTAGATGGTTTTTGTTTCTTTTCTATCATCAGCAGCTTGAAGCTTGTCTGCTTCTAATAACCACCACTGTTGCTTTAGGCCCATTCATCAGTTTGGTTATAGTCCAAATAAAATTTCTTTTTCGCTGATGATGTTTTTGTCAGCAATTAATAGTTAATAAGAGGAATGCATTTTTCTCAATTGGAGACTGAATTTCTGCATTAATATCAACAACCAACCGTGATGTTTACACTTTGGCAAGCCAAGAACTTCAAGTGAATCAGTATATGATGCATCTTTGAAATTTTTCCAGGATTCTTCAATATTTTCTGAAATTTCAAATCTTTGAAGCTACACTTTGAGTAATTAAGACAGCCAAGCTTTTCTTTCAGCTTCAAGTGACTGAACATTTATCCATTTATGAAATTTGTATTTTGTATTCTAGGCTTTTTCCGAAGTTAAAATGATACGTTCCACCGTAGAGAAAATGATCGGATAACAAACATATGCTATGGAAGGGGCATCTGTGCAAAAATGAAGACAATGTCTATTGCTATTCATGTTTCCAATGACACGTAAGCTAAGAGCATTTCCCAGGAATCAGGATCTGACCCAACTCTGACATTGAAGTCTCAGAGTATCAAACGTCTTTAATGCTAAACTGTAGGGCTTAAGATAGAAGATAACTTTTCATAAATGTTGAGTATTCAGAGTTAATGGGTAGTGTATAGAAAATGATTAGATATAGGAAGGTAACAACCCCAAGTTTAAATTGCAAAATCATCATACTATCACCCAATAAGTAGATATTTGCTCATTACCTATGGTAAATACGCCAATGTATTTGCTTAGACTTAATAGCGAATCCAACACCTAAAAGCGTATTACATCTTTTTTCCCTGATCAGAAAGATCTATACCCCCCCCCTCTCTTTAAGCTTAAACTGTTCTCTTAATGCAGCTATACTCATTTTGTACTTATTTAAGACCTTTGGGATGAGCGATGGTTTACATTCTGATAATTTTGTGTAATCCTAAGGGTGGTGACATTCCAAAAACCAAAGTTGAATGGTATTTTACTCTTTGTCTTTATGTTATATTGTTTCGACTGTAAGTGAATAGCAAATCAACTCCAATAGAATGACAAGCTTTTGTGGTCATGCATTATCGTAAGGTACTTTTTCTGGTTCCATCCCAAATAAAAGAAAGAAGTTCTTCAACTAAAGAGATATACTTTGTCAGCCAGCAGATGACACAAACAACATTAGTGTCCACAGATTTTGTGCTAAAGGATCATCACTTGTTGAGCTACCGTCTATGCAGAATAACAAGTAAAGTCTTCCATTATTACTCTCGTCTCTGTTACCCATCCTCAGGATGATGTTCATAATATACAGAGTGAGTAAATATTTTGCGCTACCAACTCAAGGATTTCATTATTAAAGTGATAATGGTTTGTATACGATCATTCATATATTTTGATAATGCTGATAGCAACAGTTGGAGCAAAGTATGCCAAAAGAATAATGAACAGCAGATTTCAGGTGTTCTAGTCAGAGACTAAAATCTGCTAGGTAGATTATCAACCAAGGCTAATGAGCAACTATCTACTTATGTGGTGAGCTATTTCATGCCAGACACCGACCTGGTATTTTGGGTCAGCACACACACGCACAAACACGCACGCACACACACACACACACACACACATATATATATATATATATATATATATACGGATACATCTGTATCCCTGTGAAAGATTCAAAATACATCGTGTATTGAATGATAATTGTTTGTACTTTTGGCAGAAGGCCAGCAATTATCCCAGTGTATTACTGGTACTTTATTTTATCGACCCCGTAAGGATGAAAGGCAAAGTTAACCTCAGCGGATTTGAACTCAGACCATAAAGGGCCGTAACTCTTTGCTGCAAAGCATGGCGTCCGACCCTCTACCGATACTACCAATCCACGGCCCTATCCATCGTGTATTGAATGATAATGAGAAATAGCGGGAAAAGGTGGGTAAATATAGATAGTATATGGGTTAGTATTCAAAATTGGTAAAATACTGGATTTGGAGTTTATGGTACGCAAATTAGTAAGTATAATAAGCTTAAAATATCTGAATAGGGTTGAGATTAATGGGTCTTTTTGTATAGAATAGAATAATTCCTGTTAACGGCTGCTGACCGCGTTTTCCCCTCTATCAGGGTAGTTTGCCCAATTTATAGCTACTATTTATAGCATTCGTTAGTTATTTTATGCGTTTGAAAAATTTACATTTATATATATATATAGAAATATATATATATATATATATGTGTGTGTGTGTGTATATATACTATTCTTGTTACTTATTAAATGTACTAGGTAATCATTCTGTAGTTTAATGTATTTGGGTGTTTATGAATGGGCATTATCATGAAATATAATCTATAAGTATATATGGCCAACTGTTTTATATTGGTCTGTAGAATGTATTAAGTCGGAGGTGACTAACGAGACATTGAAATGGTGGGATATTTTATTCTTTCTCCTTAATTAAATTACACGTGTACAATAGAACTGTTGGGTTCTGATAGAGTTGGCGGATGTTTTATATTCAATTACACATATATCGATATTTCCCTACCACTTTTAGAATGTCTTTTATATTCAATGATTCATCGATGACGATGAAGACGTTTATTTCAGTCGTTCTTCACTTTAATTTACTTTCTGTGTTATTTTCAATAATCCTATTTCATTATTTACCGTATCATGGCATTGGATTTGCTGAATTGTCAGCTTGTCGCTCAAAAAGCTTTCCAGCTTCGGCTCTTTATGTGCTGAGGTGAAACCCAGCGTTGTCAGTTTTTCCTTTCATATATCCGAGGGCGATAGAATAAACACTAGCCAAATAAAGTGTTCAATTCGATCGACTTTCTCTCCCCTTATCTATATAGCTCCCCAAGCACCTGAATTTAAAACCATTTTATTTGTTTAATAACCATAATGTATGTCCACAGGCAGAGCGGAATGGTTCAGATATTTCCTTATGTTATATCACAACGTATTTAGCGTTCAAATACCCCAGCAATTGAAATGCAGTTGACAACTTTAGACCTATCTCTTGCCTCCCTCGTATATGGAAACGTATGACAGGCGTCATTGCTGAGGCAATGTATGAATACTTGGAGGAAACACTACCTGCAGATCAGATGAGATGCTGTACAAGAAGCAGGGTACTAAGGATCGATTATTGATTGATAAAGCGATCCTGAAAGATTGTAAAAGGACACACAAATCTTGTCATAGTCTGGATCGATTGCCGTAAAGCTTACGACATTGTGCCATATAGTTGGATAGTAGAATGTTTGAAAATGTTTGGTATTACAGCTAACATTAGACATTTTCTATTGAGCCGTATGGATGGTTTGAAGGCTGAACTGACATCATATAGACAAACGCTGCTAGTTGTGAAGAGAGGTATATTTCATGTAGACAGTCTTTCACATTTGCTGTTTTTACTGTTTAGGGTTTTACGTTTATTGGTGTTGAAACGTCAAATGTGGGTTACGAGTGGGGAGGGCGCAAGCTTAAGATAAACCACCTGATGCATGGATGACATAAAACTTTATGAACTTACTGATTCCCTTATACAGACTTTCCATACATTCATTATAGACATAGAAATGGTATAGCCACAAACATGTGGCATAAATGCTACTATTGAAGCGGGGTAGAATTAAGATGGAAGGAATTGTATTACTAGATGGACAAGTTATGAAGGAAATTGACGACCACGAGTATAAGGCATCATAAAAACAAACTAAATACAGGAGAAAGAAATGAAAGAACTATTATCAAAGGAATACAAATGAAGACTGAATTTGGTGTTAAAAATGAAATAAAGATGTAGAAATAAGATACTGGTTATCAACAGTTGGACTGTTGTAGTGTTAATGTATAGTGCTGGTGTGATAGAGTGGAGATGTGATAAACTTAAGGATCTTGATAGAAAAAAACAGATATTATTGTGGATTGGCAGTATCGGTATAGGGTCGTACACCATGCTTTGCAGCACAGAGATACGCCCTTTTACGGTTTGAGTTCAAAACTTTGCATTTCATCCTTACGGGGTCGATAAAATAAAGTACCAGTCACGCACTGGGTTCGATTTAGTCGACTTTCCCCTCCCCCCAAATTGGTGGCCTTGTGCCTATATAAGAGACCATTATTATTATTGATAAGAGGCGGTGGAGTTCCCTTTAATCCTTAGAGGGTCAATCAAATAAAGTACCAGTAATACACTGGATAATTGCTGGCCTTGTGCCAAAAGTAGAAACAATTATTATTGATAATATCTGCGTCAACATTAGGAAATATTAGCCATATTTCCATGAAATTATGTTTTATCTATGTTTAAACAAATAAGGGCGCATTAGATTACGTAATATTGGTTACATTCTCTACTACCACTACTACTGCTGCTGCTGCCACTGCATTTAATGATGATGATCGTGATGATAACGGTGATGGTGATGCTGTTGCTGCTGCGGCTACTGCAACTCCTACAGCTACAATTTTTCTGTTGTTTCTGTAGTAGTGATACTCTAACAACATACCGCCTCACCATATCTCCGGTTGTCTCGCTATATTATAAATGAGTACCATATGAATTTAGGGTTTTCACTCTAGATATGGTGTCATATTCTTTAAAATATGTGTTAAAATTAGTGAGTTAAAATACTGATTTCAAATACTAGTGTAGAATTTACTTTTAAAATTGCTTCTGGTTATTTATTTATCACTCCCGACCATTCCCACATCAAATGGAACAAGACCGTCTAACCCATGCTAGCGTGGAAGGTGGACGTTAAACGATGATGACGATGACGATGACGACGACGACGGCGACGACGACGACGGCGATGACGATGACGATGATGATGATGATGATGATGATGATGATTGGGGCGGATTAGCAATGTCATTGGAACGTCAGAAAATAATTTAGCTGTATTTGTTCCGGCTATATATGCTCCGAGTTTAAATCCCGCCGAAGTCACCTTTGCCTATTATGCTTCAAAAGTAGATAAAATAATGGACAAATAATGTATTGGAGTCGATATAATCGACTTTCCCTCCCACTAAAATTGCTGGCCAAAATTAGAAATGTCTTTTAAAATAAAGTACACGTGAATCTAATCGATTTCCCTATACCCAAAAAGTTTTGGACATGTGCCAATGTTAGAAAGAATAATTACTATAACTGAAAGTGGATTCATAGAGTCGTTTGTGCGCCAGACAAATATTTAGTAGCATTTGTTCTAGCTCTATATGTTCTGAGTTTAAATCCTGCCGAGGTCAACTTCGGCTTTCATCCTTCCGGGGTCAATGAAATAAAGCACTAGACAAGTAGAGGGATCGATATAATCGACAACCCCTCCCCAAATGTTTGGCTGTATGCCATTATTAGAAACAATTATTTCTATACCTGAAAGATTGAAAATATCATAGAGGATTGTTAAAATTATTTGCGCTATTAAGGTACATTCGTTAAGTTGAGCGGTTGATGAATTTTGCCTTACACAGTAATCGATAAAATGAATTTGCATTTAAGTAGTTCACACTTTCCTTAAATGATGTGTTTATATGTTAGAATTTGTTACGTTTACTTAACAGAAAGAGTGATATATATATAGAGAGGGAAGGAAAGTTGTCGGGGAAAACAAGTCTCTATGAGTAATGAGAAATGTCACGAAAAATTTAGGAGGAATTATATGTAATGTGTGTGGTAGAGCTCTATGATAGCGATTGGTTAAAGCAATGTTAGAATGAATTAGTCAACCATTGATTTAGAAGTTATTTGACATATGTAATCACATGCTATCTTAGCTACATGCTGAACGTTTCGACGTGCTTTTATCATGGCGCTTTATTTATCCATATATTCACATGTTCTAGTTGTAATATGTTTGCGTGCTATGATGTAATATTATCTTCATTTACGTCGAAAGTGACGTAGCATAGAAGTGAATTGATCAGTTAATGATTTATATAAACTTAATATTCTGCATAATTATGTTGGGTTTTACTTGCCTGGTATTGTTTGAACATTTTGATATGTTATCTTCGCAACATAATTATGTGGATAGCTAGATTTAAGGATCTAGAATCGTTTTCACTGTTGCTTTAGGTATTTAGTGACCTGGTGACAATGTGATCTAAAAAAGAACATGGAAGGGATCGTATTAAGGAAATATGATTTAACTGAAATAATGTAAATGAAGACATTGACAGGATGCAGTTGTCAGGTTTTTTTTTTATCGATATGACATGAAAGTGTTGATTTTACTATGATTGGGTCTTGAAAGAAAAAGATAAAATGACTCGGTATTTTGAAGCTGGTAATAAAACATTACCTGTGTTTCCTTCATATTTGAGCCTCGTTAGTGTACGAGCAAATATGGATGTGTCTTCAAAAGAAATAGAATTCAGCAGATAAATATTAAGCAAGCAAGTAGATTATATTCCAAGCAGTCAACCAGCCAACGGAGAATGTGCTTAGTTGTGAAACCGTAGTATGAAATGTTTGTTATTAGATCGTAAGAAAGATATCTTGTGATAATTGCTTTGAGATCAACTTTACCATTCATCATTTCGTGGTCAATAAAATACGATACAGGTCCAGAGTGGTTCAGGGTGGAGTGATTATATTAGCGAACTAGATGCTTTGATGTAGTTCGTCTAACCTACGTGGGGAGTAGACTTAACCCGTTAGTTGATTTAACTCCACTATCTATAGGTTGAATGCATTTAGAGGATTTCACTTTTTGTGAGCATTCGTACCAAGTCAACGGTCAGAGTATCTATCCCTGCTTCCTTCTCACACATTTTGGAGACCCAGTAAATCGTCTGATTGAAACAGCAAAAGAAAAAAGAAAAACAGTTTATCCCCGCCCACTTCTTAAAATTCCGTATTTCCACAAATCTTCTTTCTATTATATTTCTGCAACTAACAACCCTGCTTAATGTACTGTCTGTACTCAATTTTACATACAGATTCATTATATTCTCACATCTGTTGGCGAATAACTCTGGGCAATACATAACCTACGTATTGTAAACCTCTAAATCGCTAGAGAGCGGGATAATATATTTTGAATTATTTATTTCTGATAACTTATTCTGATATCAAATCCAACCTATGTCAAATTTGTCTTTACAGAACTCGCTTGAAGACGTGCTTCAGGTCATTACTGAAACATTATGCATTCCTTTATACTTTATGCAATAGTGTATATGTTGGAAACTCTTGTCTGGTTACCTCGTGACTCTTTTACATCTTTTAAAACATTTTACTATTATTATTCTTGCAGAAATATAATAGGATATCAATAAAAAAAATAATGATGTTAGTTTTTTCGCATACATCTATAATACATACGCATGTTTACAGTTAACTAAAATGAGTGACAGATACCTCCCTGATGATAGTATATAAAGACGTTATGAAGAAGCTAACAAAAACACTAATCTCTTCAACAGCGTTTTCTATAACTGACTGCTCTCAAATCACATTATATTACATTCACGATGGCAGGACACATTATATATGTGGTCCTGTACACATACATAAAAGTAAACATTAAAAAGTAAACAGTATAACTAACGTAAACAAGAACCCTGAAAATGAAATCTTTATTGAAACCCCTTAATCATAAATGTTTAAAATCAGGGCTTACGTGGTGCACAATAACAGCAAATATAGAAAGAAAAATATATAACAGCAACAACACGAACAATAACAATGACAAAAACAACAGCAGCCAAAAGCAACAACGCAAACAACAGAAACATTAAAGAAGCACTTGAGTTAAACAATCAATCTCTTGTATTCGTCCTGCTGCTGTATTGGTGATTTTATTTTTTTTTTTATTAATTTATTTGATCATATCAAACCTTGTATTTATTCTTCAAGTCTGCTACATAGTTCATCGAGCTCTTTTCGTCGAGCCGCTGAACTACGGGGCATAGATAGATACGCACAAACACACACCTACGTGAAGTACAACTGCAAATTCCGGCTAACAAATTCCACTCACAAGTAATTGGTCAACCCGAGACTATAGTGGAATGCACGTTCTCAATATGTCACGCAGCGACAGAACCCTAATATATATGTGATTTTGGTACGATCTCCTTCACCTCACCCTTATGCCGCCGTCTACACTAAGACCATTCTGTCAAAACCAATATTATTTTCTACGTTCATTTCATATTTCCTTCACTGCTCTTTTCCTTGCTTCATAATTTCCTTCTTTCTTCATTTCTGCATTTCATTCTTTCTCACATACTTATTTTCTTATTTTATTAAGCTCCTTCTTTCTTTGTTTTTCTTTCAATTTTCTTTCTTTCATACTTTCTTTCTTCTTCCATCTGTTCGTAGTTTCTTTGATTATTCTTTTTTTCTCCTTTTCTCTTTCTTTCTTAGTTTCACTGTTTCTTATTTTATTTCACTTCTCTATTACTTTCTATCTTTGTATATATCTTTTTTCGCGTCTATTTATTTTCCCGCTCTTTGTATTACTTTCTCCATCTCCAACTACTTAATTTACATGTGTTTTATCTTAGTTATTGCACTATTTCCATTTAATCATTTTCCTTCCTCCTTCGGTGTTAGTCCCTCAGTCTATTTGCTTCAATTCTTTCATAAAGCTATATATACTCTATACCAAGTATATTGCACTGTCCTTTTACACTTTCGGCTTTTTCGTTCCATACTTACATTCTTTCATATATTTCGTTATTTTCTTCTTCTTTTTATCTTTTCCTTTTTCCATTCGCAATTTCCTCCCGTCTTTCTTTTTCTTTGTGTTCCTCGCTTCATTTCCATTCTTTACTCAGCCTCTCGTTCCTATTTTTCCTGTTTTCTTCTTTCTCTAACCCTTTACTCTTATCTCTATCACTTTACACTCTCTTATTCGGCGTATATTGCTCCTTCTATCCTATGTGTTTTATTCATAAATTCCAATTTCCCTCCCACTTTAGGTTAACCACATTTTGTTCCTTCTTTCGTTTCTATCTTTCATTCACGATATTGTTCGATCATTCTTTTATATCGAGAATTGTTTTACACATTCTGACTTCTCTCCCTATGTTTTTCTGAATCTCCCTATCAAAATCTATATCTATTTCAATCCCCCTCTGAAAACCAGACAGACACACACTCTCTCTCTCTCTCTCTCTCTCTCTCTCTCTCTCTCTCTCTCTCTCTCTCTCTCTCTCTCTCTCTCTCTCTCTCTCTGATTGCTTTATTCTCACATTACTTCCATTTTTTCAGTTTCATTTCTTCCATTAATCCAACAAATACTCTAAACTCTTTTTCTCTCATTTACCTTAATCATTTTGAAAATTCTCCTTCCCATGCATCCCCCCCTCTCTCTCTCTCTCTCTCTCTCTCTCTCTCTCTCTCTCTCTCTCTCTCTCTCTCTCTCTCTCTCTCTCTCTCTCTCTCTCCCTCTCGCTCTCCCCCTCTCTCTCTATTTCTCTCTCTATCTATCCATCTTTCTCTCCATGACACCCACGCACACAAGCTCTCCCTTCCAACGTACACAAACACATGCACTCCTCTCTCTTTCATTTTCCGTCTCACTTTTCTTTTTTTATGTTCTTCATCATCATCATCATCATCATCATCATAATCTTCTTCTTCTTCTTCTTCTTCTTCTTCTTCTTCTTCTTCTTCTTCTTCTTCTTCTTCTTTCTTGCTTTCCTTTTTATGTTCTACTCGCAATCTACCTTTCAATTTCTCTTAGGTTCTTTACTCCTCGCCTTACGCATTCGTTATTTCTTTCATTCCATCATTCTTCTTGTTTTCTTTTCTCTGTTTCTCCTTCTTACCTGAAATTTCTTCCCTCCATCTGCAACCATGCAACACTCAATCTCCTCCTTCCGTCCACTTCATCTGCTTTAAACCATAAACTTTCTCTTTCTTCATTTTCCCATCGCTTTCTAACTTCACATCTTCCTTCCCTTTCCTTCCTTTCTCTCTTCTTTCCTTCTTCGTGTCTTCCTTTCCGTCCGTACATTTAGTTAATATGCCTTCCTTATCCACATTTGCTCTTTCCCAAACCAGCCGGGTCTTTTCCAAAAATATTGCCAATGCTAGTTGCTAGGCGACGCATTTTCGCATCGGTTGGCTTTGATAGGAAATCGCAGCCAGAAGCGGGTATGATTGATGGCCAGCATTGATCAGGTGATTGCAATGGCTGGATGGGTGGCAGGCCGTTTGGCTGGGCGGCAACCTGGCTTACTGCTTCGTTGGTTAGTTGGTTGGTTGGTTGGCTGGTTGGTTGGTTACATGTTATTCCTGGCAGACTAGCTAGTGGTGACGTAGGTCTGCTGGCTGGAAAGGAGAGCAATGCATGAACACGCGCTCACACTTTCACACAGATACATGCAATATCAAACAAGCATCCAAAAACAACTAATTACACACACCTATACAAAGACAAATGTGTTCTTACATTAATACACAAATGCATGTATATGCATATATATATGTGTGTAGATATATATATGCATATATATATATATATATATATATATATATATATATATATATATATATATGCATATAAATGTGTGTGTGTGTATATATATATTTATTTATTTATTTAAATACCAGATTAAAGTTTAAGCAAAGAATCGCAGCTTTCACCCTTATATATATATATATATATATATATATATATATATATATATATATATATAGAGAGAGAGAGAGAGAGAGAGAGAGAGATCCAAGCAAACACATATACTAAGACATACACTGACACACACATAGATACATGCTATTATACTTTCGCTAAATATAATGATTTCTATCATAGGCACAATACCAGTAATTTAAGGTGAACTGAAAGTCGATTAAATCGACCCCAGTTATTCAAAATCGAATATTATCACATTATCACACAGTCTCACGATTAATTTCACTGAGAACAAGGTTAAGGGTACACGATGGTGGAATGCTCAGTCATTTGAACATTCGATTTCGGAAACGAATGATCTCCAACACACAGACACACATCTTTAACAATTGCCATGTTCCTAATAATTCTCGGCAGTAATCCCTTTAAAGATATTTTCAGTGTAAATTTATACTGTTTTCTTTGATAACGGTAATGTTGACAGTTGTGTCCATACATCACATCAGTGATGCTTGTACGTGTAGTTTTTAACGTGGCGCTTAACATATCTTTTCATCCATTTTGATGGATATGTTTCCGTCCACTGGACATGACTTAGGAATTAAAGTGCTGGCTTCATTGTGTATGACATCGATCTGTGATGGTGTGTCGATACCTGCACTTCTGTACTTACAGGTGATTGTGTATATATATAATCAAGATAATATATATATATATATATATATATATATATATATATATATATATATATATATATATATATATATATATATATATATATAGAGAGAGAGAGAGAGAGAGAGAGAGAGAGAGAGAGAGAGAGAGAGAGAGAGAGAGAGAGAGCCTGCGGTGCTGAGACCGAGGAAACCGCTAGTCATGTGAGTACTCGATACATAGGGGGATTGTACATCTCCCCCTCTCTCTCTTTCTCTCTCTCTCTCTCTCTCTCTCTCTCTCTCTCTCTCTCTCTCTATATATATATATATATATATATATATATATATATATATATATATATATATATTAGAGAGATGGGGCCCGACGGCTGAGCTTTGCCCGTTTCAACAACAAATTCCAGACTCATCCACACAGATGTAGGTATGTCAATATCATTATAAACTTACTGTTTAATTATTAGTATGACAATTCGTTTGCATTTGTTTAACTTCAAACCATATTAGCTCATTGTAAATTCGGTGACTTTCATAAATTAATGGGTGTGTGTATATAGATCGTCTCCATCACCCTGAAGTGACTGAAACATCACATGCAATGTGGTTTATATACATGTTCATTGTTTTGTGTTTGGCAGGTAGTCGTTCCGTCTCTCTTCGCTCTGAGTTCAAATCCCACCCGGATCAATTTTATATTTCATCCATTCGAGGTTGATGAAAAGTTTCAACTCTTGTGTCCATTCTCTCTCTCTCCCTCTCTCTCTCTCTCTCTCTCTCTCTCTCTCTCTCTCTCTCTCTCTCTCTCTCTCTCTCTCTCTCTCTCTCTCTCTCTCTCTCTCTCTCTCTCTCTCTCTATCTCTCTGTATATATATATGTATGTGTGTGTGTGTGTGTGTGTGTGTATAAATCTGGATGATCAGTGGATCTGCTAATATGCAGATCTGACTGATCGGCCTGTCAGCTAATATACAAATCCGGCCGATATGTCACTGTGTATTTTAGAAAATATCATATATTTTCACTAGCTCTGACAGTTGGCAGGGTAAACAGCGAACTGTACTGATGAAGGGTAATGCCCAGAATCATTGTGTTTACATGCCAACACAAGAACAATAATGAGGGGCTCATTCTACTGACATGGCATGAAAAAACATCGAAGGTGTCACCCATGTCATCAGCAGCTGTCCAAAGATGTCATCGCGGTACTATTTACCTATGAGGCATGATGTAGTGGCCAAAACACTGTAAAATGTAATCCGTAGAAACGATAGCCCTGATAATAAACACGTTAAAAGTTACAGCCATGTGGAAGAGTACTGGTGGAATGCTCCAGTAAAAACCCCAATAAAATGCAGGCATAACAGACCAGATAAAATGATATGGGACAGGGAAAAGAAAGCATGCACAGTAGTGGAAGTTAGCTGCTCAGCAGTTGCCAATATAATATCAAATATTAGCGAAAAGGAGAATATCTATGCAGAACTAATGAAAAATCTGCAGATACTCCATCCTGATTATGCCTGTGAGTATTGGGATACTGGGATATATTAGTAACTGCATCAATACAAATCTTGAGAAGCTGGGCTTCACAGGAACAGAAAGAACACAACTAGTTAGGAAATTACAAGTACAATCAATTAATGGAACAGTAAAAATATGTAAAATATTCCAAAAATGTTGCATCTAATAACTGCATATACACATGTACAGAGATACATCGTATGTACATGCACACATATAACTCAAAACATACACATCCACACATACAATAACATCCATACCCACACATGCATGCAGAGATGTATACATATCTACGTAGTTGATGTTGTGTAATTTCCAATGAGAGAGTCTTGTCATTATGATAGAAACCGACTCTCTCTCTCTATTGGCAGCAATTTGTGAAATTATAAAACCAGGACATACTACATACATACAGTCAAAGCGATCAGTCGCATATTTTGGCGTGGGAGACTATTTATTAAATTTAAGATGAATACAACCACCGACAGTAATGCCACAACTACAGTCATGTTCTGTAACTGGTTATTATTCTAACTATATCTACTGAAGCACCTTTTATTCAAATTCGTAGTGACTAAATACATAATTCATTTTACAAGAATTTACTACAAACAACATGGCTGAACACAAAATCAACAACAACACCAGCATTAAGAAAGTATCGAAGATAAACAACGAGAAAGGTAAACAAAAATTATTCAGCTACAGAAGAAACCGACATTATAAATCGCATTTCTCTTGGAGTTGCGAACTTTATGATGATTTATTTAATTGTTATAGTATGGCAAAAAACAATCCCTCCATTGGCTATATGAACAGAATGAAGCCTCACTGGGACGAAATGCACCCAGAGTTAAATTATTTCACAGCGAAACAATTACGCCGACAAGCGATGTTTGCTGAACGTAAAAATAAGATAAATATTATTATTTGTTAGTCCCCCACAACAAACATGGGATCAACGGCACGTGCTACAGGTCGCCATGCTAAAAGACTTCGTAGCAGCCTGTTCGAACAGTACCTTGAAACAACTATGCCTGTAAGAAACTTAACGCCACGTGTACCATCTAAGTCTACCTCGAATGCAGGGGAAAACACTATCGATAATAATAATAATCGAAGAAATTTGACACCACGTGTACCATCCGAGTCTACCTCAACTATTGTGGAAAATACTATCGGTAATGATAATAATCAAAATTATAAACAGTTGAAAATTTCTCTCAATGAAATCTTCCAGAGAGAAATTAATTCATGTATAAACATTTCTCTTGCTGAACGTTTTAAAACAAGAATATTTAATAAAAAATCAAATAATGAAATACTACGTGTTATTGACGAAATAGGGTATGAATATTTACGACGGATAAAAACCCAACATTTTGGCAAATCAACGCCTGTTTATATGCCTTAGCAACGACAGTGAAGCATTATCTTGGTGATAGCAGAGATATTAACAAGAACAAAACACCACCAAAAATGCCATCATATCTAACTAAAATAGAAAAAAGGATTGCTGACCTACGAAAACCATAAGATATGCGACAGTGCTCCCTACATGCAAACAAACACAAAAACATCACTCCTCACCAACAAAGAGTGAAAAATAAAATAGAGACGATGTTTGGTAACTGAATTAAGAGCTGTTAGCGAAAAACGCCGATACCTGAAGGTAGATGAAAGAAAAGTGCTTAATAAAAGATTCAGACGAAACCAAACATCAGTCTATAGAGATATGAAGGACAAAATAATAAGTGTCACTGAGGCCCAGAAAGACATAGATTCCTTTTGGAGAAAAATATGGAGTGAAAAGAAGAATTTCAACCAAGATGCAGTGTGGGTAAAATAAATCCGAAAGAACTATTGCTCCTGCACTACAACAAAAACATACGAAATAAGTGAGGGTACCCTTGAGACAGTGATAGGACAACTCCAAGATAACACCAGGAAGAGACATGATTGTCGGCTACTGGTACAAAAAACTGATATTCTATCGGAGTTATCTTACATACCTCTACCAACAAGTTCCTAATGGAGATACACTTATAGCAGAATGGTTGACATTAGCACAAACATTTCCGGTCCCTAAGAACAAAGACACCCACTTGGCAAAAAACTACCGACCCATTGCATGCCAGAACCTGATGTATACAGCCTGCCTGAACCTATTCCTCCAAGATCACTGTGAAATAATAACATCATCACAGATGAACAAGCAGCTGAAAAGAAAGGGGTTTGGGGATGTGCTGAACAACTTCTAATCAGCAAAACTGGGATGTCACAGGTGCGACAACTTAGGCGGAATATGGCTACAGTCTGGCTGGACTACAGGAAATCTTTCGATTGTGTTCCCCACTCTTGGATGATGGAGGCCCTCCAACTTGCTAAAGTCCCAGACATTATTATCAGAGCCATAGAGAAGCTGTCTTCTTCTTGGGCTACTATCTTAAGTTTAAAGACAGAGAAGGAGGACTCTATTTTAATTGATAAAATAAAATATCACAGGGGTATATTTCAGGGAGACAGTCTCTCTGTGATATTATTCATCCTGTCATTAAACCCCTTGTCCTTTCTGCTCAAGAAATGTGAAGGATACAACATTGGCTCACAGGAGGACAGAAATACGAACCTAACCCATCATTTCTTTGTGGATTATCTGAAACTCTATGCCAAGAACATGGACGGGATGAAGAAAGATCTTGACCTGGTTACAACGTTCTCAAAGGATAGAGGAATGGAGATTGGCCAATATAAATGCACATATATGACTGTAAAGCGGGGAAACAACAACAACCCAATCTAGCAACATTGTCATCAATGGCCTAACTGTTTCACCGGTATCTGAAGAGGACTGCTACAGATGTCATCCCGGTACTATCTACCTATGAGGCATGATGTAGTGGCCAAAACACTGCACGCTGCAATCCGTAGAAAATATAGCCCCGATACACATTAAAACTACAGCAATGTGGAAGACATCCATTCACATAATATGAAAGAGTAATGGTGGAATGTTCCAGTAAAAACCCCAATCAAATGCAGGCATAACAGGCCAAATATTATGATATGGGACAGAGAAGAGAAAGCATGCACAGTAGTGGAAATTAGCTGCCCAGCAGATGCCAATATAATATCAAAGATTAGCGAAAAAGAGATTGTTTATGCAAACTGGTGGGAAAATCTGCAGATACTCTACGCTGATTACACCTTCAGATTTATGCCTGTGATTATTGGGACACTGGGGTATGTTAGTAACTGCCTCAATACAAATCTTGAGAAGCTAGGCTTCACAGGAACAGAAAGAACACAAGTTAGGAAATTACAAGTACAATCCATTAATGGAACAGTAAAAATATGTAAAACATTCCAAAAATGTTGCATCTAATAACTGCATATACCCATGTACAGATACAAAGCATATACACATCCACACATACAACTCAAAACATCCACATCCACACATACAATAACATCCATATCCAGATTATGTATGCATGCATAACTAGTTGATGTTGTGTAAATTCCAATGAAAGAGTCTTGTGTCTATGTTAGAAACCGACATTCTCTCTTTCTATTGGTAAACATTTGTGAAATTATAAAACCAGAATAACATATATATATATATATATATATATATATATATATATATATATAATATTAGCGATACTATTTATGGTTATGTATATATTAAGACTTTTTATAGTTATGTATATTTTAAACCCTAAACAGTGAAGTTCAGTAATTTATTACTACCTTATTACCAGTAAGATAAATAGCTCAATGTAATAACACCAGTTGTTCTACAGAGCAGTTATATAGAATTCACAAGAATCAAAGCTATGTTCAAAGCATTTATTCACTTACAATTGTTTCATCCAAACCTAGGCTTGGATTCTTCGGAGCATTTTTCAATGTTTGTACACATAATTGACCTCCTTTCCAACGCAAGAGACATACATATACATATATATATATTGATGTACAGTGGAGTGACATATATTATATTATACTATTTTTGTACAGCAATTCAAATGCAAAATCAAAATCAAAATCAAAATTAAAATCAAAATCAAAATTAAAATACATTCAGCAGATAACGCAGATAATGCAAGAGGATAGTTTGATAGTCAGATCTAGTAGGTAGTGTATGCGTTAGTTACACATGCAGCATGCAAGTGTGTCTCATTTGTATACTATTATTGTGTGGCAGGGTGTTACACGTAATGCAAGCGCTTTAAGCGGGTAATCAAGATTATTATGGTGGTTGTAGTGGTAAGGTATTTTTTGTATAGAACAAAAAAGTATGTGTGCAGAAAAATAAAGATAAAAAGAAGAAGCAAAAGAAGGTTATGGTTTTCGTATCCACCACCATTTTCACATTCAGAAAAGGTAAGATATAGTTTCTACATCCATCACATAAGTAACGATGATTCCGTATTGAATGTTTGATGCATTAAAATAAATTATTTTAGCGTATTGAGGCTCAGTGTTATTTAATCCAAGTTTGTAGAATAGGTTGATTCTGCTGCGAGAATGTACAGCGGTTTATTATCCGGAAGTGTGTGTGTAATTAAGGGGAGTTAATGCGTAAGGGGAGGTAACTAGCCGAATCTCATAAGTAAATTCATTGTTCTAACATACATTATAAGGCGCCTCAAAAACTATAACCTAAGTATCACCATAGACAAAAACACTAAAAACGTTAACTTCCTAGATGCCACCCTTTACCTAGACTCTAAGATATATACACCATTCTATAAACCTAACGAAAAATTGATTTACGTAGATACTAAGTCTAACCACCCTAGATCAATATTAAGCTCTATCTCTAAAGGAATATCCAATAGAATCTCTAATCTATCTTATGACGAAACCATATTTAGCAAAAACTCACAATATTATAATCAGGCATTAGCTAGATCAGGCCATAATAATGAGATCGAGTTCCTACCTATAAAAACAATTAGTTACAACATTAGTTCGCACAATATGTCCATCAGGAAAAAATAGTAATAAAAATAATAACCACACACACACTAGTACGAAGGGTGGCAACAAACGTAACCCACACCAGGGAGGACACCAACATACCATAAACGGAAGCATCTCATCAGTCATAAAAAACAAAAATAGAAGAACAAATAATACATTTTTCACACCCCCCCCCTTTCAATCTAAACGTCTCTACCAACCTACCTAAGGCTTTCTTCTCACTCCTAGATAAAAACTTCCTATCTGGCCACAAGTAGCATAGTCTCATAAATAAAAACACCATTAAAATCTCCTACTCTACCACGCCTAACATAGCATACCACATAGCTAGTAGCAATAAAAGAAAAATTAATACTTACTTCCAACAAACTAAAACACAGCAAGGGGTAAACCTTCAAAACAACGTAATACCTGCAAACCCTAATATCAATAGTAATAATAGTAATAGCACTAGTGAAAGCAATAACGCTAGGAGCGACTACCCCCATAACTATAATGAAATACCTAGCAACCAGACTTCTACACAACATAATAACCGGCAGGTTAACATCCAAAATAATTGTAACTGTAGATCTAATAGAACCTGCCCTTTAGATAAAAACTGCTTAATCAAGGACATCATATACTCATGCACCGTCAGAACTAGCAACTCTTCTGAAACCTATATAGGCTCTACTTCGAACTGCTTCAAAACTAGATACAATTCACACCTCCATTCTTTCAAAAAACACAGTCTAGCCAACTCCACTTCACTATCTAGCTACATACACTATCTAAAAACTAAAAATAGATCTTATACACTTCAATGGGAAGTGGTAGGTAAGGCGGCATCGTACAAACCACCTAATACATTCTGTAACCTCTGTCTACTAGTGACCCATATTATAATCTTCTCAAACCATAACCTCCTTAATAAAAAATCGGAAGTGTTTGCGTCGTGCCAGCACCGCTTCCCGCAATCGTTCCAAAACTTTAAACCCAATATGTAACAATGACCGACTTGAACCCATCACCACTTCTAGCACCACACCTCAAGGGTACACCTTACACCACAACTACACACTCTCTGATCCACCCTATCTCGACACAAATCATTCCATCTATCTATAACTCTATACCCTACAAATATCCCCATACAGACCTACTTTTAATGTAACTACTTTCAATTACTTATAATTATATAATGATACAATACAGTCTATATAAAATTTAAATACTAGATACGGCAATGAATTATTGATGCATTTGTAATTAAATATATGGAGTGATAACATTGGATATATATAATATTAATTTATTAACATAAGAGATCTGTCTAACTTATATGTAGGGAGCTGCAATCAATTATGTATGAATTATATATGAATTATATATGCAAGTATAACTTGATGGATAGATTAATGACATTGTAAATGAGGGATGTATTTGCCTGCCCTAGAGATGTATTTTGTTTTGCCATGCAAACAGCCATACGCTGATCCATAACTTGCCAGGGGTTATGTAGACAAAATTCTAATAGGTCCCCTGATATTTTCTGAGAGTAGACTGCATTTACAGTGAACTTTGATATAAAGGTATGGCACTTTGTATGGAATATTCAATTGTCGCACTATATAATAGGGAGTAATCAACTTAATATAGATACCTTTAGTACATCATGATAGAGTAGACTGTATTTAAAATTGGAAACTAGATATAAATGTATAACCGTCTATGTAAGGGACTCAATTGAGGCGCCTTATAATGAATGTATGTTAGAACAATGAATTTAATTATGAGATTCGGCTAATTACCTCCCCTTGCGCATTAACCCTTAATTACACACATACTTCCGGGTAATAAACCGCTGTAAATTCTCGCAGCAGAATCAACCTATTCTATAAACTTGGATTAAATAATACTGAGCCTCAATACGCTAAAATAATTTATTTTAATTCATCAAACATTCAATACGGAATCATCGTTACTTATGTGATGGATGTAGAAGCTATATCTCATATTTTCTGATTGTGAAAATGGTGGTGAATACGAAAACCATAACTTTCTTTTGCTTCTTCTTTTTATTTTTATTTTTCTGCACACATACTTTTTTGTTCTATACAAAAAATACCTTACCACTACAACTCATCCAGAGTATCTAGAGATTCTGTCCAGATGATAAAACAGTCGTCAACTATCTCTTCCAAGATTTTTCAATGTACTTTCTAAAGTCAGTACTATATTTTTCCTCTCTTTCTTGGTAGAGTTGTTGTTCTAAGTATCCCATTACAGAGTTCGCGTAAACGGGGGCACACTTCGTTCCCATCGCTGTGCCTCTAATTTGGATGTAATTCTTTCCATTGAAGAAGAAAGTGTTGTTTTCCAGAATAAGTTTAACTGCCTCTAATATAAATGGCGCTGTGAATCTGATGGGAATCACTTCTCTATGTTTTTCCACCCAGTATTTAACCGCCTTTATTCCTAAATCATGTGAAATATTGGTGTAATGGATTTTACTCTGTTCAGGATTTATATTGCTGTTGGTGTTTGCACCTCAGGATTATAAATCCTGAACAGAGAACAATCCATTTTTTAACGTCAGGACAACAAAAACCGGAAAAAAGGAAAACTCCAGGAGGAAACATACCCAAAACAATTGTACACCTAGATCCTAAAATAATTAATTTATCCAAAAGAGATCTTGACAATGATGAAATGCAAATTCTGTCAAAAGGACTGAAATTCACACCGACTCCAACAGTCAACCACCAAGAACTGAAGGAGGATACCCAAGAATTCTTTCGAAAATTACGTATTGTAGAATTCTTCGCTGATAAAAGTAATGAGAGTGATGAATGTAAAGATTTCGATGGTGATGATTACTAGAAAATGCTATTTTCATCATTTCTAAAAATAGCAAAACAATTGATGCTTTGGATAGGGTCAATTGGTAGTCGTTAAACATGCTCAACCAACCGTGACGCCTAAACCAATCAGCTTTAGTAATCCAGTGAAACTACACACCGATTGGTCGAAATACAGTTTGGAAGATTTAGCATTCTGGCGCCACTTTTATATAAGGCACAACATTTACCCATCTCATTACAGTGGAAAATTGCAAACTTGACTGTCACCACACATTATGAACCTGAAGATTGCGAAAGCATGAAAGTACTTGTTCAATTAACACTTAACATTTAATATTCTACCATACTATTTCATTCTAATACCATTATAAATTTTAAAGGATTGTAAATAAAACGAGTAAATCAGACAAAGTTGGAATTCCTTTTATTAATATAATCTTCTATACACAATCATACACACCCGTGTATATTTACCTCTCTCTCTTCCTCTCTCTCTCTCTCTCTCTCTCTATATATATATATATATAGATATACAGATGTCCTGTAATTCGGCGCCGAAACATCGCATCAGGAAACATTTACAGCTGACGAAGGAAACTCCTTTCTTCCTTTCTCCTCTTGTTCCGTCCTAACCACCATCCTAAACCTTATTTGTAGTAACCACACAGCTCCTTTCGTTTTATATCATTTTGTATTTACCGCTGTGACCCTACCTGCTTTGGTCGATCTGCGTTCCCTCCACACTTTCGCATCGACCCTCCCCTTCTCTCTTCCCTTCTCCTCCTCACTCTCGTTGTTTTCTCTCTCTCTCCCTCTTTCTATCCATCCGTTCGGTTTTGATTGTTGACATGTGTACACGTGTCGTGGGAGATTCTCTGTTCGCAATCTTTGCGGCGCGTTTTTACCACCGTCGTAAAAAATCGTTCTGGATTATCTCCCTTTCCCTTCTCCTCCTCACTTTTGGTTGCTCGTGTCTCTCTCTCTCTCACTTTCTCCTATCTATGTGATCACTTTCTCCTGTCTATGTGAGACACAGCACGATTATACCAGCTCTGAGTCGTAGCTGACCACCAGATTAAAGTCTCCCAGGTTTGCCACAACTTACTTTCCCTATTTTTCCACGGTTACTCTTTTGCATGTTTCTTTCACCTGTGTCTTCCCACGATGGGAACTGTTCACTTCTTTTCTCCTATTCCTTTTCTATTTTTCCCCCTTTTCCCTTCCCCGTTTCTTCCTCTCTCCTGATCTTTTCCCCATCTGTTCTTCCTCTTTTCACTCTCCCTTTCTCTCTCCCTTTTTCTCCCCTTTTTTCTCTTTTTCTCTCTCCCTTTCCTCCTGGCATTTTGATTAATAAAAGGCCTCGGGCGCTCCCGATCTCCACCGATGTCCTATAATTCAGCGCCGAAACATCGAATCGGGAAACATTTACAGCTGACGAAGGAAACTCCTTTCTTCCTTTCTCCTCTTGTTCCGTCCTAACCACCATCCTAAACCTTGGTTTTAGTAACCACACAGCTCCTTTCGTTTCATATCATTTTATACACACACACACACACACACACACACACACACACACACACACACACACACACACACACACACACACACACACATATATATATATATATATATATATATATATATATATATATATATATATATATATATATATATACATATATATATATATATATATATACATATATATATATATATATATATATATATATATATATATATATATATATACATATATATATATATATATATATATATATATATATATATATATATATATATATGTGTG
>OZ024743.1:267643255-267655755 GCA_964016885.1 Eledone cirrhosa | reverse complement strand
ACACACACACACACACACACACACACACACACTCACTCACTCACACAGACACACACACACACACTCACACACACACATATATATATACATACATTCGCTGGTACCCATTTTTTCCTTTTCTTTTATGCAAATAGCCTCTTTTTTTACACATCCCGTTATTATTAGACACTTTTATTTAGTCAATTATTTCAGTTTTATATACGTATATTGATACTCCCTCACTGGAAAACGACTTATGACAGACACACAGGTAATAAATAGAAATTGAAGGTATAGTAATGCCGCATTTCTCTAAAGAAAATATAACCCTGTAACAAAGAAAGTCAATTCAATTAGAAAAGAGCAACTATATCTGTAGTAATTGAATAGAATGATGACCTCCTTCTGCAAAACCTCTCCTTATCAAATTTCCTACTTGAAATATATAGTGTATTTTAATGCAATGAACATGACTTTAATGTTATGAATCGTATAAAAATGTTCGATTACCAACCTCTTTCTTCTGGGTTTATTTTCTGTGCACAGCAGGCAAGTTTCTTCTAATACAGCCCCTGTCCACATCATGACCGATGATCCCTGAGTGATATCCATGGAAGTGTACCGTTTGGAGGAATCCCATATATATGTATATATATAACAAATAGTTTATCCCTCTACATCGCTGAATACAATATATGGAGTATGAGTTTATAATTTATATATATATATATATATATATAGGAACAAGTAACACCCCGACGGCTGAGCTCAAGCCGTTTCGACGGCTAATTCTGTACAGAATTAGCCGTCGAAACGGCTTCAGCTCAGCCGTCGGGGTCTTACTTGTTCCTATTACCCACTCTACTACCCTAAGTATTGAGTACTTTGGTGCGTTATGGTACACCTGGTTCCTTACCACATTTACTTCGTTATATATATATATATATATATATATATATATATATATATATATGTGTTATACATTAACGGAGAAAGCTTTAAGCAATACTCCGACCGGCTTCCGTCTCACTCAACAAACATTAGGATATACCTTAGTATAATCCCAGTTATACGCTTGGGATGCTAACTATACGTATTTTGCGGATAGCAAGTTGTATTATTTTATATGAGACATAATTAAATATATCTCTCTCTCCAAACGATCGTTTCATTATAAGTTTTCTACAAATTGGGAAAATAATGTCCAGGTTATGTAGAGGCCTACACATAGTCCATAGGAATATATGTAGGTGGGCACTTATAAATCATCAGTGGACGCCCGACAATATCTATATAAAAACAACCTTACCGATATTAATATTCAGGGATGGTACCCGTCCGTATATATGTATATATATATATATGTACATATATATATAAATGTATTCATGTATAACTCTCCACATATATATATATATATATATGTACATATATATATAAATTTATTCATGTATAATCCTCCACATTTATAATTGTATATTAAACATATATAAGTATAAATATTGTTATTATTATTACTATAGGGCGGTGGATTGGCAGTATCGGTAGAGGGTCGGACGCCATGCTTTAACGCATAGAGTTACGGCCAGCCCTTGCCATTCTGAGTTCAAATCCCGCCGAGGTTAACTTTGCCTTTCATCCTTACGGGGTCGATAAAATAAAGTACCAGTAATGCGCTGGATATTTGCTGGCCTTGTGCCAAAAGTAGAAACAATTATTATTAGTATAGGGCGGTGGATTGGCAGTATTGGTAGAGGTTCGGAGACCATGCTTTGCAGAAAGAGTTACGGTCTGAGTTCAAATCCCGCCGAGGTTAACTTTGACTCTCATCCTTATGGGGTCGATAAAATAAAGTACCAGTAATACACTTGGATAATTGCTGGCCTTGTACTAAAAGTAGGATCAATTATTATTACTGTAACAAAAGAAATTTTGTTCTCCGTTCCTGGCTTGTAATCACTTTTTATGTGTTGCTTAGGTCCCAAATAAATTTAAAAAAAGGTGCTATTAAACAGTTAAAAGTTTGGATTTGTAAAGATTCTAAGCTATTCACTAGAATTATTTGTATGCTGGATTTTACGTTGTATGTAAGTTTAATTTGCTTATGTTAAATGATTTTTTTTATATATGTTTCAGGTTAAATTAAAATTATAAAATAAAGAGTAATACCTAAAGAAAATTATAAAAGTGCAATAAAGTACAAATTGTTAAAAAGTGAATTAAAGAGATTTTTTGATACTGGATTTTCGCACCCTGAATAAAGGGTAAGTTGTGTTTTAAGCATTCGTCTCCAGGATGAAGCAGTGGAACTTGGTCAACGAGGAAGTGCGGGTGGCAAGTCAGATAAGTCGACACGAACCTTTCTCAGGCGTTTACACTCTTAGAGATGGCCTCTGCTTCTGCCATGACATGCCTGGACTATTTGACGTTATTGGGGTGCCTTTTGTGCCCAAGGAGTGGCGGCTATTTATAGACAGCTCCACCACAAGTTTGAAGGCTGTCCTCCTCCACAATGGAAACAAGTTCCCGACACTGCCCCTAGCTCATTCAGTCTGCTTGAAGGAAGATTACTACAGTGTGAAAGTCCTCATGGAAGGTCTACAATACAACCAGTACAATTGGGAAATCATTGGAGACTTCAAGATGGTGGCTTTCCTGCTTGGACTCCAAGGAGGCTTTATCAAATTCCAATGCTCCCTCTGCCTTTGGGACAGCAGAGCCACCTCTGACCACTACAAAAGAAAGAACTGGGAGCAGCGAGCAGAATTTGTAGTTGGGACCCGGAACGTCATGTAGGAGCCACTGGTTGATCCCAGGATTGTGCTCATGCCAGCACTGCACATTAATTTGGGGTTGATGAAGCAGTTTGTGAAGGCTTTCAACCAAGAATCAGCCGCTTTTAAGTACCTTCTTGAGTTCTTCCCCAAGTTATCTGAGTCCAAAATCAAAGGTGGAATGTTTGTTGGACCTCAGATAAAGAAGGTGTTTGAGTCTAGCGAGTTCTCCAATAAGCTTATTACTATTGAGAGAACAGCATGGAACTGTTTCAAGGCAGTTGTTAAGGGCTTCCTGGGCAACTACAGAGCTGAAAACTACCAGCAACTGGTGCAGGATCTGATAAAAGCTTTTGGCGTTATGGGATACAGGATGTCGCTTAAACTCCATATGCTGGACGCTCACTTGTCGAATTTCAATGACAATATGGGCGCCTACTCAGAAGAACAAGGCGAACGATTCCACCAAGATGTGAAAGAGGTAGAGCGGAGGTACCAGGGCCACTACAATGAAAACATGATGGGAGACTATATCTGGGGGCTAGTGCGGGAATGCGACCTGGACTACAACCGCAAATCCAGGAATCCAGTCATTTCTGACGTGTATAAGTTGCTTTATAAGTGTTATGTGTTTTACTTGTTTGCTTTTGATAAGCTTGTGTAATAAAATAAATATATACTCTGTTGATTTAATTATATGAACTGATAAATTTAAAAAAAAAATGTGTTTTTTCTTGAAAAGTATGAACATTTACAAATATCAAATTTTTGACCACAAACTCAAACTTCAGATTAAATAACAATATTTTTTCATACAGGGCGGTGGATTGGCAGTATCGGTAGAGGATCGGACGCCATGCTTTCAAGCATAGTTACGTCCCTTTACTATCTGAGTTCAAATCCCGCCGAGGTTGACTTTGCCTTTCATCCTTACGGGGTCGATAAAATAAAGTACCAGTAATGCACTGGGTAATTGCTGGCCCTGTGCCTAAAGTAGAAACAAGTATTTTTTCATACTGATGGGGTAGGTCAAACCAGGAAAAGTTAATTAGAACTAGGGAACCAATATATTTTACACGGTGTTATTACTATATATAAGTAGAAATATTGTTATTATTATTACTATATATTTTATTATTATATATACATGTAATAATGTTTAATTGGAGTGTGTAATCGTACATTTCTATTCGTGAAACAAGGAGAAGCTCATAATTGTTTCATAATGAAACAAAACACCTTAAATAACTGCGTAATATTTAGAAATGAGAAAGACACTTTTAAGGCTACCTAGAGATAAACATTATAGTGTTGTGATTTACATAGATAATATAGGCTATAGCAAAAATGGTATCATCGAATCAAAATATAACGTGGTATATGCCAATCCACATGCATAGAAGGAACAAGGTTAATTTATTTACAAAATATTCTAGTAGAAGGCCGTACACGTGGTTATTGTCCGTCCATAATACAATCATATCTCTACGTACATCTTTTTTTAATGTAATATATATCAAATATACATCGGGTAGCTAAGAATTGATTAAGTGCAATAAATACACATTTGTCAGTATATTAATGGAGCCATATATATATATATATATATATATATATATATATATATATATATATATATATGAATAAAGTTAGTCCTTCATCAGTGATCTTCCAGCCATCATTGGTATTTCATATATAGATATATAAATAAGTAAGTCAAACATGTTAAATTTGGCTTCGTTTATTATAAATTCTCTACTCTATATATTTCAGTAACAGCTATTATTAGCCGTGACCTCATCAGGCAGTACGAATTAATGAAGAAAAAACAGGTAAACATGGTGTTGAAATGTGTTCCACTCTGTCAATTCATCGACATGTCCAGCTCCTGGGTGTGTTGTTAGTCCTCCGAGGAACTCGAATCATATGTGCTAGAATAAACGAATTTCAGCGTCAGAGGACACGCTCGTACCCCATTGGTCGGTTATCATTTCCCAGCCGAAAGTCTATAGACATTTTTCAGGGACAGGTGAGCCTGTTATAGTTGTTGTCATCAGAATGTTTAATCCAGCTGATCTTCTTTACCACCGTGGTGGTAGTGGTAGTGGTAGTGGTGTTCAGTGGTGAGCCAGCAGGTCAACCTTAGTAGGCTGCTGCTGCTATATATATATATATATATATAGGAACGAGTAGGACCCCGACAGCTGCGCTCAAGCCGTTTCGACGCCTAATTCTGGACTAAAAATCATTTTTAGTCCAGGTTTAGCCGTCGAAAGGGTTTGAGCTCAGCCGTTGGGGTCCTACTCGTTCCTATTGCCCACTCTACTAACCTAAGTATTGAGTACTTTGGTGCGTTATGGTCCATCTGGTGCCTTACCCCATTTCCTTCGTTATATATATATAGGAGAGAGTATGACTGCGACGGCAGAGCTCAAGCCGTTTCTGAGTCCAGAAATAGCTGTCGAAACGGCTTGAGCTCTGCCGTCGGTGTCATACTTTCTCCTATTACCCATTCTACTACTCTAAGTATTGAGTACTCTCGTGCGTTATGGTCCATCTTGTTCCTTACCACAACTCCTCCGTTATATATATATATATATATATATATATATATATATATATATATATATATATATATATATATATATATATATATATATATATATATATATATAGAGAGAGAGAGAGAGAGAGAGAGAGAGAGAGAGAGAGAGAGAGAGAAAGGATATAAAGGACGATTGATTATTCCTTCATTGCATTTATTGATAGGTGACGCGCGTTTAGCCACTGATCAGCTCAAGGTTCGATCTATATCGATCCTACCCGACTCAATAATCCGCAGCTCGACGGACCCACTTAAAATGCTATAAGAAAATGAAATACATGCTATGTGGTAAAGTCAGACTTTACCACATAGCATGTATTTCATTTTCTTATAGCATTTTAAGTGGGTCCGTCGAGTTGCGGAATATTGAGTCGGGTAGGATCGATATAGATCGAACCTTGAGCTGATCAGTGGCTAAACGCGCGTCACCTATCAATAAATGCAATGAAGGAATAATCCATCGTCCTTTTTATCCTTTTATATATTAAACTCTGTATAGCTCTATACATCATCACGGAGGTGAACCTAAACATCGAATGCTCTCCCGGGTGAACCTGCAGTAACTCATAGTTACACCCCCTGGATATATATATATATATATATATATATATATATATATATATATATATATAAATGTAAAATCAAGGGAGTGTAAACACAGAAAATATCTTTAAAAATAATAATAAATAATTAAATTCCAAAAAATTCACTGTAATTACTATGTGTCTTTACCGTGGTTGCAGATACCAAATAAGTAGACAATCCAAATGGATTTACACTGAGAAAGAGATCATCGTCAGGAGGCTTTTCTCTCTTGGAGAATATAAAATTTCCGTGTTCAAATTACAAACTAGCCCCATACCAAAGTGCCTCAGGATGAATCGGTTATGGTTAGGAACGCGTGCAAAGGCGAAAGCACGTTGGACAGATCAATCTAATGCTACTAAAAATAGCAGCTATACGAACGACCAAAGGTGCCTGTACCATCGGGGAGGATAATAATAAAAGTATGTGTCCTATATGTAATTAATACATACAGGGATAGAAGTATAGTCCGTATGCCAGTGTGGTTCAATAGCAAGTTAATAATATATATAAATGTATATATATATATTAGCGTGTTAAACCTCCATCTGTTCCATCGTGTGTCCCATCTGTACGAACACCGGGAGTGCCTGCATATGAAATCATCTTGCTGGAGACGACTGAGCATTCTGGAGCCTCCCGCCTCTTTAAACTGATTCTCATAGAGATTCTTGTGACACAGGTTGTACAAGTCTGGGCCTTTGGATTACAGTTTCAGTCCATCTCTTATTATGGTGCAAATAAGCAGCCCACAAGCATGTGTAATCCTTACCTTATCCTCATAGAAATTCTGTGACACGCATATTCTTTTAATTTACGGGTACACTTTACTCTGGTCAGTCGAGTCAATCTCTTGCAGCTTGAAGTCTCGCGCTCAAAGACTCAATGCACCTCCCGGACTAGAATGAATGACTTACGTCTGTGAAACACTAGGCTACACGCCTTCACAATCGTGTCATACACACATATTCACTAGCAATGATACTTTCATAAAACAACGTCGGATATTTATATTATTTTTCTGTATTGACTAATCAGAGAATTTGTTACTCAAAAATGAACTGAGATTAAATTTGCTTCGTATACGTATTTCCGCTCCACTTTCCTTTCTTCGAAAACGCCTCTACCGTTCTACTTTTCTCTCATCCGATAATATAATATCATTAGCTAGCTCTTATTAATTAACATCTAAATTCCTATATGATGTTGATTCTTTTAACGTTGGTGGAAAGAACTTAGCAGGCTTGTATTTTCTACTTGCAGATATCTCGATATATTTTGGTGGGTGGGGGAAACTATTATAGGAACATTTAAAAAAAATCATTATAGCTTTGACACAATCACAGTAATAATGTCAATCATTATTATTCTTTTATCCTTTTATAATTTAACATTTTATTTCTTACTTTGATGTTATCATGTGTGCTGGAAAATGATCTTTTGAATCAGTGGCACTCTTTTCATGTTTATTTTTTCTTTGTTCAATGATGTACGAAGATTGATATTAAGTTTTGTCCGTCTTTTCCTCATTAATTTATTCGTATTTTATAAAAGCAATTTACTAGATTCATTTTAGGATTCCTTGATATGTTTTCCATTTCTAACATTATGGCAGCCTACCTTACTCCGACTAATTTCAGCAGCTTTACACAATGACTATGAGTAACGTGTTCAATGTGTTCTCTAGAACTATTTTCTCAGACATTGTAAACATTTTATCAATTCAATTATTTTATGTTATTTTCTTTGCTCTATAGATACATACATTCATACATAGAAGCACACAAACATACATACATCTACACACACTTATACGCACGCACACACACACACACACATATATATATATATATATATACCAGATAGAAAAATGCGTACAGCAAAAAAAAGTAATATTGTTGGAATATAAACCTTTAAAAATACAGGACAAGAAACTAAAATAAAACTTTAAAAGAATAGGACAAGAAACTAAGATAAAACTTTAAAAGAATAGGACAAGAAACTAAGATAAAACTTTAAAAGAATAGGACAAGAAACTAAGATAAAACTTTAAAGAATTGGACAAGAAATAAACAAATTTACAATAATATTAGTGGCAAAATTTTTATTGGTAAAAAATCGAGTTCCACATTCATAGGCTCTGGGTTCCGCATTGAGAGATCGTCGTCAGAACGGGGGGATCATTTGATCCTGGTTTGAACACCAATTGGGCCATAACCATACCCCTATTTCATCATTCGGCGACATGCCTCATGTATCATGCATAATGTGAATGGACCCATGGGCCCATGAGCACAGATCTTGAGCAGCAGCGGAGGGTCCCGCTCATCCTTGATCTTGACCAACCCGTCCATCTTCTCCTTGCATCTTGTCCTTGAGTTCAAGTCCGGCAGTCCAGATGAATGCGTGCCACAGCTTTCTGGTACAGGAAGGGGGAGCAGGAGGACTGGAGGGATGACGGGACAGAGGGAGGGAGGACCGGTGGTTGAGGGAGGTGCCGTAGTCGGTCGTCAGAGTCGACATTTTGTCCCGGTCGTCTTCTCCATCTTCGTCTGGTGTTGCGGGACCAGAAGTGCATTCTTAGAGGAGACCTGCAGCTGCATCGGCCAATTCTTCTTGCAATGGTCATTCTGACGGAGCAGAACTGATCAGCCAACCAACCCCAACCAGAACCAACCGCTCAGGGGCAACGCACAATGAGAGCATGACAATTATTATGCACTAATCAAGAAGATACTGGGGCATAGCACAGGAAACGAATAAAAAAATATTGCCACTAATATTATTGTAAAATTTTTCATTTCTTGTCCAATTCTTTAAAGTTTTATCTTAGTTTCTTGTCCTATTCTTTTAAAGTTTTATCTTAGTTTCTTATCCTATTTTTTTAAAGTTTTATTTTAGTTTCTTGTCCTGTATTTTTAAAGGTTTATATTCCAACAATATTACTTTTTTATGCTGTACGCATTTTTCTATCTGGTCTACTATTTTTAAGGCAATGCAAGCAACAACTATCTAATAATTAAATTATCATAGTGAATTACTGACAAGTGATTGACATTTTAAAGTTCTTTTGAGTATAATTGCAATCTAGTTGAGGCAATTGGCTTAATGACAAAGCTACGTCATTTCTGGATTACCTCCCCTAGCGTCACGCTTACTACTCACTCACTTAAACACAAGATTTATCAGCAAACTTTGATTATAAACTTTTTCCCGCTGGACCAAATTTCTAGATCTTTAAGCCAAAAGATGCGTAATGATCTATTCTTCATGCTCATATAAGTTTTATCTCAGTTAAATAAAGTAGAGCCGAGCTGTACTGTCGTAAACAGACGATTGCCAACGAAAACACGACCACAACAATATTACTAAACGGACTACCGTCCGTTTAGGATATATATATATATATATAAATATATATATATATCATAAAACATGTCTATAGAATCACAAGATAAAATATATACTATTTCCTCTCCCAATTAGCATAATTAACTATATAAAAAATCGAATAGACCAGGCTATAAGAATGAGGCTTCTATGAAGAAATCTCCGATGAATAACCGAAACTAGCGCTTCGCGTCGGCCGTAGCGGAATATTTATCGAATATTTCGACAGCGTAATCGCCCAGATATAGTCAACTAAACAGAATTAGGTGTAAAATAAACTAGGAGAAAATAGAATACGTTTAAATACCTCTACCAAGGTTTCGTCCGTATTTTGAGTTTTCCAATAATTATGTAATAATTATATAAACTCGAGCGCCGGATTCATCAGGAAGCTCGCTCTTATCTAGACACTAAATTTTCCAAAGTGATCGCGCCAAGAATTCATTTCCAAATGGCTAAAAATCGTGACGTAGTCGCGGTCAGGTTGGAAGGGGTGTGGTAGTTGCTTACGACAGGTGGCATTTTTGCTAGAAAGCACAGCACAATACAGCCAAATTTGTATCTCAAGCTAATGGGAGATTATTACATATAAAATTGACATATATATATATATATATATATACATATACATATACGTGTTTTGCAACTGGTCACTTTGTGTCTCAATGTAAAATTAATAAATTAAACAATCAGAGCTATATATCATAAAACATGTCAATAGAATCACAAGATAAAATATATACTATTTCCTCTCCCAATTAGCATAATTAACTATATAAAAAATCGAATAGACCAGGCTATAAGAATGAGGCTTCTATGAAGAAATCTCTGACAAATAACCGAAACTAGCGCTTCGCGTCGGCCGTAGCGGAATATTTATCGAATATTTCGACAGCGTAATCTATAGACATGTTTTATGATATATAGCTCTGATTGTTTAATTTATTAATTTTTCATTGAACCACAAAGTGACCAGTTGCAAAAATGTATATGTATATGTATGTATACATATATGTAAACTTTTATATATATATATATATATATATATATATATATATATATATATATATATATATATATATATATATATATATATATATATATATATATAATTTTCTTATTTTACGTCTCTCATATTATTGTTCTGCATCCCCATGTGAACCACAAAGTTACTAAGACAAAACCTATATATTTGCTAGCATAAGTATGCATCTGTGTATATATATGTTAATAGATATACTAATTCTTTATAATTATCTCCAAATTATTTTGTCGAGCAAAAATTGGCCAAAACTGCTTCTAGAGTAACGGTCCGGCTGCTGTCTTCTTAACAAACCACTCTTCACTGATTGACCTCGATGTCACGTGATTGATTCTTTTGAATTTGCCACCAACGCAGTAGGCAGTGATTTTTTCAATGGCTTGGAATTTAGTCCACGCTTTGCTTTTTTCCATCCACTGAATTATTTTTGTATAAGTTCCCAGTGTCCACGTATTGCCTGGAAACTTAGCTGAGAATAGACTTCCCTGATGACAAAAGGCTTCTCCGTACGTTTCTTCGGAAACTATGTTTAATCCCTTTCACAAACTAATTAGTTGGAGTGAAATTTTAGTAAGCAAGTTAATTTCATAATTTTCTTATTTTACGTCTCTCATATTATTGTTCTGCATCCCCATGCATTGAACCACAAAGTTACTAAGACAAAACCTATATATTTGCTAGCATAAGTATGCATCTGTGTATATATATGTTACTAGATATACTAATTCTTTATAATTATCTCCAAATTATTTTGTCGAGCAAAAATTGGCCAAAACTGCTACTATAGTAACGGTCCGGCTGCTGTCTTCTTAACAAACCACTCTTCACTGATTGACCTCGATGTCACGTGATTGATTCTTTTGAATTTGCCACCGACGCAGTAGGCAGTGATTTTTTCAATGGCTTGGAATTTAGTCCACGCTTTGCTTTTTTCCATGCACTGAATTATTTTTGTATAAGTTTCCAGTGTCCACGTATTGCCTGGAAACTTAGCTGAGAATAGACTTCCCTGATGACGAAAGGCTTCTCCGTACGTTTCTTCGGAAACTATGTTTATTCCCTTTCAGAAACTAATTAGTTGGAGTGAAATTTTAGTAAGTAAGTTAATTTTATAATTTTCTTATTTTACGTCACTCATATATATATATATATATATATATATATGAAGGATCGATCGACTTTCGTCAAATCGGACCGAGGAAACAATGTTTCCGTTGGTCTTTCCAATTGCTAATACTATATATCGGTCGCAACACCATATATAGTGGTAAAATCCGAGAAGTTGTATCCATAGAAAGCTGAGTACTCAGTCCGTAGGACGAGTATTTTCTATTATAGAATTATTTCCACAACAAATTAGCAAACAGTACTCAAGGATGCGCGTTTCTCCGCGCGGATGTTCAACCCATGTATGGCAACCGGAATTTTATTTCTAACGACAATCTGATGAGCTGAGGAAATAACAACTTTCCCAGTGAAACGCGCATATTCGACGCGCATATTCAACTAGTCCCTTGGACTGAGTGCTCTGCTAACTTCGGACATAAACCTTTTTACGAAATTCCCTACACTATATATATATATATGGGGGGAGGTGTGTATGTATACATATATATATTGAATCTAATCTGCGTTTTTCGAATATTAATAATGACATGGCTATAAAACTGAGGCTTGATTGCATAATTGCAAACGAATCGAATAAAGTTATTATTAATATTTGAATAACTCAGATTACATTTATTGTATTCAGCCATGTAGAGCGAAATTTTTTTTTTATACATAATGAAACTTATATTTACTTGGTTATTGTAAGCTGCTACAGTGCAAATTCTGCCATGAAATAGTCGAGTAATTGGACATTTTAATCTCTATTTAGGGTACAAAAATTTGACAGAGTCCTCTGTGTGAATCGAACTCATATCTGGCATTCCAAAATAATTAGGGTGACAATATAGCCGTCATTTATAAGCTTTATCTTAGAGGTAGGAGATACAAACCTAAAAACAATAGTTTTACAAAACCTTGAGAAAATTTCTATTTTGAAAGTATATATCACTTAAAAGTGAAATGTAATTTCTTGCCATTTAGGTATCAGTAACAGCTGTGAATAGTGATAATCACG
>OZ024743.1:267605755-267638255 GCA_964016885.1 Eledone cirrhosa | reverse complement strand
TAACAATGCTCGGACACTAGACGAGTGCGTGCAGGACGGTTTCGTCGCTCTGTGCGCATCTCGGACATGCCCGGCTGACGGCACTTCATGCCTGTAGAGTTTATCCCGAACTGGCAAAGCTCCTCGGTAGCACTGCCAGGCCAGGGATTTATGGAAGTTGTCCATAGGCCCCGGCACGAAAGTTCTTCCGAAGAGATTGGCTAGTTGATTTTCGTCGACGCCTAGAGATTCTCCAAGTACGTCGTCGCTCTTCCCCTCCGCTAATCCTCTATAGAACGCCAAGGTGGAGTTTCCACCGATCACATTGCTTGATTGGTCGAAGGCTGTCAGCGCCTGAAGACATTCCAGTCTCCAAGCGCTCCCTCTCGGTCTTCGCTTGGCCCAGGACTGCAGCTCCGTCAAGGAAACGAGCAGGGGAAAGACGCGTCTAGCAAACGGCGACCACACCTGATCACCGTCGAGGAAGAGGTGGAGATGTCGTAGCCTGAGCGCGTGTCTGCGCATCATCAGCCACGGCATTCCCAGCCCTCCACGTAGAGGGTATTGACAGAAAATGGACCGCCTAACCATCGGAGCGCGTCCCTTCCACAAAAAGCGAAAGAGCAAACGCTCCAGCGCAGTTAGGCGGGGCTGAGGACAAGGTACGACGGTCAGGCGGTAGTAGATGACGGACGCGATGTACGCGTTAGCCACCTCCGCACAACCTTTCAGGGATAGCTTCCTCTCCGCCCATTTCTGGGTGAGAGAAGCCACCCTGTTCGTCACCTCGTCCCAGTTTATGTCCGTCTGGAGGTCCGGACCGAACCAGACCCCTAGCAATTTAACCGGTCGGCCCAGCGCCGGACGACGCTGTTGGACGGCATGGACCTGTCTCTCCAGGTGACGAGCTGCAGGCCCACTGACTTTTTCTGGTTGATCATTGGTCCTTTCACCGCTTCGTTTTCTCTTAGTGTAGTGCCGATCGCGCGATTTGTTTGGCGTTCGACATCACTACGGTGACATCGTCCGCATATGCTGACACGGATCTTCCGCATCCTAGTTCGCGCGGGACAACTCTCGACGTCTCCAGTTTGTGCAGTAATGGTTCGAGATTCAATACGTACAAGAGAGACGAGAAGAGACATCCTTGGCGGACCGAGAACATGATGTAAAATGGTTCCGAAAGGTACCCGTTCACTCTCAAGACGGAGCATATATCACTGTGTATGGCAGCGAACCAGCCTCTGAATATGGGCCCCAAGCCAGCCGCCCTCAGGTCTGCCGCCAGATAACGATGGTCGACCCAATCGAAAGCTTTCGACTGATCTAAATTGATCAAGGACCCACCCGTGCCAGGTTCCCTAGCTACCCTCTCCACGATGTAACGCATGAGATGGAGGTTGTCGTGGATAGAGCTGTCTGGAATGGCGCATGTCTGGACACATCCATCCACGACAACATCCATCTCATGCGATACATCGTGGAGAGCGTAGCTAGGGAACCTGGCACGGCAGGCTCCTTGATCAATTTAGATCAGTCGAAAGCTTTCGATAGGGTCGACCATCGTTACTGGCGGCAGTCCTGGGACGGCTGGCTTTGGGCCCGTTTTCCGAGGCTGAATCGCTGCCATGCACAGCGACACCTGCTCTGTGGTGAGAGTGAACGGTCACTTTTCGGAACCGTTCAACATCATGCACTCGGTCCGCCAAGGATGTTCCCTCTCGTCCCTCTTGTACGTATTGACTCTCGAGACAATAATCATAATAATAATAATAATACTAATAATTCGTTCTTTATTAACCAAAAGTGTTTACACAAAGTAAGATATTAAGGACAATACACGACGGTGCAAATGGGCATTTCTACGTGTAAAAAAAAAACCCCAAAAAACCCTATCGAAAGCTTTTGCCTGATCTAAATTGATCAAGGACCCACCCATGCAAGGTTCCCTAGCTACACTCTCCACGATCTATCGCATCGAGTGGTATTGGCGTGGGTTTGTCTGGAATGGCGCATGTCTGCGCCTCTCCGACCAGACCACTAACGACAAGCACCAACCTCTTTGCTAGCACATTGGCCAAAATCTTGAACTCTGTGTTTAGCAGAGTTATGGGCCTGAAATTATCTATGTTATCCCCCTTGTTCATAGGGCAGACCAACCAAACCAAGTGATTTACCCTTGTGCAACCAGTCATTGCCTCCCGTATTTCAGCTGCTGTTATCGGCATTTCGCAACACACCGCTTCAAGAGGCGAGAACTGCGCTAGTTCGTCGAGGTAGACACTAAAGTCCATCCCTCGATTCGGCGGTCTGCTGCCACCGAACAGCTGAGCGAAGTGTCGCTGAAAAGCTGCACACATTTGCCCGGGATCAAGTAGCATGCGCCCGTAGTGGTCCACCAAAGACCGAATCGTGGCTTTGTAGTCACGACACGCTTCCGCCACTCGGGCCCATTGAACGGCTTTCATCCCCTCATGTCTGAGAACATGCACCCTAGCTCTGACAACGCAGCCTTCGTGCTTTTCATTGAAGAATTGTTCAAGGGCCAATTTCGCCGCGAGTACGTCGGTCGCGATGCCTTTACTAAGCGCCTCGTCTAATTTTCTAACTAGATCTCCCTCTTCTCTATTTTTCTCTATTGCTAAAGCCTTACTAAACCAAATTATTCTAATCGCTCTTTTCAGAGCAAACCACCATTTGTTGTTGATGATGGCCCCCGTCACGCCGGCTTAACTAATTCGCTATTCCGGTCTCTGTAGGCCTTGCGCGCTGTTAATGACGCGTTTGGCTTCCAGTAGCCGGGTCCCTGTCTATGAAGCCTATCTAAGTTAACCTCACAGATCACGAATTTGTGGTCCGTTTAGTCGACTTTTTTTAAATGTGTATATCCTATGCCAACCCTCTCTATTTCCCTACAAAATACCCTATCTAGATATGATCTGGATGACCCGATGCGATTTTTCCATCCCCACATTGGCACATTCGGGAAATCCAGACGGTACCTGTCAGAGAGTTGAAACCGTCTGAGCATGTTTTCGAGGCTTTTACACCCTCCTCCCCTATCGGCTAATCCCACACAGTCCCAGCGTGTATCTCATATCCCGTTCCACTCGCCCACAAACAGTAAAGAGCGGGACATTCCAAGGAAGGTCACCAGACGTCGAAAGAAATCAGGCCGCCATGCTCCTCTCGGGGCATAGACGGCCACTAGCCTGAAAGCTTTCCCGTCTTCGCTGGTCACTTCCAGCACCACCAACTTACCTTATGGATCCAGGAAGATGTCCCGTATGGCGAGATCCTAACCTCTCCGAAAAAGCACTGCAAATCCTCACCCCGATCAAGGATGGCTGGGAGATTCGTACACATCGTAGACGCCGAAGATCGGTGCGAAGGCTCGTACTTCGGCGATTCTGGTCTCACTGATGGCCACCACATCTATATTTAGTGACCTGAGGTCGTTGAGCCGGTGGCTCTGCTTCCATCACGACCCCATGACATGCGCATTTATGTGCCTATTCTGAGTGAGGTCATGTTGAAAAGGAGTGGAAAAAGATGGGAAAGACCACTAACCTTACTTCTCGTAGAGGAAGGATGGTTTCTCCATCCTTCTCACAAGCTGTGGCCTCCTCCGGAAGGATGTCCTTATAAATCCTCCTGGAGAGTGTTTGTCGGATGTCTCCGATGAGCTTGGGGAATATTTGTTTTTGTGTAGTGTACGTTTTCTGTGTGATGCGAGTGATTTGTATATGTGGAACTGTTGTGAATTTTTGGGGTGTTGTGTAATCTGTTTCTCTGATGCTGGTGTTGTGTTGGATGTAGTGTAATAATTGGTTGCTGTTCAATTTGAATGCTGTGTAGTGTGTATCGTTTTGGCTGTTTTGTTTTGTTTGCGTTTGTTGTGGGTTTGTTTCTGTTTCGCTTTTTTGTGACTTTTGTGGTGTTGGTGATGGTGGTTGTGGTGTTAATGATGGTGTTGGTGTTCGTAGTGATGGGGCTGGTAATGCTGGGGTGGGTGGTGGCATAGCTGTCTTAACATTTTTGTTTGTTTGCTTATTTGTTTCCTCCTGCATTTTGTTTTTGGAGGTCGAAGGAAGGTGATTTTTTTCTTTTGGGGGTTCTGTTTTCTCTTTCTTTTTTCCTGATACCATTTCCCACTGCTCCTCATCGTCACAATCTGTCTCCAGTTGGGATAGGTCGTGGAGTGGAAAATCCTCCACAGACGTTGGTTTTGAATGTGGCGTGGTGGAATCTAGAGGGGCTGGCGCTAATTCTGGCACGCTGGGTTGTGGTGGTGTTGGTTTTGCTACTGTTGCTGGGGTTGTGGCTGCTACAGTTGCTTCTATTGTTGCTGCTACAGTTTTTGCTGCCATTTCTGCTGTTGGTGGTTTTGATGGTTGAGTCACTGGGGAGAGTAGAAGAGGTGGCTTCAACCTTTTAGCCTGAGGGCAGAAAGCCTTTAGGTGGGTTCCTTCGCCACAAACGACACACCTAGGCCTTCTACCCTCAACGATTACGGTGAGGTGGCTGCCGACACATTTGACGTCTATCACCTTTCCTCAATGTTTTTTTGGTCCGCTTGGATCAGGAGCTCCATCCCAGATCCGGACCAGTTCTCCTGCTTTTCTTTTGTTACCTCAATTATTTTCGAGTTGACCTCGATGCCGGCGAGGACAGCATCCATTAGCCAGGGATTTCGATGGCCGGCAGAGCCTAGGTATCCCTGATCTTCACGAGTCTCTGATTACAATAGCTTGGGACGAGTGTGAATTTGTCACATCTTAATTATGGCCATGGAGTGCTCTCTGGCTTCCTGTGGTGTTCCAATGAACACGTCCACGGTTCCATATTTCTGCCCACGTCTGATGTGGGTTTTTTTCGCCCACATATGACCCAAAGCTTTTTCTATCTGGGACTCGGATGCCCATACCACTCGGCGTGATTTTGTGTTTATCGTCCGATATGACACGGTGCATAGGCACCGATGCTCCATTTTATTAGATGGGTGGGTGTGAGGCTGACCCTGTACCCATCTCTTTTTACCATTCTCTTGGCTTCATTTAATTCATCCTGGCTTACATCGATTGTTTCGCTTTTCTTGGCTGCTTTGGCAAACGACACATTTTGTTTCGCGCTGGTGTTTATGTTGTTGTTGTTACTGTTGTTGTTATTGTTATTTTTTTTATTGTTATATTTAGTTTCAGGTGTGGTGTAGGTGTTGGTGGTGGTGGTGGCGGCAGTGGTGTTCGGCGTGGAAGAGTCGATTCTGGGTGAATCCATTTCGATGTCACGAGATAATAATGTATTTTTTGTTGTTTCTGTTGTCGCTGTGGTGGTGGTGTGGGTGGCGGCTTTAACACCTGCAGTTATTGGTAATGGCGGGAAATGAATATCTGCATGTGACAAATTTAAATTATTGCCACTGCTTATATATTTAGTGTTGGCAAACGTAATAATGTTTACAATGGTGGTGTTGGTGTCAGGTGTTAGTTTGTGAGGAAGGCTGTCAACTTTGTGTAGCTGAGAGCCGTCCATGTTTTTTTCAAAGAAAATTTTGTTTGATAATTATAAAAGTTTAAGTATGGGCTCAAAGCTTCAAATGTTTTAGTGTCCTTTTCAGAAAGCAATACATGTGAACTTATAAACACTTAACAACAAAACCTTTCCATAACTGGCAATTTGAAACAACAAACCTTTGCGGAGCTCACGATAATACGATTTCATACGTAGGTCCCCAATAATAATAATAATAATAATAATAATAATAATAATAATAATAATAATAATAACAGTCATGACAGAGCTGCACAATATATGCATTGGATAATGTGTAAGCATTTTGACCTGCCCCATCAAAAGAATTGGTGGGAGCATCAACCACCTCCCATACTTGAAAAAGATCACATCTCAATCTTGTGGAACTTTAGCATCCAAACAGACCGAAAAATAGATGCAAATAGACCTGATATAATACTGAAGGACTTTAAAAAGAGGGTATGCCTGCTAATTGATATGTCCGTTCCAATAGACAAGAATGTATCTATAAAAACATTTGAAAAATTGAGCAAGTATAAGGACCTGGAGATAGAAATTGGAAAAATATGGAATTTTGAGAACTAACACAATACCAGTGGTTGTGGGCGCTCTAGGAATGATACCTAAGGGGTCTAACGACTACTTATCACAAATCCCAGGAAACCCGCGTATAGGAGAAATACAAAAGATAGTACTAATGGAAACTGCGCATATACTAAGTAAGATTCTGTCAATATAAGTGCATCACAAGTCTAAACACCTAAAGATGCTTGTGTGTGTATGAATATTCATTCTTGAACATGGCGGACCTTGTTGTCTCCTGAGGTCACTGGTTGTGACTTGGTGATAACTCGTATGAACATAAAGCAAGATAAATGCAAATAATAATAATAATAATAATAATAATAATAATAATAATAATAATAATAATAATAATACAGCGTGGTGATAATGCCACACAAGGGCCAAGGGGGATGGCGGATCCACAGATGGCTATGTAAACATACATTCGCCAATCCTCGATAAGAGTGTTTAAATATCGAACATAAACAGTTCGAATAACGGTGAAATGGAGACTAGAACGTCATGTGACAGACTCTCACCCAACAGGTGCCCCCTGGCTCAGCAGCAGGAACCTGACTGTCAACGAAATACTGCTGATGTTGGAGGAAGAAGAAGAAGGAAAGGGGCCAGAACCAACTGGACGAAAGAATTGAATAGAACTGTTATGCAATGCTACCTGAAAAGTAACCCCAAGGAGAGGGGCTACAGGAGACGGATGCATAACATCTGGAACGAGATTGGTTTATTTAAATTAGATGAACAAAAATTGGCCGGGCAGGCTCGGGTAATAAGAACTAATGGGTGGATAAGCGAGCTGGAACTGGAGGAACTGAGCAGAGAGAATGGCTTGGAGATGGCGGGTGTAGTATGCCAGACAAGCGAGCCGGCGGGAAATGAAGGTGAGGAGGTCCTGAGAGCGGAGGAACCACCCGAAGCAGACAATGATCTGAATACTGAGATAAATAATACCTGGAACAGAGATACGGCCACTGAGGAGATGAATGCTGACGGGCTAGGACAAGATTCGGTTGACATCCTAAATTTAGTGGTAGATGAGTTGAACAATGATAGTGGGAGACCTATGAACCTAAGATTTGTAGACAGGAAAAAGTTAAAAGAAACAACAGCTAAGGTAAACAAAGTCATCCCATACCTTGAGGCGAGGAGTCTTCACCAGTGCAACAATATCCTCAAAGCAACAGCAAATACGGTGAGGAAACTACTTGGTATAAAAGCGAGAGGAAACAACAGACAAGAAAGAGCAGAGCCGTGGTGGAAGAAGCGACTGAGTGGGCAAATCGGGGAAATGAGAAATGACATAGGAAAGCTTGAGTCACTACTGAATGGGACACTAAAAAACATAGGCACTAAAAATAGACTGGAAATAAAATACAAAACTAGGAGTAAAAAGCTAAATATTATCATAGAGGAATTGAAGCAACGCATTGTAGCAAAGAGTGCCAAAATCAGGCGATACGAGAACAGAGTCAGTCAGTATAAACAGAACCGCATGTTCGACAACAACCAGAAGATGCTGTTTGGACAGCTTGAGGGGAAAGAAAGAGGCACCGACTTGATCCCTGGGGCGGAACAAGCTAAAACATTCTGGAGAGGAATATGGGAGCAGGATGTTAGACACAATGCCCAGGCAGGGTGGATTGAGACAGTACAGAGGGAGATCGGTGAGCAGGCACAGCAACAGACTGATTTGAGTATCACAGTTGAAACTCTTAAGGGGCAAGCCAAAAAACTAACCAACTGGAAATCACCAGGCCCAGATGGTGTGCAGGGGTATTGGATTAAACATTTAACATCCCTCCACCCGAAGCTGACGGCCATGTTCAATGACTGCTTGGTGTCGGGTGAGGTGCCAGAGTGGTTGACAAAAGGTACCACAGTTCTGATAATGAAAGACCGAATCAAGGGTAATGATGTTACCAACTATAGACCTATCACATGTCTGCCCGTAATGTGGAAACTGTTGACGAGCATTGTGTCTGAGGAAATCTACCATCACCTCCACACAAACAACTTGTTGCCGGACGAACAGAAAGGATGCCGAAAGAAGTCACGTGGTACAAAGGACCAGTTGCTTATTGATAAGATGGTAATGGGGAATTGCAGGAGGAGACACACTGATCTTGCCATGGGATGGATAGACTACAGAAAGGCATTTGACATGGTGCCTCATTCCTGGATCACCAAAAGCCTGGAGATCTTCAGGGTGGCAGATAACATCAGAGAGTTGCTGGGCAGGAGTATGGGGTCCTGGGAGACAGAGTTGACATCAACTGGAGTATCCTTGGGAAGCGTGAAGATCAAGAGAGGTATCTTCCAGGGAGATAGCCTGTCCCCTCTGTTGTTTGTCCTTGCCCTGATGCCCTTGACCATTATGCTGCGAAAAGTGAGAGCAGGATACAAGTTGGGAAGGGGAGAGCTTACCATCAATCACCTCCTCTTCATGGACGATCTTAAGCTCTTCGGGAAAAGTGAGAAGGAGTTGGATGTGCTTGTTGACACTGTCCGTATTTTCAGCAGTGATATATGTATGCAGTTTGGTATTGGTAAATGTGGAGTCATTGTGATGAGGAGGGGTAGGTTGAGCAGAAGTAACGGGATCCAGATACCAACAGGTGAGATGATAAAGGAAATTGACTCTGAGGAAGGATACAAGTATTTGGGCGTTCTGGAGGCTGATGGCATAAAGAACAAAAAAATGAAGGAATTGTTAAGAACTGAATACATTCGGAGAGTAAGGAGCGTATTGAAGTCACATCTGAACAGCAGAAATGCCATAAGCGCAGTAAATTCCCGAGCTGTGTCTATTATTAGGTACAGTGCGGGAATTCTGAGATGGAATGTTGCTGAACAAAAAGAAATGGATAGGAAGACTAGGAAGCTATTGACTATCTACAACATGTTCCACAAGAGGAGTGATGTCGATAGACTCTACCTAAGGAGATCTGAGGGTGGAAGAGGTCTTATCAGCATAGAGGACTGTGTTCGGATGGAGAAAAACAACCTATACAAATACGTGACCTATAGTAAGGAGCCAATGCTCAGAGCTGTACTGAAGGAGGGGAGAGTAGGCCAGGGGATACCCAAGGAGGAAATAACATCAAGGAGGAAGAGCAGCCTTAAGGGAAAATCCCTTCATAGTACCTTCTTTGAGAAAACTGAATTTAGAGATCCACAGACATGGAACTGGTTGAGAAGAGGAGACCTCAAAAAGGCTACAGAAGGAATGCTAATGGCTGCGCAGGAGCAGGCCCTCAAAACGAAGTGGTTGAAGCACCATATCTACAAGGAGGAGGCTAGCCCACTGTGCAGGATCTGTGGAGAGAGAGAGGAGACTGTGGCTCACATTGTGTCCGAGTGTAAACACCTAGCCCAGACCCACTATAAGGGCTGGAGACACGATGTGATGGGCAGGGTGATCCACTGGCACCTGTGCAAAGTAAACAATCTACCACATTCTGAGAAATGGTATGAGCATAGGCCAGAGGCGGTGATGGAGAACAGTCAGGTGAAGGTGCTGTGGGATTTTAGGATACAGACGGACAAAAAACTGGAACACAATAGACCTGACCTGGTGGTTGTGGACAAAGAAAAAAGATCGTGCCTGATTGTGGATGTGGCCTGCCCGTTCGACACGAGAGTGCAAGAGAAGGAGAGGGAGAAAATTAACCGATACCAGGACCTAAAGTGGGAGGTGAAAAGGATTTGGAACTGCCATGAAGTCAAAGTGATCCCGATTGTCATAGGCGCACTGGGGACTATCTCCAAAGGTTTCCAGGGATGGTTAAAGAAAATCGGCCCCTTCACGCTTTTTGGAACGCTTCAAAAGGCATGCTTGCTTGGAACGGCAAGAACCCTCCGATACGTCCTGAATATCTGAGGCTGCAGGTAGTGGCTTGATATTCAATCCAACGGACTTTCCAGTTAACCAACATCAATGACTGAGATTCAAGGAATAACAATAACCATAATAATAAAGTCATAATAATAATAATAATAATAATAAAGTCATCCCATACCTTGAGGCGAGGAGTCTTAACCAGTGCAACAATATCCTCAAAGCAACAGCAAATACGGTGAGGAAACTACTTGGTATAAAAGCGAGAGGAAACAACAGACAAGAAAGAGCAGAGCCGTGGTGGAGGAAGCGACTGAGTGGGCAAATCGGGGAAATGAGAAATGACATAGGAAAGCTTGAGTCACTACTGAATGGGACACTAAAAAACATAGGCACTAAAAATAGACTGGAAATAAAATACAAAACTAGGAGTAAAAAGCTAAATATTATCATAGAGGAATTGAAGCAACGCATTGTAGCAAAGAGTGCCAAAATCAGGCGATACGAGAACAGAGTCAGTCAGTATAAACAGAACCGCATGTTCGACAACAACCAGAAGATGCTGTTTGGACAGCTTGAGGGGAAAGAAAGAGGCAACGACTTGATCCCTGGGGCGGAACAAGCTAAAACATTCTGGAGAGGAATATGGGAGCAGGATGTTAGACACAATGCCCAGGCAGGGTGGATTGAGACAGTACAGAGGGAGATCGGTGAGCAGGCACAGCAACAGACTGATTTGAGTATCACAGTTGAAACTCTTAAGGGGCAAGCCAAAAAACTAACCAACTGGAAATCACCAGGCCCAGATGGTGTGCAGGGGTATTGGATTAAACATTTAACATCCCTCCACCCGAAGCTGACGGCCATGTTCAATGACTGCTTGGTGTCGGGTGAGGTGCCAGAGTGGTTGACAAAAGGTACCACAGTTCTGATAATGAAAGAGCGAATCAAGGGTAATGATGTTACCAACTATAGACCTATCACATGTCTGCCCGTAATGTGGAAACTGTTGACGAGCATTGTGTCTGAGGAAATCTACCATCACCTCCACACAAACAACTTGTTGCCGGACGAACAGAAAGGATGCCGAAAGAAGTCACGTGGTACAAAGGACCAGTTGCTTATTGATAAGATGGTAATGGGGAATTGCAGGAGGAGACACACTGATCTTGCCATGGGATGGATAGACTACAGAAAGGCATTTGACATGGTGCCTCATTCCTGGATCACCAAAAGCCTGGAGATCTTCAGGGTGGCAGATAACATCAGACAGTTGCTGGGCAGGAGTATGGGGTCCTGGGAGACAGAGTTGACATCAACTGGAGTATCCTTGGGAAGCGTGAAGATCAAGAGAGGTATCTTCCAGGGAGATAGCCTGTCCCCTCTGTTGTTTGTCCTTGCCCTGATGCCCTTGACCATTATGCTGCGAAAAGTGAGAGCAGGATACAAGTTGGGAAGGGGAGAGCTTACCATCAATCACCTCCTCTTCATGGACGATCTTAAGCTCTTCGGGAAAAGTGAGAAGGAGTTGGATGTGCTTGTTGACACTGTCCGTATTTTCAGCAGTGATATATGTATGCAGTTTGGTATTGGTAAATGTGGAGTCATTGTGATGAGGAGGGGTAGGTTGAGCAGAAGTAACGGGATCCAGATACCAACAGGTGAGATGATAAAGGAAATTGACTCTGAGGAAGGATACAAGTATTTGGGCGTTCTGGAGGCTGATGGCATAAAGAACAAAAAAATGAAGGAATTGTTAAGAACTGAATACATTCGGAGAGTAAGGAGCGTATTGAAGTCACATCTGAACAGCAGAAATGCCATAAGCGCAGTAAATTCCCGAGCTGTGTCTATTATTAGGTACAGTGCGGGAATCCTGAGATGGAATGTTGCTGAACAAAAAGAAATGGATAGGAAGACTAGGAAGCTATTGACTATCTACAACATGTTCCACAAGAGGAGTGATGTCGATAGACTCTACCTAAGGAGATCTGAGGGTGGAAGAGGTCTTATCAGCATAGAGGACTGTGTTCAGATGGAGAAAAACAACCTATACAAATACGTGACCTATAGTAAGGAGCCAATGCTCAGAGCTGTACTGAAGGAGGGGACAGTAGGCCAGGGGATACCCAAGGAGGAAATAACATAAAGGAGGAAGAGCAGCCTTAAGGGAAAATCCCTTCATAGTACCTTCTTTGAGAAAACTGAATTTAGAGATCCACAGACATGGAACTGGTTGAGAAGAGGAGACCTCAAAAAGGCTACAGAAGGAATGCTAATGGCTGCGCAGGAGCAGGCCCTCAAAACGAAGTGGTTGAAGCACCATATCTACAAGGAGGAGGCTAGCCCACTGTGCAGGATCTGTGGAGAGAGAGAGGAGACTGTGGCTCACATTGTGTCCGAGTGTAAACACCTAGCCCAGACCCACTATAAGGGCTGGAGACACGATGTGATGGGCAGGGTGATCCACTGGCACCTGTGCAAAGTAAACAATCTACCACATTCTGAGAAATGGTATGAGCATAGGCCAGAGGCGGTGATGGAGAACAGTCAGGTGAAGGTGCTGTGGGATTTTAGGATACAGACGGACAAAAAACTGGAACACAATAGACCTGACCTGGTGGTTGTGGACAAAGAAAAAAGATCGTGCCTGATTGTGGATGTGGCCTGCCCGTTCGACACGAGAGTGCAAGAGAAGGAGAGGGAGAAAATTAACCGATACCAGGACCTAAAGTGGGAGGTGAAAAGGATTTGGAACTGCCATGAAGTCAAAGTGATCCCGATTGTCATAGGCGCACTGGGGACTATCTCCAAAGGTTTCCAGGGATGGTTAAAGAAAATCGGCCCCTTCACGCTTTTTGGAACGCTTCAAAAGGCATGCTTGCTTGGAACGGCAAGAACCCTCCGATACGTCCTGAATATCTGAGGCTGCAGGTAGTGGCTTGATATTCAATCCAACGGACTTTCCAGTTAACCAACATCAATGACTGAGATTCAAGGAATAACAATAACAATAATAATAATAATAATAATAATGCTTTCTTTAATAACCACAAGGGTTTACATAAAGTAGACATTAAGGACAGTACAGGACAATACAGGCGGTACAAATGGGCATTTCTGCGTGTAAAAAACAAAAAAACAAAGGATGTATAAAAAAAAGAACAATGAAATATTCCCCAATAGGAGGGAGACTTCCGAGGGCCATCGTGGAGAAAGCCCATTATAATAGCCACAGTGACCCTGACGACCAGGGTAAGTGTCATCTCCCAGTTTTCCACCTTAAATTTACAGGCATATACTCAGAGTAGTCCATTCACTCGGGCCATTATAATAATAATTGTTTCTACTTTTGGCACAAGGCCAGCAATTACCCAGTGTATTACTGGTACTTTATTTTATCGACCCTGTAAGGATGAAAGGCAAAGTTAACCTCGGCGGGATTTGAACTCAGATTGTAAAGGGACGTAACTACGCTGGAAAGCATGTCTGACCCCCTACCAATACTGCCAATTCACCGCCCTATAATAATAATAATAATGAATAGGGAAGAATAATATTGATTTATTTATTAACCACAAAGTGTTTACATCAAGAAAAACATTATGACAGCACAGGACAAAAACATAGAGTGTGTGTATATGTGTGTGTTGCTGTGTGGGTTTTTCCTATTAACAACTTAAAAAAAGGAAGATAACAATAAAATTAAAACAAAGCCGGTAATCGCACTCATGACATTAATAATTGTTTTTACGTTTGGCACAAGGCCAGCAGTTATCAGAGTGCATAACTGGTACTTTATTTCATTGATCCCGTAAATATGGAAGGCAAAGTTAACCTCAGCGGGATTTACACTCAGACCATAAAGGTATGTAACTCTATGCTGTGAAGCAGGGTTTCCGACGCTCTACCGATTCTGCCAGTCGGCCGCCCTGTTCCTCAGTAATAATAACAATAATAATAATTAAAACGACAAAACTTAAACCAAACGTTGGAATAATGAAGCAAACAGGCAAATGCAAAACAAAACAAATGGGACGAAAACATTAAGTAAAGCTTGAAATTGTAAGAACAAAAAAAAAAAACTCTAAAAGAGGGATAACATTATAAACATCTATATCAATGTTTGATATATACATACATATGTATATATATATATATATATATATATATATATTTCTATTTTCCATGGTAAACATTTGCACCGAAGATATGTGTCGTCAATTCAAAAAAGTGTGGTTGGTGCCACACAAGGCTTCACCTAAAACAAAACTGTATGTGGGTAGTTCAACATCAGTTAACTTTATCACATTTAACTTTTGTTGGACACATATCGTTAGTGTGAAGTTTGGGTTTGAAATAAATCTTTTGTGAGATTAATCCTGGAACTTCGTAGATATATATATATATATAAAGTAAAAATATATGACAGTTAGTTTGAAGTTTCAGCTTGATCGCTTCATCTGGCTAGCTCCTGTAGTGACGTTGATTATTTTAAACACCTTTTTACTCCAGCCTGGCTGTGGAAGATTTAAGAAATTTGTTTGTCATTAAGGATTGTTTATGTGTGTGTGTGTGTGTGTGTGTGTGTGTGTGTGTGTGTGTGTGTGTGTGTGTGTGTGTGTGTGTGTGTGTGTGTGTGTGTGTGTGTGTGCGTGTGTGTGTGTGTGAACTTGTGTATATACGTGTTATGTGTATAATGACATTAACATTCTCACTAACCAACCAAAATATCGGGTTAATTTTAAAACACTCTTTTTTTCAAAATAAATGTAATGAATTTAAAACAATTCGCTCAACGCACATGCATATTAAAACCATTCTAAATATAATTATTAAACGGTTGCAATAATATACCTTTAGAAACAATCAAGATACATATACATTCCTTATATTTACATACCTTTATACATAAATACCATCAATACCACCAATGTAATCACTTCCTCGCCACACCAATTCAATATAAAATAACCCTCAGAACAAATACACAAACAACATCATACTCATATAACAATCCAAAACAAAAAGATTCTTCATTGCTCCACCTTATTTAGTCCAACTAGCTACCAGAAACATACTTTTTAATTAACATATCCCACCGCGATTCGCCCTCATCTAATTATATGCCAAACTAAAACTATTTTTCCGAAATACCAAATACTTTCTACACACATAAATTACTTCCCTCTTTTACAACTATTCCATTCTCTCTATATACAAATACTCTATGAATTAAAATTATCTATATACTCACACAAAGACATGAATTAAAATTATTTATATACTCACACAAACATATACACACATACACACGCATGCACATAGAACATAGAACGTACAACCAAAATATCCACATAAATTTATTTAAGCCATTCAAGACCATTAGATGATGCAGGCAGATGACGCGATCAAGCTGAAACGTTGGAATCACTGCTACTTTTCTACATATAATGTGAGATTCGAGATCTTACTTAACATCACTGGGTGCTAATTCAGTTAATGCTTGAATGCCGCAAATACTACGCTGTTTTAAACACATATTCACACACATACATGCATACATATCTGGTGATTTTCTGCTAGCATGTGTAGTGTGTATATTGATATTATAGGCAAGTATATATGCATGTAGATATTATCAAATAAAATCGTAATTGACTATATACACAGAAATTGTACGAAGACTACGTTACACTGTCTTATGTAATCAGTAATGTAATCCATGATACATTAAAAAAAGACAATATTATATATAAACTGCATTAGGAGAAAATTAGTGACAGAAATATATATATATGTTTATTTAAACGATCGCTAACCGGAAGTGTTGACATTTGTAAATTTTAAAGAAGTGAATCTTTAAATAAGTAATAAAATATATTTAATGAACATCCACGAAATTTAGTAGATAAATTATGTAATATTCATTCATTATTTATTAAAAGAAATCCAACTTATTTTACAAAGGGGATAACAAATTATAAACCCTACGTAGTCCCGCGCTTCTTACTTTATTATAGTTTAGAATTTTGATGGACACTCCCGTCGATTTCGACGTATGAGGATCCACACAACCTATTCAGTTTATTCAGTTTGGATGTTCATTTCGGGCATAATATTTTAGAACTCCCAAGGATTTGCTAACAAGCCCACAAATCGTGCGAGGTTGAGATTTACTGGATAATTTTGTTGGTATGCTTGATAATACTTTTCTCCCCCCTCTTGCCTTTTGCAGCCTATGGAAACAATCGGTCTCGAAGTTCCTAGATCCCATTATGATACAGAGATCTCCAGTTCTTCTACTGGAAGGTCACTTGCTTAAATGTCTCATAAATTATATTGGTTGCTGAAGGATTACACTTCCGCTTGTTGTTGTACTTGAGCGGGGCTGTTCAAGATTATCAGCGAAAGAAATCTGGCTCATATGTAAAACTAAGATTCATTTTCCTTATAAAAAAATGCGTTGATTTTAATAATAATAACAATAATTGTTTCTACTGTTGGCACAAGGCTAGCAAATACCCAGTGTATTACTGGTACTTTATTGTATCGACCCCATAAGGATGAAAGGCAAAGTTAACCTCGGCGGGATGCTCTCTGATTTAGGCAAAAACCCAGCAATTCTGCAGTAGTGGAACATCGATTAAATCGACCTCAGTGCATCACTGATTCTTTATTTTATTGACCCCGTAAGGATGAAAGACAAAGCAAGGGATAGATCTAAAGTTGTCAAATGCATTTTCATTGCTGGGGTCCTTCAATTACAAGTGAGCTCTCCAATAGGTTTGTCATTCTGACAACCTCTATTTTCCATTCAAGGTCTTATTCAGTTTCCTGTGGAAACTTATGACAGGAGTCATGGCCGAGGCAATGTATGACCTGGAGGAAACACTACCTGCAGTGCCGAAGGGATGTAGGAAAAGAAGCAAGGGTAGGAGGACTAAGAATCAATTGTTGATTGATAAGGCGATCCTTACAGATTGTAAAAGAGCACACACAAATCTAGCCATGGCCTGAGTCGATTACCGCAAGTCTTACGGCATGGTGCCACATAGTTGGATAATAGATAGTTTGAAAATATTTGTTATTGCAACTAACGTCAGACAGCTTTCGGGAGCAATATGTATGGGAGCAATATGTATGATGTTTATATACATCAGGTATATAAACATTGGGAGTTTTGATGAGCATCAAAGGAATATTTCACGGACACAGTGTTTCACCTTTACAGTTTGTTCTGTGTATGTTTCCCCTTTCATTGGTGTTGATAACGTCAAAGGCTGGTTACAAGTGGGGAGGTCACGTGTTTAAAATAAACCACCTGCTGTTCATGGATAATCTAAAACTATTTGGGAATTCTGTGAACATACTGATTCCCTTATACAAACAATTCATACATTAATGCGGACATAGGAATGGAATTTGGCATAAAAAGATAGTAATGTGCTTTTTCTGAAGCCAGGTAGAATTAATAAGATGGAAATAATTGAATTTCCAAATGGAAGAGATATGAAGGAAATCGATGACAACAGGTACTTAGGCATCCTGCGAACAAACTAAACGGAGACTGGCATCGGTGTTAAAGACGATGTTAAGTGTTAGGATTAAGATACTGGCTATCAACACATAGTCTGTTGCAGTCCTAAGTTTAGCACTGGTGTGGTAGAGTCGAAATGTGATGAACCTAAGGAGCTTGAGAGAAGCACCAGGTAAATTGTGACTCTGCAGTAGGCTCTACACACCAAACTTGCTTGGACAGGTAGTATCGATCACGACAGAGAGGAGGAAGAAGTCTTAGCTGGGAAAAGTGCCTGATGTCAGAGGAAAATCTGGCACGGTATGTACAGAATTCAAATGAGAGATTGATGGCAGAAGTAAGAAAGGCAATGGTTCTAAACAGTGAGAAAGAAAATGAAAGGGAGAATGTAAACAAGACCGATACAATGACACGTTGAATAGATGGAAGAAAAGGGAATGTATAGGCAATTCAGACGTAAAATGCCTGAAACAGTCGACAAAGATAGGAACTGGGAAAAGGAAAAGTGAGTTAAAAGTTGAAACAGAGGCACTAATAACGATCGATATCAAATTCAATATTGACAAGTCAGTGAATTCCACACTTTGCAGGCTGAGTGGAAACAAAGAGTGAGGCAATAAACCATGTTATTAGTGAATGTAAGAAGTTTGCTCAGAAAGAGTACAAGAGAAGGCACGACAACATTGCTAGATTGGTTCAATGGAAGCTCTGTCGAAAATATGACATTAGCAGATGAGTGGAATGGTATGAACACCAGCTGGAAAGGGTGGCTGAAAATGAAGAGCATAATATCTTATGAGTCATGATCACCCAGTGCGATCATTTTATCGTTTCTAGAAAGACTGACATTGTTATCGAAGACTGGAAGAATAACAAGGCATGTATTCTGGACATTGCATCACTGTGGGATTTCAAGGTGAATGAGAAGGAAAGCGACAAATTTAGAATTACCAGGAGCGGAAAAGAGAACTTAGGAAACTGTGGAGAATCAGACCCATTGAAGTTGTACCGATTATGGTTGGCAGAGTTAGTAGAAGGTTGAATACATGGCTTGAGGGGCTAGGAATTACTAACAGGACAGGATTGTTGCAGAAATCAGCCTTGCTAAGAACAGCAATAATTCTAAGAAGGGTTTTGGAATGACTCAACCGCCCTTTGGTTATTGGCTATGACTCACTCCTTTAGTATATTGTCGGTATAACATCTGCCATAACAAGGAAGTAACGAATAATAATTATAACAATAATTTCTATAATAGGCCAGCAATTTGCGGAGAAGGGAAGTCCATCGATTAAATCGATCCCAGTGCATTACTTGTGCTATATTTTATTCACCCCGTAAGCATGAAAGACAAAGCTAACTTCGGTGGGATTTGAACTCAGAATATAAAGGGCCGCAACTCCATGCCGTAAGGCATGTTGTCCGACGCTTTACCAATACTGCCAATCCACCGTCCTAAAGGGACGTAATAATACATTTATTTCTTATTTTTAATATGCCTCCAATTATTCACTGTACATTTTGTATTTTATTCATGCATTTATTGATTTTACGGTCAAAATCTCATTCAATTAATTATCCGAAATATGGGATTAAAAAATTTCGCTAAGAAGGATTAAAACATAAGGATCATGCTTAATTCTAGGAATTGACATTGAAAGTTTCGTGATGTCTCATGAATGCAGAACTTCGAAGATGTTCATAATGTTGCGGTAAGAGTCACCAATATTTATAACAGGGAATTACAGACCTATCTCCTGCTTACAGCTACTTTGGAAACTCTTAACTGCAACGCACTCTCAGAAAACATACCATATTCTATTTAAAAAAAAGATCAATGTGAACAAATGGGTATCTTGTCGTAGACAACATAATGAAAAAAAAAAATACAATTCTCAGAGGACAAACATGAATATGGCATAGATAGACGTGAAGAATTCTGATGATATTGTGTCATGAATTGTTGAAACTATGCAGATGTTTAGGTGAAAGTAACTCTAATCAAATTGGTTGAATCTAGCATGACAAATCGGAGAACTAATTTGTACTCTTATTATCCGTTTCTAAGCAATAAACGTTTATAGAAATATTTTTCAATGTGCCTCCTTTCCCCACCTCTGTTAGTCATTTTTCTTAAACCAATAGCATTAGTTCTGATGAAGGAAAGGTTTAGGCATATACGTTCCTAAACTACGTTTAAACTACCTTCTGTCGTTCTGGATGATTTGAAACTGCTTGTGAAATCTGCAACAAAACGACAATCGTCAGTACAGACAGTCCTAACATGTGCAGTTAACATTCTAAAAGGGAAGAAAGATCCCATGTAAATACCTTTGAATTACAATCTAATTGAATGACCCTCAAATAATGATGAAACAAATGGCGTAAAAGTCAATGTTGGAGGAAAGAGATTCCATGATTAAACATATGGTTGATAATCCATCTGATGAATTGATAATGTACCTGGTGAAAATTCTTAAGTGAAAATCAGGTGGTGTATGTGTTTTTAATGGCAGCATGACCCGCTCAGAGTATAACAATAACATGTATAAAATAATATATATGTATATATATATACATATATATATATATACGTGTATATATGTATATATGTATATATATATGTATATATATATATATATATATATGAATATACGTGTATATATATATATATATATATACGTATATTCATATATATATATATACACGTATATTCATATATATATATATATATAAGTATTGAATTTCCGTTGAAAATTAAAAAAAGTCATTGGAGTGAAGAGTGCTGTATGTAAGTTACAGAGCTAAATTTAATGTATAATAAACAATACAATATAATTACCTCATTACCAGAGGTTTCCTGAATAAGACGAATACAAGAAACGTCCGCACTCGTTTGTCAGACAAGTCAATTTAAAACATAGTCTCTATGTTTTAAATTGCCTTGTCAGACGAACGAATGCGGACGTTTCTTGTATTCGTCTTATTCGGGAAACCTCTGGTAATGAGGTAATTATATTGTATTGTTTATTATACATTATATATATATATATATATATATATATATATATATATATATATATATATATATATATATATATATATATATATATACAATTATACGTGTATATGTATGAATACGTAGAGTTTATATATGAAAGTATGTATGTATATATTGGTGTATATATGTGTGTGTGCATGTATGTAATTTAATGTGAATATTCATTCCGTCCATCAGTCCTGTTTAATGTTCTCCCACCTCTCTGAATCACACTTAAGTTACTTTATCTTTCAGTGCAGAGCATTTTAATTAAAATAATTACGTTCACTGGTCTTTTAATCTGTCGTGTGTGTGTGTGTGTGTGTGTGAGTGAGAGAGTGGGAGTGTGTGTGTGTGTATGTGTGTGTGTGAGATAGAGTGAGAGAGTGGGAGTGTATGTGTATGTGTGTGTGTGTGTGTGTGCGTGCGCGCTCGCGCGTGTGTGTGTGTGTGTGTGTGTGTGTGTGTGTGTGTCACGCAGGTCGCCCAAATGTCTGTTTATCTAATTTACTTCTGGAAAAGCAATCTATCTCTCCGGTTGTCTCTATGTCTATCACTGACTTATTCTATATCCATCTGTGTTTTCCCAACTACCTTCCATATGTTTTTTCATGTACCACGGATATCTCTACAATTGCCAGAATTCATAGTTTTCTTTTCTTCATACGACTTTATAATATATTATATTATGTATTTTAAGGGGGTTGGCATGATTGTTAAAATATCGATTAAAATGTTTTCCTGTATTCCTTCAGTTCAGATAAAGCTGATGTCAACTTTCATCCATTGGAGGTAGGTAAATATCGTACTAGACCAGTATTAAATTCGAATCTTCCCCTATATCTCCACGTCCCTTACTGCGCTGTTTTTCTCTGTTTTCGAGAAAGAAATCAGTTTTGTTCTGATATAAAATGTCCGTGACATGCGTTACATTACTGTGGCGCACCTACGATTCCATCAGGAGTTGAAACCTCATGCAATATAATTATATCATTGTATTATATTTTGAAACAGCAACAAATTTAAAGGATTGGGCAACTGTATATAGTGCATATTTTATATGGGAAGAGACAGTATAGGAAACATGATGCACGTATAGACAGGCATACAGAGGCACACACGAAAGATTGAGACTCATTTGAGCTTGACAGTTAATCCAAACATAAAATGATCCTGACATCATACTCCCTTCTCTGCTAATTGGTCGCCCAACCCAAACACTTGATCTCACATTTTATTCATAATTCTTATATCAAATATATCATCAAACATTTTTCAGCCATTCAGCCATTCAGTCGTATTCTTTCGTTTATGATATTATTGTCCTTCTTAACGCAGTTCAGTTAGAACAATATTATCTAGTCCAGTGTTTCTCATATTCAAAAGATAAATAATTGCGTTTTTTGAAGATTTGGTTTATATAGATAGCAGTTTAAAAGCCCATAGAAATTGATTCTCTATTTTGATGCCTCTGAAGCAGTTTAATAATGAAAAACAATGGATAAAATAGCCCTGATTACGAAAGAGGCAAGCAGAGCTGCTTACAAAGTATTCCAGGTGAATGCATAAATAATTATGCTAAAGAGCTGCTGGCTTAAACTTTCGTCTTTTTAGATGATTCTAAGCAAATTATTATAAGTTTACATAATAGATTGTGTTAAAAAGTATTGACAAATTTTCATATTTGTAATGTAGTCGTACCAACGCAATTTACTATTGTAAGAATCGATCAATACAATTAGTAGCGGAGAAAGGTTTATAAATATCTCTGAAAAGATTATTTTTACCCGATTCGATTGGCAGTATCGGTAGAGGGTCGGACGCCATGCTTTGAAGCATAGAATTACCTCCTTGTATGATCTGAGTTTAAATCTCGCCGAGGTTAACTTTGCCTTTCATCCTTACGGGGTCGATAAAATAATGTATCACTGGTTAATTGCTGGCCTTGTGCCAAAAAGGAGAAACAAATATTTATATTCTTCGACTATTAATATATTCATTTATACAGGGTTGCTCAGTGTTCTTTGAGGGTGTTTTTTTTTTGTTTTGTTTTTTTTTGGAAAGAGGCATAACTCATGAACGAAGAGTTTATTTGTAAAACATATTAGCATGAATAATATTGAGATTCTTTTGAATCGTGTACAAAATGATTCCGCAAAACTTTTTGCCCGGATCAGACGGCTAGCTTTCATCTTTGTATACATAAGCTGACCTCTTCACATCACATACGATTGCTCTCAGGAAGCGAGCAATCTCTAAAGCACTACTTTATGGCAACGATGATTGCGTGCCTTTTCCTTTGTTATGCCTTTCATTTGTCATGCTTCATATAATTTATCCTTTTCTTTCCCATTTTCGAGTCACCTTGCTATTTTTTTAACAAATGTTTAAATATTTTACAAATAATATTTATCATATGTCATATCATCCGTCGAGTGTTCGTTGTGATAATCAACTATTTTCTCTGTGTTTATCGTAAAGACAATTTCAAGTTCTCATATTTATTATCATCCGAACATCTGCAACGAGCAGCCTGGAATTACATTTTGTAAATTATTCATCGATTTTTATGTGTTTTACGCACATAATATATATTCACCCATACGTAGAATCTTACTTCCCTAACTAAATACATACATACCTATATACATACTGCATAAAAGGGTCAAACTTTCGAAACGCTAAGTTTGTTATGAAGGTCATAGAAACTTTAGGAAACTCAGTCGCAGAAATCTGTAAACGGTTAGTCCCTATAAATAAAAGACGGGGAAAATGGCCAGTGGCTACTACGAGGAATCGAACCTCATGTCTTTCACATACCGGCTGACTGTATTTCAATGAGAGCTTTGTACATGGGTACTTGTCGTTAAAACACAGACTTAATCACATAAAAGACTGATATAGAGTTCTGACAAGTGCATAGCATCTCCCCTTAAATGATAGCGCTATGCTATACAGGAACAAGGAATCAACAAAAACTACCTACTACACAAAAGAGGAAAAAACTTTCAGCTGACTATAAATGCAAAAGAAAGACATATTTGTCAGCTGCGAAGGAATGTTTTCTCGTTACTACATTCCCCTGAGACAGGAGGTGGTAGCCAGAACAATCTCCTGAGAAGGGAAAACAAAAATAAGAAGAAATAGGAATGAATATACTGAGACTGATGGCTACAAGAAATAATGTTGGGATCTAAAAGTAAAAACCAACAAATTAAATCCCAACCGGCCTGATATATACAAGAGACGGATAATAACTACTGACCATTGATAAGGATTTTGCTGATCCTGTACCCAAAATACACATTCAGTTTCATACTTATTATTATTGGAGACACAGGTTATATACTAATTCACCTAGACAAATGAATGACCGAACTTGGATTATTTGAGAAAGATTGCAACGTCTTATTTTATAAACTACAAATGGCCACGGCATATGGACATTCAATAGTTATAAAATGTTCCTCAGATTCAAATGATGAACAATTGTGCAATGGACGTTGGCGATATCATTTTATTACAACCTTGCCACTGGGAAGGTGGCCTATCAAAAATGAATCGGAATAAAGTAGAGACATACATACATACATACATGCATACATACATGCATGCATACATACATGCATGCATACATACATACATGCATACATACAAACATACATACATACATACATGCATACATGCACACATATATGTATATATACAAACACACACACACACATACATACATACATACATACATACATACATACATACATACATACATACATACACACATACATACATACATACATACATACATACATACATACATACATACATACATACATACGCGTTTGCAGCACCGCATATTTGTATGTCTCTGCAAGCCGTATGCAATTCCATTCTTCTGCCCGTTCATCTGTCCGTCCATGACTCTGTGTATATATGCGTGGGTATATATACGCGCGTTGTGTATGTGTATTTTGATCAAAATTTATTTGTACACTTATGTGTTTTAATGTATGTATGTTTGCGATATTGTATTTTGACGTATACATATTTATGTGTATATGTGTAGATATTTGTGTGACACGGTATGTGTGTGTGTGTATGCATATGTACTGATCTGTTGATCTGTTTGTCTGTATGTCTGTGCGACTGTCTATCCATTAATCACGGTTGTCATTAATGCTTGAACCATCTTCACCACTCACCGTCTACCCTAGCTCATCTCATGACTGCCATCGCCGCCGTAAGATGATCACACTGACACTACATATCGCTGACTCAGTGAGACTCTTTGGCAAAAGGAGGGTAGCTTGGAAAAGGGACATGATAGTTAGCAGCCATAGTATGGAGTGGTAAGAGAGAGAGCATTCGGTGTTATTGGGAAGGGAGCATCGGTGACAGCGTGCTGGTGTAGTTGTTGTAGTAATTGTTATTTGTGGCGGTGGTGGTGGTGCTGGTGGTGGTGTTTGTGAAGATGGTGGTAGTACTGTAATTGATGTATTTATTGTTATTTGTATTGGTGGTGGATGTGCTGGTTGTTGTTGCTGGTGGTGTAGTTGTAGTTATTGTTATTTTTATTTAGGGTTGTTGTTGTTGTTGTTATTTTCGTTAGTCGCGGTGCTGGTGGTGGCAGTTGTGCTTGTTTTAGTTATATTGTCGATAGTGGAAAAGTGAGAGGAGTCTCTTTTATTTCGGACGAATTTGTGCCTGAGACATGATGGCGGAGTGGGATGTCGTTTTGATGATGGTGACGGTGATGGTAGCATTTAACACGATGGTAGTGGTGAGTATGCGGGGTATGCTGTTGCTGATGTTTGTAGCTGTGGTTGTTTCAATGATGGTGATTGTGGGGACTGTGATGGTGGTGATATTAATGTTGGACGGTGGTGATATTAATTGTGTTGATTCTAATGTTCGGGATAGAGTTTGTCTTGGTGCTGATGACAGTGTTGTGCGGTTGATGATAAAGTAGGTATAGTGATGATTGTGTTAACGTTGGTAATGATAATGCTGGTTGTTGTGCTGATAGTGTTAGGAGTGTTGATGATAATGTTGGTGGTGAAGGTAATACTGGTGTCGGTGTTCAAGCAGCTTCTTTTAGGTGGTGTTGTTAATTGTATGAAATGGTGGTGCTGCTCGAGGTAGTAGTTTTTATGGGGGAGTGGGAATGGTAGTAAAAATACTAATGGTAGAGAAATCGATGAGAATTTTGGTTTCAGTGCTTCAGCAGACCTTTGATTAAAGATATTCCAGTTCAGACTCTCCCGTCCATTCACATCAGACACCCTATATTATTCAATATTTTTGTATTCAATCTTTTTAAAAGCTGGTAGGGTGTATGATACGAGTGAGATTTAGTTGATATTTCTAGCTTATCTAGCTACCACGTTGAGGTCTCCTCATTGTCTTGTTATTATTGATGTCAGTAATAGTAAATGCTACTAATGAGTGTGTGCGAGAGAGAGAAAACGTAATAAAATAAGGGTTATGTAGGGATGGATGTGAAATAATTTGTCGGTGATGACGGAGACTCGTCATTGATCGTGAAGTGCATTTATAATGGTGATAGTGTTGGTAATGAGGATACAAGTATAGTATGGAATATTATTGTAGATGTTTGTGATTGCTGTAAGTGCACTGATACTTATACCGGTTCCCTGGATTAAATTGAAGGTGTTAGTGATGCTATTGTTGCTGCTGTTCCTGCTTTTGGTGATGTTCTTGGTGGTGGTTGTATTTGTGATGATAATAGTATGGATATGTTGTTGTTGTTATTATTGTGTATTAAAACAAAGACTACTTGAATCGAGCAGACGTATGATAAAATGTGTTCCAGCTGCAATATAACTGTGTGTATATATTTACATATTTTCCCAAATTTCACAAAGAAGGGCCAATTTCAAAGTGCCTCCGCCATTATACAGTGGTCGCCATGAGTAGACGACGAAACCAATGATCGCACGTGCATGTTAAATGTATTAAACTTTGTTTATACTATATATGTATATATATATATATGTAAACACACAGGCACAGCCAGCCACACACACACACACATACAAACCGCATATATATTTAATGGTATAGGAAAAACAAACGACAAGGCATGAAGTAGAGGAAAAACTTTAATTAGAGTCTGTTATTTAAGCGTTCTGATTCTACGAGCGCCGGCTCAATCGCGGTGGATTGGCAGTATCGGTAGAGAGTCGGAAGCCATGCTTTGCAGCATAGAGTTACGGCCCTTTATGATCTGAGTTCAAATCCCGCCGAGGTTAAATTTGCCTTTCATCCTTACAGGGGTCGATAAAATAAAGTACCAGTAATGTACCGTATAATTGCTGGCCTTGTGCCAAAAGTAGAAACAATTATTATGATCAATCGCTAGCATTACGTAAAATAATTGTTTCTACTATTGGCACAAGGCCAGCAAATAACCAATGCATTACTGGTACTTTATTTTATCGACCCCGTAAGGATGAAAGGCAAAGTTAACCTCGGCAGGATTTGAACTCATAATGGCAAGGACCGTAACTCTATGCGTCACAGCATGGCTCCGACCCTCTACCGATATTGCCAATGTTGATAGTGGTGATGGTGACGGTGGTGGTGGCAGGGAGTAATATGATTATTTATGTTAATAGTTAACTGTTATAAACAGGAGTTGTTGTTGGAGGTAGTAGTGATAATGTTTAAAATCATAAAGGATGTTTTTTGTAGATATTTTTGTTATTTAGCGTCCAAGTGGCCCTTTATGATCCGATCTTTTATAAAGTACATTTAATCCGTGGTCAGAAAAATATATACAATGTAAACGAACAGTCGAAACATCAGTCAAAAGACGCAAAAGACGCACTCATTCCTTTTTCTACTCATTTCTTTCTTTTCTACATTTCCTTCTCTCTTCTTTATAGACGGCAAGTTTTATTTTGAAGGAACATTTCCTACTATTTCTGAGCGATGGAATAACCACTTAGAGATTCTAAGGATCACTGTTCATAATTTTCACTTATGTAGATATATGATGGTGATGTGTGTTTGTGCGTTTGTATTTAATTCTATGAACATCTCTGCCACTCTATGTCGCTCACTCTACACACACACACACACACACACACACACACACACACACACACACACACACACACACACACACACACACACACACACACAATATATATATATATATATATATATATATATATATATATATATAAATATAGTTTCAGCGAGATCGAATTTCGGCAGTGGTCGAAAACGAAAGTGAAACGCAATATCCGAGTTATGCGGCAAGCGCTCCATGGACTAAAAAAGACCAGAGCAATAAACATAATATATATATATATATATATATATATATATATATATATATATATATATATATATATATATACGCACACACATATATATGTGTGTGTGTGTATGCGCGCGTGTGTGCATGTTTGTATGTGTGTGTATGTATGTGCATGTGTGTTTATGTGTCTATATGTTTGTGTGTGTGTATAATTAAACCCAGGCCATCTCTAATTAAGGAATCCAATATCAAAGACGTTCCAGTGGTGACTATCTCGACATATGTCCAGTGTTTCATGGACAATATCTTTTCGTGAGATTTTGACAGCAGAGTCGACGGCTATTTTTAGAAGTTTGGGTATCGACATTGAGGTTCCCTACACTTCTCCACGTGGTTGGCTACAATAAAAGGAATATCAATGTACTTGTGTTTGAGCTGATAATCATAATACTGGTGATGGTAATAGTGTTAACTATAATTGTGATAGTGTTCCTTGTACGTGTGAGGAAAATGTGGGTTTTCATAATGCTGTTCATGGGAATAATGACGAGTGTAGAGTTTATTGACGTTTTTGTAAATAAGATGCTGTGTTAGATAATAATGACAAGAGGAAGAGAACACACCCACTTATTTAGCCATTTTGAGCTATCTGCACGTTCACGCATGTGTGTGTGTATAGGTGTATGATTGTGTATATGCCAGTGTTTGTGTGTGTGAGATTTATTGCATATCTTTGTATGCAAATTAGTGTAATTATATTCATGTCACTCTCACTAAATGCGTGTCCGTGCGTGTGTATTTAATTCTATCAACATCTCTCTCACTCTCTGTCTCTCTCTCTACAGATATATATATATATAAATATATATATATGTGTGTGTGTGTGTGTGTGTGTATTGTGTATGTTTTGTGCATGTGTCTATATGTTTGTGTGTGTGTGTTGCGTGCTTGTAAAAAAAAACATGGCACATAGAGGGAGGGATATAAAGTGAAGAGAAAAAAAGGACACGTGGTGTGTAAAATATTTGTAGGAAAATATGTGTATACTTTGTCAGACAAGCCTTTCCGCAGCTCGTCTCTTTGACTGAGAACACTCCCGAGTCAAGGAGAGACCGAAACTGGGCGCCAGGCACCTGGAATGCTGCTAGGGGCTCACTTCACTCGACCACATGGGCAATGCATTCAGTGGAAATTCCACTCTTGAGTTCTATAGAGGGTTAGTGGTGGGCAACTCCCACCACACTATCGGAGAGGCTCTGGCCGTCAAAAAATGATGCTGACCAGTCGGGACCGGAGGGCTTTTGAGCCGGGGACGATGGATAACTTCCAGAAATCCCTCGCTTGGCTGTGCTACCGGGGGTAACTGCAGGTTCCAGATAAACTCTACAGGTCAGACGAACCTGTTCGTGATAGGTGCAGAGTGACGAAACCGTTCTGCACGCACTCGTCGAGTATCCGTGCATTTGTGACTTGTGAAGGTATGTCGAGTAGCTGTTATCGTGTGAGGGACAGATCAGGCTATCGACTGGGAAGGGCAGGCAGTTTTCCTCTGCCTAGTAGCCGAGCGAAAGAGGCTGTGTTGTGGACGAGGCTGAAAGGGCTGACGACAGACACTTTTCTCTTCGGCTAATCACTCATCATCTTTTTCGATTTTGATTTCGAAAGGAAGATGAGGATGGAGAGGGAATTGTCCTCCTTTCCCGCCCCCAGTACATTTGCTAAAAGATGGGTGGTTGTTATGAGGATGGCCCGTGTGAATGACCTATGCCCGCACTGACCATGCACCTGTAGGCTGGCTGATACAAGAGGAAGGAGAGCATTCCTCGGGTGCTTTGATGGGGTTCCTGAGTCGCCAGTGGGTGGTTTGCCGCCCTATTAGGGAATGTTCATTGTTCTAATTCTTTTGTTTAATGTTTTCGTTTTATTTTATATATTTACAAGGTTTTATTGTAAACACCCATTGTACATGTCTATTGTATTCTCCCCTATATGTAGTCCCTTTTGGCCAATAAAGAAACAGATATTAATAGTAGTAGTAGTAGTAGTAGTAGTAGTAGTAGTAGTAGTAGCAGCAACATCAGTAGTAGTGGTGTTGGTAGTAGTAGTAGTAGTAGTAGTAGTAGTAGTAGTAGTAGTAGTAGTAGTAGTAGTAGTAGTAGTAGTAGTAGTAGCAGCAACATCAGTAGTAGTTGTGTTGGTATTAGTAGTAGTAGTAGTAGTAGTAGTAGTAGTAGTAGTAGTATCAGTAGTAGTCGTAGCATCAGTTGTAGTGGTGGTAGTAGTTGTGGTGGTAGTGGTGGTGGTAGCAGTAGTAGTAGCTGCAGCAGCAGCAGCAGAAATAGCAGCAGCAGTAGTAATTGCATCAGGAGGTAAGAATAAGTTTGGCAGTATTAATAATTGTTTCTACTTTTGGCAAAAGGCCAGTAATTACCTTAGTGCATTACTGGTACTTTACTTTATCGACCCCGTAAGGATGAAAGGCAAAGTTAACCTCTGCGGAATTTGAATTCAGAATGGCAAGGGCCGTAACTCTATGCGTCAAAGCATGGCGTCCGACCCTCTACCGATACTGCCAATCCACCGCAGTATTAATAATTGTTTCTATTTCGGCACAAGGCCAGCAATTACCCAGTGCATTACATGATTTCTAGTATAGGTAGGAACAAGGCCAGTAATTTGAGGGGAGAGGAAAGTCGATTAAATCGTTCGCAGTGCATGACTGGTACTCTATTTTATCGACCCCGTAAGGATGAAAGGCAAAGTTAAGCTCGGTGGGAATTGAACTCAGACCGTAAAGGACCGGAACTCTATGCTGCAAAGCCCGACTCTACTAAAACTGCCAATCCACCGCCCTTTTGGTAATATCAATAATGTTTGTGATTTTCTTCGTAGTGTTGTTGTTATTGTAAATAGAATGAATGTCGATAGTGATTACTGTTACATCTAAATGGTGTCTCCTCTCGTAGTGTTGATAGGGTAGTAGTAGTAGTAGTAGTAGTAGTAGTAGTGGTGATAATGGCAATGGTAGTGTGGTAATGGTGGTGTTGGTACTGGTGGTCGTCCTTTTGATGATGGTGGTGGTGGTGAATGTGGTGATGGTAGTGGTCGTGGTGGTGGTGGTGGTGGTGGTGGTGGTGATAGTGGTGGTTATGATGGAGGTGTTGGTGGTGAAGGTGGTGAAGGTGGTGGTGGTGGTGGTGGTGTTGATAGTGGTGATGATGGTGGTGGTGGTGCTTGTGATGGTGGTGGTGGCGGTTATGATGGAGGTGGTGGTGGTGATGTTGAAGGTGGCGTTGGTGGTGGTAGTTGTGGTAGTGGTGGTGGTGGTTATGATGGTGGTGGTGGTTTTGATGTCAGTGAGGTGGATGTCATTGATACAGTTGTAGTAATGGTTGTATGGATGGCAGGGATGATGTTGTTAAATGGTAGTGTCGATAGTGGTGTGCTGGTGTGCTGGTGGTTGTGGTGGTAATGGTGGTGGTGGTGGTGGTGGTGGTGGTTATGGTGGTTATGGTTGTGGTGGTGGTGGTGGTTGTGGTGGTCGTGGTGGTGGTGGTGGTAGTGGTGGTGGTGGTGGTGGTGGTGGTGGTATTGTGGATGGCGGTGACAGTGTCGAAGTAGTGGTGGCTGTTGTGATATGCATGGCAGAGACGATATTGCAGTAATGGCAGTTGTAGTTGTAATGGTTATGGTGCTTATGAGCCATGTCGTGTGTATAATATTCAGTTTGATGGTGTCTTTGGTATTTTGTTTGTCTAATGGTATTATATGACGTTTTGGCAATGGTTGTGGCAGTGTTGTTGGAGATGGTAGTGGTCTTAGTGGTCCGAGTGGTGGTAGCGGTGAGTGGAATTAATATATCCATCCGTACGAATGCGGTGGTCGGATAAGCAACAATGTTATTGTAGTAGTAGTAGTAGTAGTAGTAGTAGTAGTAGTAGTAGTAGTAGTAGTAGTAGTAGTAGTAGTAGTGGTGGTGGTGGTGGTGGTGGTGTTATTATTATTATTATTATTATTATTAGTAGTAGTAGTAGTTGTTGTGGTTGTTATTGTTGTGAGACTACTCCTTCCTCTGTGTTCGTGTTGTTTGGTAGTATCATTAAAATAACACGCGGTGCTTTTCCCGGCGATACCGTAACGGTTGCAGTCAATTTAGTATTGGTATTTGTCTTGTGATCAAAGAAGCCATAATGTTGTTGGTGTGATTGTCTATTGTTACGGTCAAGCAAGCGGATTAATATCCATAGACAAAGCGTTCGTGTACGAAATTCCCTCGCTTGATCACCAATTCAATATCAAGGAAATGATCATCTCACACCAAGTACTTGTGAAACTGCATACTATTGCTTTCATAGTATCCATTACTGATATTGTTATTGCTGTTGATGTTAAAATGTCATTATGGAGAATAGGAAATGTTCTAGATTCATGACTTCAGTGTATTCAGTATGTTTACAACATGACTAGATATACATATAATTCGTCCATTGCTCAGAGGGATTATACATATATTTACACCAGGCTATCACTGCTAATTTCAAATCTTAAAGGCCAACTCTATTTTACTGATGATCTTGTTGTTACTGCTGCTTTATCTCGAAGTTGGTCTTGATCGAGCTCATCTGTAGTTAGAGGCATTGAAGCTATGAATATCTTGTTTGTTTTTTTATGTATTTTGTACTGTTTTTATTATCCAAGAATTGA
>OZ024743.1:267585755-267600755 GCA_964016885.1 Eledone cirrhosa | reverse complement strand
TGATGTGTATGTGTAATTTGAGGACAGTGGTTCGATATTGTTATACACTAAGTACGATCTCAGACACATATCTACATCGCTGTTGGAGAAGTTATTTAATGCGCATGTGCACATTTCATTTTGTGATGTGGGAGGAGAATTTTGGGGTGCAGTAGTATTTTCAGCCCATATATCCACATCGCTAAATGGGCTGTAACTGCGGTCCTCTCAGTGAAGTCTGGCAGTTTTATGTTACAAATACCATCATGTGGTGTGCACAGTCTTCTTCGGGATGTAAGCATCCTGGAGTTTGGTGGCAGATGCTGGGTAACTGCTTACAACAAGATTATTTTTGTGCTAGATGTTTTGTCTGTAACCCTGCTGTAGTTGTTTCGAATCCAAGAGATTTCGTTCCATACCTGTACCGTTTAGCACTGGAGGACATAGCTTAATCGTTGCGAACGAATATAACCTTCCATGCCACTTACCCCTAAAATTCTGATGTTGAGGGATCCAGCATCTGTGATTTGGAATTCCAACAGAGAAATATATCCAGTAACCGAGCTCATCAGAGTACATTATACGGTCAGATATTAAAGCGATTCAAGATGCGACAGGGATTGTGTAAAGAAAAGCTACGTCTAAGGTAAAGGGGTGTTATTCGGTCAAAGTTTGTTGGGTCCAGTTAAGTCAGTCAATAAGATCGATAGAGTGGCCGATATATCCAGGTAAGGTGTGCAGGTGACGGTTAAAATCTCATCAAGAGACGATGGATCTAACTTTAATTTTCAGTTGGGGTCGTTTTGGTGATGAAATTATGTTCACTTTTATTTTTGTGGCTACATATTATTCTCCAACTCGTGTTTTTGGCAAACTGAAGCTGATTAAATGCCATTGAAATGTTCATATAATGTTGTATCTACCTGTATTTTTTAGAACCTCACTCTATGCATTTCCTACCCTGTCTTCGACTCTTGTTTATTTCCAGAGGAAGGACAAACGTCAGATACGTAGAAGACATATTTTTATAAATTTCACTCAAGATTTAACCTGATTACACTATTTCATGTGCTCGTTATCTTTTCCATACTTCTCTTTGTTGATCTGAACTATATATATATGTACATTTTGAGTATATATTGGTTGTTTACCGACACCTCAGTATGCAGATTAGAGCACTCGACGAACTACGCAGGTTGGCTTGTTTATTCCGGAGTAATAATTAAGTCAAATATGTAAATTTGGCTTCGTTTATTATAAATTATAGATATACTGATATGTATATTTCGGTGACAGCCATCATTGGCTGTGACCTCTTCAGGCAGTCCGAATTGGTGTGGGGAGGAGAGATACACATGTTGTTGAAGTGTGATTTACTCCGTCAATCCATCGATATGTCCAGCTCCTGGTAGTGTTGTTATTTCTCTTAGGAACTGGAATCATATGATTAGGGTAGAAAGACCACGTTGGTTTGACATTTTTAAACTGAAGCAATCGGAAAATACAAGGTAAAAAATAAAAAGTACTAACCGTTTCAATAACTATTAATCTCCGGGACAGATTAGATATTTAATCTGTTTCGCCTTGAAAATTGTGTTTCTAACAGATAATCCGTAGGCATATCTTCAGCGGGAGACAAGATTAAAAGTGACAAACACCTAAGACTAAAATAATACACGAGGGAATAATTTATCTCGTGTGTCAGTCGTTCAATTTGGTGTGAGTGGATCGGCTAGAGACAATAGCCTAAATTCACTCAACCTAGAAGCAAACCATATTAAGGAGCTGAAATTCAAATAAAAGGCAGAGTTAGATACTCATATTAATACCCTGTAATTAACAAGCTTAAAATATAATTACTGAGCATTATATAACACACAATTTTCTGTGTTTATTTCTACATATATTATTTATATATATATATATATATATATATGTATGTAGGAGGTGAGTTTTATTGTAGTACAATAAAGCAATGCAGATATCGGATAAGAAGCACTCTACAATTTGTAGGACTGGAGTATACATAATATATAAGAACAAAAGATGGTTAAAAGAGTTCCATGTATTTTATTATGCGCATTTCAAAAACAAATATCATCATGCAATAATATTTGTGTTTTCATCAGATAAAATAGGAAGACATGATATGGAGGTTAAAAAACACTTGTGGATAGTGCAGTTTTAAATAAACATATGAAAAGTAGTTTTAGATTGATGTGTGATATTGGGAAAAACATTTTTTTTTAGGGGAGGTGGGAAGGATGAAAAAGAGGAGGAGATGAGAGTAAAAAGTGGAGAGGGAGGAGTATAATGAGGAAGGATGAGATAGGAGGAGAGATGGGTGATAGAGAGAGAGAGATAGCTTTTATAACTGAGAAAAATATATTGTTTTACATAGAGAGGTTGAAAACCCGTTGGAAGATAATGTAAAAATTAAAAGAATTTGAAAATTAACGAAGAGAAAAATAATGTAAAGTTAAGGTTTGTATATTGAAGGGTTTAATAATATGTGCGATGAAAAGAAAATGTTAATATGTATTAAGAATAATATTTAAGGGTTTAATAATATGTGCGATGGAAGGAAAATGTTAATATGTATTAAGAATAATATTTAAGGGTTTAATAATATGTGCGATGGAAAGGAAATGTTGATATGTATTATTAAAAAGAACAACAAGTAATGTAAGTAAGGATATATTGTGAGATGAACATGAGTAAGTTAGATGAAAGGGAGAAAAAATAATGAATTGAGGATGAATAATCTAACGTCAAACAATGTTTATGTTTACGAAGGATTTTTACAAGGTGATATGAAGTAAGAATGTATTGTATTATGTAATAATTGTGTCTATGTTAGGCAACAGTGAGAAAAGGTACAGATTAGGGGTTAGACATTAAAAGAAAAAGAGAAGAAAGGGAAAATGAAGAAAGGGAAGTGATAAATAGGAGTGATATAGAATGAGTAACAAGTATTATATAATGTATAATAAATAACTTTGAAATAAGATAGAAAGATGGGTATATTTTTAAAGAAGTATATATATATATATATGTGTGCCTTTGAGAAAAAGATTCTAAATTGATAAAGTTTTGGATATTAGCTGTATACTTTGTGGAATGTTTTGTGGAATTTATGCAAGCAGAGAGAAAAAAAGTCAGTTACTATAGAATTTAAATTAGATATAATGGTAAATTTTTCATTTAGACAGAGATTGCAAATCTTGGATAGAGAACTGTTCAAGTATAGAGACGCAGAAGAAACCTTTTTCCAAAAGATGCTATATTTAATATTTTTGTCTTTTAAGGACCATATGAGTTCTGAGAGAGCCGTGTTGGTTCTTTTAAGTTTGTATTTAAAAGACGAATGATGGTTATAAAGACTAGCTTTAAAAGAGGTGGAAGTGGAGCCAAAATAGGTGAAGGAATTGGTGTCAGTTATAATTTTACATTCGTAAATTAAGTTTTTATCAATACAATGGTTATTGAGAGGACATTTATTTTTAACAGGGCTATTGCAATTGCGATTAGAGAGATTATTAATGAGTGACCTCGTCTTTATAACCATCATTCGTCTTTTCATCGCACATATTATTTTCATCGCACATATTTTTAAACCCTCGCACATATTATTAAACCCTTCAATATACAAACCTTAACTTTACATTATTTTTCTCTTCGTTAATTTTCAAATTCTTTTAATTTATACATTATCTTCCAACGGTTATTCAACCTCTCTATGTAAAACAATATATTTTTCTCAGTTATAAAAGCTATCTCTCTCTATCACCCATCTCTCCTCCTATCTCATCCTTCCTCATTATACTCCTCCCTCTCCACTTTTTACTCTCATCTCCTCCTCTTTTTCACCCCCCCCCCCCCCTCAAAAAAATGTTTTTTCCCAATATCACACATCAATCTAAAACTACTTTCCATATGTTGATTTAAAACTGCACTATCCACAAGTGTTTTTTAACCTTCATATCATGTCTTCCTATTTTATCAGATGAAAACACAAATATTATTGCATGATGATATTTGTTTTTGAAATGCGCATAATAAAATACATGGAACTCTTTTAACCATCTTTTGTTCTTATATATATATATATATATATATGTATATATATATGTATATATATATATATATATATATATATATAAAATTGTTAAACAATATTCTGTCAAAGAATGAGTTTTACAGTAAATTAAACTTCATTAAATCTTAACCATTTAACATCTCAGGGTATGTCATGTATCATTATATTTTGTTTGATGAGGACGTACTGTCGTACATCCGAAATATGTATAATAAAATGTAATTGATCAAAAGAACATCTATTTTATTAATACTTAATCCTCTTTTCGACTAAAATCTATTATCCCCTTCTTTCCTACACTAACATATGCACACCTTTCCTGTACCACAACATATCCAGTTTCTCGACGTAATTCTTTTATTCCAGTTTGTTTACATTCTCCTATTGCTGCAGCCCCGCCTCCTCCAAAAACACTTCTTCGTTCCTCTGTCTCTGTTTTGTTGTCTTATCTCATATACATCTTTTCGGGATTTGGTAAGAATATTGTATACACTGAGCTGAATATTATGTAATTTCTGCCTTATTCACGAAATTGTATTTTCGTTCGTCCCGGGTGTTTCTTTTTTTCCCTGTGTAACGTACTTTGGTATATAAACACACACATACACACACACTCATATATATATATATATATATATATATATATATATATATATATATATATATATATATATATATATATATATATATATATATATGTATATATACATACATATATATAAATATTTATATATATATATATATATATATATATATATATATATATATATATATATATATAAGTGTGTGTGTGTGTGTGTATATATATATATATATAGTAATAATAATAAATTTGAAGGCTAAAATCCAAAGAGGGCTCGATAAGGATAAATATATATCAAATATATAGGAACCGTAGAGCAAATATTTAATCTGTTATTTTAATATATATATATATATAAATGAAGTATTTCCGTCGGAAAGGTACAGGAAAAAAGAGTGCTCTATGTAGGCTACAGAGCTTATTAGTTATGTAATAAACAACATAAGATAATTATTTCATTTACCAGAGGTTTCTTGAAGACATATGTTGTATCTGTCTTCAGCCGTCAGAATGAATAAAAAAACATTGTGTTTTTATTAAAAATGGATATGAAAAAAAAATTCAGGAAATATGAAAGTAAGGCTGAAAAACACGGGCGAAAAGGAAATAGGGGAACAAATAATATATATATATATAAGAATAAAAATATAAATATCCAGAACGTAAACATACACACAATCAACTAGCGCATATACTAAAATGTATGTAGACGTAAACTCACACAAATGTAATAGCGTCTACAAAGAAATATGGACAGGAACATAAATACATACACATACATATACACAGATATATACGTTCAAATTTGGGAAGTAGTAAACAAGCAGAAATAACTAAATAAAAAAAATAAATAAGGACAAATATATATATATATGTCCCAAGGCTCTGATACCATCAGCACTATAAACACAGCTGGCATATCTAAGAACTGACTAACTGCCTGATGAGGTCATAGCCATTCAATGGCTATCATCATCGAAATATATATAGCAGTAAATAAAGGATTAGGAGTTCATGCAATTGACTTATGTTTCGTCACTATATATATATATATATATATATATATATATATATATAAACAAAAACAAAATAAAGTAAAAGAAGGGGGGGGGGGCGTGTTGACAACGATAGGTGTGAGTCTGTGAGGGGAAGTGGGGATGGAGGAAAAAAACTGAACAGTTATACTATACGGCTCGGAAAAACGTCTTTGCTAGAGCTACTTTACTGTAAATGAGACTATTTTGAGTTTCTAACTGAATACATCCTTTGATATATTCGGCTCCTTAATTCGTCGAGCTAATTCTAATGTCAAGTAAACTCGGCTGTTATTTTTAGTGGCGTGAGTGTGCGAGACACGCTAAGTTCGGGAACGATGTACACATACTATCCAGTTTTTTAATTATATTTAGAAGTCATCAGGATACTAATTTCTTCACCCGCTGATGAGCTAGGACATTGGTATTCCTTTTCACAAATAATTGTTTCTACTTTAGGCACAAGGCCAGCAATTATCCAGTACATTACTGGTACTTTATTTAATCGACCCCGTAAGGATGAAAGGCAAAGTTAACCTCGGCGGGATTTGAACTCAGATCATAAAGGGACGTAACTCTATGCTTCAAAGCATGGTGTCCGACTCTCTACCGATACTGCCAATCCACCTGCGAAACAGTTATATCAAAACTGTCCGGGTGTTCGGTAGTTACCACAATTATGGTTTTTATTTATTTTTCTTGATTTATTCTTAAATTGAGTCTGGCAAACCCTATTGTCTGTAGTTAGTATTTTTTTCACCTTAGCGATTCTGGTCCATTACGATTTGAACACATATATGTATATGTCTGTGTTCGTTTTTTCTTTTTTTTTTTGTTCAATTATAATATACGGCTCGGAAAAACCTCTTTCCTAGAGCTAACTTACTGTAATGGGACTATTTTGAGTTTCTAACTCAATACATGCCTTTGGTATAATATATATATATATATATTGTAGTAAAAGTGTGGTAGAAATATCCGCGGGTAAGAGCACTCACTCCACAGGAAGAGATTAGTATAATTACAACAGATATAAACGAGTACTTAAGTTCCTTATACACTTGTTTATATATATATATATATATATATATATTTGTGTGCGTGTGTGTGTGTGTGTGTGTGTGTGTGAATGTGTCTGTATGTGTGTCCATGTGCCTGTGTATGCAGAAACAAACTACGAATCTCAACTATACCTATATGAAATATATGCTTTATGATATGATCGATATATATATATATATCGTAAAGCATACGAGACGAACAAATGTCTGCAACTACTAATTATTTAGTTGGGGTTGAGACAGTTTTTTGGATAGATACAAAGAATAAAGGAGAAGGCAAAATAGTAAAGCTAAATACAAAAACGGAAACGTGGATGTGTTTAAAAGGAACGAACGCCTCAAATAATAAGCATTTTCTTTGAGAATGGGAACTGAAGTGAAGAGTTTAGTTACGCGTTCTACTGATGAAAACGAAATATTGTTCTTGATAGTGGAGTATTGCTTTGTATAGAGTTTAATGTGTAATAAAGATAAAGTAGTTATTAGTGATAGGGTTGAGTTGATGAATTGGTGAGGGAAATATGAAAGACTGCAACATATATCGTAGACCTTGGTCCGGCAATATGCATGATATTGGTAAATGTATTTCAAGTTTTCTTTTTGTCTATATTCCTTTAAGCGCACTTTCAATCTGCACACGCACTCTCTCTCTCTCTCTCTCTCTCTCTCTCTCTCTCTCTCTCTCTCTCTCACACACACACACACACGCACACACACACTCACACACACTCACACATACACACACTAACACACACACATAGAGACACCCCACACACTCACAGACACCCCTCCACACACATACACACACACAAATAAAACTTCAGTCGTTAAGGTATCTTTTCTTGGTTATGTCAAAATTTATAAAACAAACTTTGTATTTTATGTGATTGAAGCGTACCAAAGTTTTGGTACCCTTGAAATATATATAATAGAATAAATATGGTTTCATAAATATAGTTTCCATTTATTAAATATCATTGTATATATATACATATATATATATACGGGATAACAAATTATTGTTATAGGGAGTTCACTTAGATGTTGTCCAGTTATTGTAGCGATCTCTAGACCTACCAGTTCAGAGAAAGAATTGTCAGCAATGTGATTAAAGCCCTTATTGTATAGCAAACCCTGTCACTCTTCTTTCTTGATTTATATATATATATATATATCCACCAAATAGATAATGAATCAAAAGTAGAGAGGTATATATATATATATATATATATATATATATATATATATATATATATATATATATATACACATACTCCATACACATGCATTTGTACATACACACATATGTACATTTGTGAGTGAATATACATACATATACATATACCCTAACTATATTTCCTTATTTTTTTATATATCTCTTGCACTACTTTTATTTATATATTTTTTTGGCCCGTTAAACTCTTGCCTTTCGTGAGGAGATTTTTCAAATATTTCACTATGTTTTAAATTGCCTTGTCCGATGAACGAATGAGGACGTTTTTCGTATTCGTTTTATTCGGGAAACCTCTGGTAATGAGGTAATTATATTGTATTGTTTATTATACATAAAATTTAGCTCTGGTACTTACATAAGGCACTCTTCACTTCTATGACTTTTTCAATTTTCAACGGAAACTTCAATATATATATATATATACATATATATATATACATATATATATATATATCGATTTGTGATATTTTGCATTCTCGCAATAATACACAACTGAATCATTCGCTTAATAGAGGTGTTACCTCCCTTGCTGAATCCCACGAGGGGTCAGTAATAGCTACACTATCTATAGCATATTGGAGCAAAACCCGTTGAAAACACGACTACCTTGTTCATCATCTCACCAGAAGCCCAACATTCTCTATGTAGGCGGACAGTACCTGATTTGGAGTCGCAGAAACCAATACTGGATTTTACCATCAGTCCAGGGTCCGGGAAAGTATCAACACATATATTTTTATTGTTTGACCCGAATTACTTGGTCGTTTTGATTTTGGCTGTGCGGATGATATGTTTAACCATCATCTCAGTGTGTTTGGCCCTTAACGTATGTTGTAGCTCTGATTCATATGATTCATCGAGCGCTTGCCACACATATCGGACGTTGATTTTCGTTAATTCCTGAGCTGAAAACGATTCTCGCTAATTTATATTTATATATATATATATATATATATATATATATATATATATATATATATACATATACATATATACACATATATATATATATATATATATATATATATATATATATATATATATATATATATATATATATATATATATATACATATATATATATATTTATATATATATATATATATATATACATATATATATATATATACATATATATATATATATATATATATACATATATATATATATATATATATATATATATATATATATATATATATATATATATATATATATATATATATATATATATATATATATATATATATATATATATATATATATATATATATATATATATATATATATATATATATATATATATATATATATATATATATATATATATATATATATATATATATATATATATATATATATATAAGTTTCCGTATATATATATATAAACTTTTGATTCATTATTTATTTGGTGGATTTGCAGTATCGGTAGAGGGCCAGACGCCATGCTTTGCAGTATGGAGTTATGATCCTTTATGATCTGAGATCAAATCCTGCCGAGGTTAACTTTGCCTTTCGTCCTTACTGGGTCGATAAAATAAAGTACCAGTCACGCACTGGGGTCGATTTAATCGAATTCCCCTCCCCTAAAAATTGCTGGCCGTATGCCTATATGAGACACCATTATCTATTTCCTTCAATTCCTTACTTTGTCTTTCCATCTATCTTTCTTACTCACTCATTCACCCTATCTCCTCCAATATTTCAACTACTATCACAGAGCCTGTTAGCCCTATAACTTCTGTTCTTCTACCCCTACATATATATTTCAACATTATGTTATTACCCTTCTGATGCTGATGTTAGTTGCTGTTTTCTTCTTTTACATTTTTATATGTCTACTCCTCATGCACATTTTTCCTCTATTTACTTCCTTTTTTTTAACTGAACACACATGATTTTTGTTGTTGCTACTTTTGTCATCCCACACCTTTGGCTCTCTAATCCATCAACGGTTCACTTTCTCCACCCATATACCCACCTTTACCAGCTTGTTTGCCTATTTCTGTACTCTCTTAGGTCTCTCACTTTTTCCCTCCTCACTATATATCATCCATCCATCCATGTATGCATCTGTCCCTATATCTCTTCATCCATCAATCTAGACAGATAAAACAGTCACACACACACACACACACTCACACATGCACACACACATACACACACACACACATATATATATATATATATATATATATATATATATATATATATATATATATATATATATATATACGCACATTCACACACACACACCACCTTCAATTTGCTATCCACGCCAACTTGCTAAGCAAGCAATCTATTCGTCCATCAATTCTCTCTCACATCCATTCAAATCATCAGTCACGCATCTATTCACCCAGGCAATTACCCGGTGAGAAATCTCTTAAAAAATACCCGTTCGTGCAGTCATCCATTCATTTTGCCTGTCACGCATCTATTCACTTAGACAAATACTCTGACTAATTAATACTCCCTCAGCTACCCACCCGACATCACACACAACAACGAGATTTACCGTTATATTGACAGTATATCCAAGTAAATACAGGAAAATATACAATTATAAGACCATTTTGACACAGTTAACAAGATAAATAGCTAGCCCCATCCGCTCATAGAATGTACATAAGTAGGAAGTCAGAAATTCAGTTATCACATCTTTAACTGGCGCAGATATGATACATTTTCTCTTCGGGTTGAATTACTCCCGGGATGGGCAGTGTGTTTTCTCCTGGAGCAAGAGACTTTATTTCACGTTGTTCTTGTTCAATCGTATCAATGATGAAATGAATTGATACGTCACCGGTACCGAGTTTTATCTGCCTTTGTTTTTCTCGTGGAAAACATTGGTGGCCCGGAGAGGAAAACACTGGCAGGCTACTGCTGGTCTTCTAGGGTAAAAAAAAAGTGTCTTGGCTAGGGTTCTGCCACGGAGGGAACATTTCTAGGTAAAAGACGGATGGCCATTCGTGACCGAAATATATTGTAGCATACAGAAGCTCATTCGACTATAAAGTGTTTAGATAAAACAATATAAGAATATTAACTGTTTATGTTGTTGCGATTAGAGAAAATGTAAAGGAAACTTTATCTAATGAATCGCCACAAACCATGGGTGGTATTTTATTTCATTAGTGTGAGAGGGATGCGTAATACCAAGCGTTGAAACATATGAAGTAAATGAAACTAAAATTACAAACAAAACATATAAGGTAATATGAAAACTCCTCCATTACAAAATAGCAAACATGTGCACAGTCGTGTTTTCAATATAATACGTTTGAAAGAAAAGCTGCTCCCCTTGTATGCATAAATGGCATAGTTAGGGGAGTATCTTATCCATCAATATAAGTAGACCAAATATATCTAATGAAGCTAAAACAATGAAACGAGAAAGAAAAAATCGTATCTAATCATCACACATTTAGTGATGACCAACAACAGAGCCGACCGATCGATCTTTGTCAACCATCTGTCCAAAATATTATTCAACATTCGCTAAGATGAACACAAGTGATCATCATATAAAAACAAAAAATAAGAAAAAAATAACGTCTCAGAATCTCATCACTCTTCACAATTTCCCAGCATTCATCTCGATTTACTTCCGACTGTCTCATTTAGAATTACTTCCATTTTGAAAATATATTGTCAATTTGCTTCTTTTTGTTGTGGTTGTTTTTGGTCATGTTTGTTAACCCCAACTCACTCTTCCACACATTTTTTGTTTCGACTCAATTTGTTTTATTTCTTGTTATTGATTGTGTCCTCATTAGTTTAATTTCATTCACCCACTCTTTCCTCACTCACTTTCTCGTTCATTTTTACAATTTCCTTGATTAACACATTTCGCCAATTTTTCTTTTATGTCTTTAACATTTTAAGTCGATCACAAATTCTTTCTATATTTCATTCTTTATATCTCTATTTATTTATTTATTTATTTATTTATTTATTTATTTATTTACCTCATTCTTTGTTATTTCATCTCTTTCTTTATAGCTTATCTCTCACTTTCATTGTTTCATTCTTGTCTTCGCTTTTTTTTTCACCATTTCTCATTTTATATTTCTATTACTATTAATAATTGTTTCTACTTTTGGCACAAGGTCAGCAATTATCCCAGTATATTACTGATACTTTATTTTATCGACCCCGTAAGGTTGAAAGGCAAAGTGAACCTCGGCGGGATTTGTACTCAAAATGGCGAGTGCCGTAACTCTATGCGTCAAAGCATCGCGTCCGACCATTCTACCGATACTGCCAATAGTAATAATAATAAATGTGAAGACTAAAATCCAAAGAGGGCTCGATAAGGATAAATATATATCAAATATATAAAAACCATAGAGCAAATATTTATTAAAATAACAGATTAAAGTTTAAGCAAAGAATCGCTGTAATTCTTTGCTGCAAATTCTTTGCTGCAAATTCTTTGTCGTAATTCTTTGCTGCAAAGCATGGCGTTCGACCGTCTACCGATACTGCCCATACACCGCCATTGAGTTTAAACTTTTGGCACAAGGACAGCGATTACCTCAGTGCATTACTGGTACTTTATTTTATCGACCCCGTAAGGATGAAAGGCAAAGTTACCCTCGGCGGGTTTGAACTCAGAACGCAAAGGGCCATAATTCTATGCTACAAAACATAGTGTCTGACGCTCTACCGATACTGCCAAACCACCGCCCTATGCCAAACCATCTATCACGATATGTAGGGTGGTAGATTAGCAGTGTCCTTAATAGTATTTAACTAAATAACTTGCAGTATGTATTTGAGGCGGTTTACGTTTGAACTCAACCGTAGTCAACACAGCCTTGTCGTTCACCCTTCGGAGTTGAAAAATAAAGTACCTGCGAACTACTAAAATCGATAAATCTGATTTTCCGCTATCCACTCAAATTTGCCGAATTTCTGCCTAAATTAGAAGCCAATATTATTAATACTTGTAGGGCGGTGGATTGGCAGAATCGGTGGAGCGTCAGACATTATGTTTCGGTGTATATTGTTACGTACCTTTACGGTCTGAGTTCAAATCCCGCTGAGATTAGCTTTGCCTGTCATCTTTACGGGATTGATAAAATAAAGTGGGTTGATTTAATCGGCTTCCCGTCTACAAATTTGTTGGCCTTGTGTCTAATTCAGGAACTATTACTACTAATACATGTGGTGGTGGATTGGCAGTATCAATAGAGCGTCAAACACCATGCTTTTTAGCATAGAGTTATGTCCCTTGACGTTCTGAGTTCAAATCCCGCCGACCTTAGCTTTACCTTTCATCCTTACGGGGTCGATAGGTCGATAAAATAAAGCACCAGTAATGCACTGGGGTAATTGTTGGCCTTGTGCCAAAATTAGAAAGTTATTATTAATACCTGTAGTATATTTTCAGTATTTTTCATTCCCACATTTCATTTTTTCTTGACTTATATTTCTTTCTTGTTTGTTTTTCTTTATTACAATTGTCTTTTTATTCTATTTTTATCAAATATATTTTTTGTGTTTATTTACTGTTTTTGTTTTTCTGTTTCCTCATTGTTTCTTTCCTAACTTCTTTCCAAATATATTCGTTTATCTCCGCCGTTCTTTTATTCTCGTTCTTAAATAATTATCCTTTGCTCTATTTTACACATCCTTTTCTTCTGTCTTCACTCATTCTTGTTTATTAGTTCTATCTGTATATATTTTAATATTTATATTATTATCTAATTCTCTCGTTCTTTCTTGTTCTAGCATTATAAAATATCTATCATTCATTTTATTAGTTTTCATGTCCACTTTCATTAAATTCTTCTTCTTCTTCTTCTTCTTCTTCTTCTTCTTCTTCTTCTTCTTCTTCTTCTTCTTCTTCTTCTTCTTCTTCTTCTTCTTCTTCTTTCTTCTTCTTCTTCTTCTTCTTCTTCTTCTTCTTCTTCTTCTTCTCAAAAAGAGTGAAGCAGTGAAGCAAGCGTCTACAATTGATCCGGCTGGATCTCCAAGCGAGATCCACCAAGCTCATGTATGTTCTGCAACCATCTTGCCCGTGGTCTGCCTCTGGGTTTTTCGATACACTTCCTTTCTCGTGCTTTTATTGGATCTCCATTTTCATTCTTTTCTTTCATTTATTCTTTGTCCTCTCTTTTCCTAAGACTATTTCTTTCGTTATTTGTAAATAAATCTCATTCAACGATCTTAGCGAATTATATCATTATATCATCATTGATCATAATATATATATATATACATATATATAGTTAAGGGAGAAAACAGCGATTCTTTGCTTAAACTTTAATCTGTTATTTTAATAAATATTTGCTCTACGATTCTTATATATTTGATATATATTTATCCTTATCGAGCCCTCTTTGGATTTTAGTCTTCCAATTTATTATTATTACTTATTACTATATATATATATATATATATATATATATATATATATATATATATATATATATATATATATATATATATATATATATATATATATATATATATATATATATATATATATATATATATATGTATATATATATATATATATATATATATAATATTTTCCTGGGTCCTGTATTTTCGTTACTCTAGTGATGCGGCTGGACTGCCGACCGCTATATCTTATTTGCTAAGCTGTCTGAATGTAATGATATTACTCTGGGGTCTTTCCTCATCTGAATGCTCAAGCTACAGACCGATTATACATATACGCTAGCTTGGCCATATTCTAAAGCTTCGTCAATGCTGTACTAAAATTTATATATATATATATATATATATATATATATATTAAACCCTCATTCAAATCTTCTTGTTTTCATTCCTTGTTAATTCTGTCATTAATATATAATTCTTCCTTTGCTTGATATCTGATGTTTTATATTCAATATAGTTATTTTATGTTCTTCCTTTTACACTACATTATTGTTTCATTTTACACAGTTGCATCCACACTCTATCAAATATCATAGCTTAAACTCTTTCTTTTATTCATTCAGTTTTTCTCGTCATCATTCATTCTTATAAAC
>OZ024743.1:267573255-267575755 GCA_964016885.1 Eledone cirrhosa | reverse complement strand
ATATACCTATGTTCTAAGCGCTCTTTGTTGTTAATTGTATATATATATACATATATATATATACATATATATATATATATATATATATATATATATATATATATATATATATATATATATATATATATATATATATATATATCTTTAGCGCTATCAGTATAATACAACAAAATTTCAAAGTACAAGAAATATATTCTGAGGAAGATGTCTTCGAGAGTACACAATGATATTTTGTATATAATTTTATATTATGTAGCGGTACTTAATTAACGAAGTAGTTCAAAATATATTAAAACGCGCAAACATATATATATATATATACTTCTAATTATTAATCATACACTCCACTTGCTTATCTTTCGCATTCTCCCCAGTCCGCATCTTTGGTGTATATAAATTTCTCCATGTATATTAATTATCTGTACATTCACTCAAAACACATACTTCTCACAATTCATCCTTCTCTCTTTCAGACTCTAAATATGACATCCCCTCCTTCATTCTATCTTTTTATAATTTCTTTTTTATTTCACTTTCTTTTAATTCTTTTCTGCTCCTTAACAGAATTACGGTCACAACCTCTCACACATTTTCCTTCTATCACTCTCATACAGAATTTACCCTCTCTCTATCTTACACTTTATTCTCAATCTCCATGTTCTTATGTAAATCTGTGTTTACATCTTGTCCAGTTTCACTTATGTCAAACAAACTCACAGATATACAAATACGCCATTTCTCTCCGCCTACTTTACTGAGAATGCTTAGCTCTTCTCTACATCATTATTCTATTATCTACCCACTTTCTGACTCTCTCTCGTTTCCACTTTCATTTTAACATCTATTTCTATCGCTTCCACACCCTCAAACAGTACGCTATTTCTTCTCTACCTATCTATCTATTTAATCTACCAATCTATCTGTCTGACTAATCTTCTATTTATCGATCTACTTGTTTGTCTATCAGTCTACCTATCTGGCTAGCTATCTACCTATATGTTGCAACGAAATTAAAGAGTCTTTAAAAAGTACAATATTGCTCTAAGTTCAAATCCTATCAATGTAGATATTGTCTTTTATCTTTTTGAGGTCGATATTGCAAAGGAACAGGCTGATGAACGGCACAACATCGCATGTTACAAAACTTCAAATATTCTCAGGTTTTTACTGAGACGTTAAAATCATTACACAACCTTTGTATAACTTTGAGGGAAACACAAATTACCAGAAGGATTTATTTAAAATATGGTACTGGCAGCGTGTTGGAACTAAGCATGGATCTTATGGCATGACTACCCGGTAGAATAATTCCTTTTCAAGCTGTATTTCTATTGTTGCGAAAGACGAACGATGATTTGACTATTGATATTTTACAGTGTATCCATTTTCATTAGTGTAGTCATAAAATTTATCACCATTGCTTTAGTTCGTAAATGAAACGAAAGTTATCTAAACCAGGTAACGCAATGTAGGCTGTAATATTTGGAATTGTTTATAACTGAGGTGCCTAACTCATTGATAGTGGCTATGATTGGATTGTGGTCAACATTGCTTGAATAAAAAGCTACGTTCACTACATATAGCAGAATTGCCCACATACCATCATGTGGTTATACGAAAAAAAGAAAACACACAGTGATGCGAACCTATATAGGAAAAAATGAAAATAAGAAATAATCTACTTTCCTAATGATTAATGGAGTATATTTTAGGCTCTGCCGATATTAAGGGAAACGATTAAAATTCTATTGAGCACCTGTTTTTTTAGGCTCAAATATAGAATCATATAGTACCGTGATAAATATTTCAAACCTTTGTACATAACTGGTATCAAGAGGTGACACAAGGCTTGATTACAACAATACTGCAATTAGTATTTCAACGTATCACCTAGTGTGAAATTCAAGCGTGAAAGGAAATTGCTTATGCGAGTTTAAATTACAGTCCTGACCAAAATGTTATTTCCCCTCTTATTTTTTAAAATTCACTACTTCTGGTAACTTGACGGTTTTTGTGGAAAACGCCAGTGCCACAGTGATGCTGCTTATATATGAACGTTTAAGGTAGGAACATTTTGCAGGGGTTTCAAATCCCACACTCTGATGAAAAAAAACAAAACAGTTATATGTTTGTGTTTGTGTACTTTTTGTATATTTAGCACTTTTTGTAAAAGATACTCACCCGAGGTACCACGTAATGGAACAAAAATCGACTTCACGTGATTACGAAACGAAATACTTAATCACACTGCCGTGCTTGCACTGTCTCTGTTCCTCCGTATCTCTCATAATTAGTTTCTATCATTCTCCTCGTATGCAATATTTTTTCGTGTTCATGAATAACGAATACTCTTTTTTATAATTAAAAAATAAACACTCGCCTGACTGAATTTAATATGAGTTGATTCTAATTCATGAACTTTATTTGCAGCAATAACAATACAGCTAGATATTACTATTGAAATATGTTATGTTTTAACTCTTTCCTCCTCTCCTTATAT
>OZ024743.1:267560755-267565755 GCA_964016885.1 Eledone cirrhosa | reverse complement strand
AAAAAATGTACATCCACATATGTATACTGAAATACTAGTATGCATATGAATACACACACGTATACATATGTAGATGTACCGAGTTTTTCACTGGTCACTTTACTGTGAGTGTCCAGCTATTCTGTATGTAAACACACAGACAAACCGGTTTTTAGAGTCATACTGGTTTTTGAGGAAACACCTTTCCTCTATTCTCCAGAAAGCCAGACAAGGAATATTGAACTAGTTTCGATGTTGTTACATCTCATCAGCAATATTTACCTATCTTCCGGCCTCTCTAGAGAATCGTAAAAGCACATATCGTTATATGCTTTTTCTATGAAAATTAGTAGTGGGCAGACTAATTTGCATAGAGCGTGAGTACGTACCGGTTCAACGGAGACGATAAAAACAAATAACGAAACGAAATTAAATTTCGTTTCGTTTGTAACTCACTTTTGTATGACTGACGCTTAAACAATTAAGTTAAAAAAATGTACATCCACATATGTATACTGAAATACTAGTATGCATATGAATACACACACGTATACATATGTAGATGTACCGAGTTTTTCACTGGTCACTTTACTGTGAGTGTCCAGCTATTCTGTATGTAAACACACAGACAAACCGGTTTTTAGAGTCATACTGGTTTTTGAGGAAACACCTTTCCTCTATTCTCCAGAAAGCCAGACAAGGAATATTGAACTAGTTTCGATGTTGTTACATCTCATCAGCAATATTTACCTATCTTCCGGCCTCTCTAGAGAATCGTAAAAGCACATATCGTTATATGCTTTTTCTATGAAAATTAGTAGTGGGCAGACTAATTTGCATAGAGCGTGAGTACGTACCGGTTCAACGGAGACGATAAAAACAAATAACGAAACGAAATTAAATTTCGTTTCGTTTGTAACTCACTTTTGTATGACTGACGCTTAAACAATTAAGTTAAAAAAATGTACATCCACATATGTATACTGAAATACTAGTATGCATATGAATACACACACGTATACATATGTAGATGTACCGAGTTTTTCACTGGTCACTTTACTGTGAGTGTCCAGCTATTCTGTATGTAAACACACAGACAAACCGGTTTTTAGAGTCATACTGGTTTTTGAGGAAACACCTTTCCTCTATTCTCCAGAAAGCCAGACAAGGAATATTGAACTAGTTTCGATGTTGTTACATCTCATCAGCAATATTTACCTATCTTCCGGCCTCTCTAGAGAATCGTAAAAGCACATATCGTTATATGCTTTTTCTATGAAAATTAGTAGTGGGCAGACTAATTTGCATAGAGCGTGAGTACGTACCGGTTCAACGGAGACGATAAAAACAAATAACGAAACGAAATTAAATTTCGTTTCGTTTGTAACTCACTTTTGTATGACTGACGCTTAAACAATTAAGTTAAAAAAATGTACACCCACATATGTATACTGAAATACTAGTATGCATATGAATACACACACGTATACATATGTAGATGTACCGAGTTTTTCACTGGTCACTTTACTGTGAGTGTCCAGCTATTCTGTATGTAAACACACAGACAAACCGGTTTTTAGAGTCATACTGGTTTTTGAGGAAACACCTTTCCTCTATATCCAGAAAGCCAGACAAGGAATATTGAACTAGTTTCGATGTTGTTACATCTCATCAGCAATATTTACCTATCTTCCGGCCTCTCTAGAGAATCGTAAAAGCACATATCGTTATATGCTTTTTCTATGAAAATTAGTAGTGGGCAGACTAATTTGCATAGAGCGTGAGTACGTACCGGTTCAACGGAGACGATAAAAACAAATAACGAAACGAAATTAAATTTCGTTTCGTTTGTAACTCACTTTTGTATGACTGACGCTTAAACAATTAAGTTAAAAAAATGTACAACCACATATGTATACTGAAATACTAGTATGCATATGAATACACACACGTATACATATGTAGATGTACCGAGTTTTTCACTGGTCACTTTACTGTGAGTGTCCAGCTATTCTGTATGTAAACACACAGACAAACCGGTTTTTAGAGTCATACTGGTTTTTGAGGAAACACCTTTCCTCTATTCTCCAGAAAGCCAGACAAGGAATATTGAACTAGTTTCGATGTTGTTACATCTCATCAGCAATATTTACCTATCTTCCGGCCTCTCTAGAGAATCGTAAAAGCACATATCGTTATATGCTTTTTCTATGAAAATTAGTAGTGGGCAGACTAATTTGCATAGAGCGTGAGTACGTACCGGTTCAACGGAGACGATAAAAACAAATAACGAAACGAAATTAAATTTCGTTTCGTTTGTAACTCACTTTTGTATGACTGACGCTTAAACAATTAAGTTAAAAAAATGTACATCCACATATGTATACTGAAATACTAGTATGCATATGAATACACACACGTATACATATGTAGATGTACCGAGTTTTTCACTGGTCACTTTACTGTGAGTGTCCAGCTATTCTGTATGTAAACACACAGACAAACCGGTTTTTAGAGTCATACTGGTTTTTGAGGAAACACCTTTCCTCTATTCTCCAGAAAGCCAGACAAGGAATATTGAACTAGTTTCGATGTTGTTACATCTCATCAGCAATATTTACCTATCTTCCGGCCTCTCTAGAGAATCGTAAAAGCACATATCGTTATATGCTTTTTCTATGAAAATTAGTAGTGGGCAGACTAATTTGCATAGAGCGTGAGTACGTACCGGTTCAACGGAGACGATAAAAACAAATAACGAAACGAAATTAAATTTCGTTTCGTTTGTAACTCACTTTTGTATGACTGACGCTTAAACAATTAAGTTAAAAAAATGTACATCCACATATGTATACTGAAATACTAGTATGCATATGAATACACACACGTATACATATGTAGATGTACCGAGTTTTTCACTGGTCACTTTACTGTGAGTGTCCAGCTATTCTGTATGTAAACACACAGACAAACCGGTTTTTAGAGTCATACTGGTTTTTGAGGAAACACCTTTCCTCTATTCTCCAGAAAGCCAGACAAGGAATATTGAACTAGTTTCGATGTTGTTACATCTCATCAGCAATATTTACCTATCTTCCGGCCTCTCTAGAGAATCGTAAAAGCACATATCGTTATATGCTTTTTCTATGAAAATTAGTAGTGGGCAGACTAATTTGCATAGAGCGTGAGTACGTACCGGTTCAACGGAGACGATAAAAACAAATAACGAAACGAAATTAAATTTCGTTTCGTTTGTAACTCACTTTTGTATGACTGACGCTTAAACAATTAAGTTAAAAAAATGTACATCCACATATGTATACTGAAATACTAGTATGCATATGAATACACACACGTATACATATGTAGATGTACCGAGTTTTTCACTGGTCACTTTACTGTGAGTGTCCAGCTATTCTGTATGTAAACACACAGACAAACCGGTTTTTAGAGTCATACTGGTTTTTGAGGAAACACCTTTCCTCTATTCTCCAGAAAGCCAGACAAGGAATATTGAACTAGTTTCGATGTTGTTACATCTCATCAGCAATATTTACCTATCTTCCGGCCTCTCTAGAGAATCGTAAAAGCACATATCGTTATATGCTTTTTCTATGAAAATTAGTAGTGGGCAGACTAATTTGCATAGAGCGTGAGTACGTACCGGTTCAACGGAGACGATAAAAACAAATAACGAAACGAAATTAAATTTCGTTTCGTTTGTAACTCACTTTTGTATGACTGACGCTTAAACAATTAAGTTAAAAAAATGTACATCCACATATGTATACTGAAATACTAGTATGCATATGAATACACACACGTATACATATGTAGATGTACCGAGTTTTTCACTGGTCACTTTACTGTGAGTGTCCAGCTATTCTGTATGTAAACACACAGACAAACCGGTTTTTAGAGTCATACTAGTTTTTTAGGAAACACCTTTCCTCTATTCTCCAGAAAGCCAGACAAGGAATATTGAACTAGTTTCGATGTTGTTACATCTCATCAGCAATATTTACCTATCTTCCGGCCTCTCTAGAGAATCGTAAAAGCACATATCGTTATATGCTTTTTCTATGAAAATTAGTAGTGGGCAGACTAATTTGCATAGAGCGTGAGTACGTACCGGTTCAACGGAGACGATAAAAACAAATAACGAAACGAAATTAAATTTCGTTTCGTTTGTAACTCACTTTTGTATGACTGACGCTTAAACAATTAAGTTAAAAAAAATGTACATCCACATATGTATACTGAAATACTAGTATGCATATGAATACACACACGTATACATATGTAGATGTACCGAGTTTTTCACTGGTAAAAACCGAGTTTTTTACAAACGAAACGAAATTTAATTTCGTTTCGTTATTTGTTTTTATCGTCTCCGTTGAACCGGTACGTACTCACGCTCTATGCAAATTAGTCTGCCCACTACTAATTTTCATAGAAAAAGCATATAACGATATGTGCTTTTACGATTCTCTAGAGAGGCCGGAAGATAGGTAAATATTGCTGATGAGATGTAACAACATCGAAACTAGTTCAATATTCCTTGTCTGGCTTTCTGGAGAATAGAGGAAAGGTGTTTCCTCAAAAACCAGTATGACTCTAAAAACCGGTTTGTCTGTGTGTTTACATACAGAATAGCTGGACACTCACAGTAAAGTGACCAGTGAAAAACTCGGTACATCTACATATGTATACGTGTGTGTATTCATATGCATACTAGTATTTCAGTATACATATGTGGATGTACATTTTTTTAACTTAATTGTTTAAGCGTCAGTCATACAAAAGTGAGTTACAAACGAAACGAAATTTAATTTCGTTTCGTTATTTGTTTTTATCGTCTCCGTTGAACCGGTACGTACTCACGCTCTATGCAAATTAGTCTGCCCACTACTAATTTTCATAGAAAAAGCATATAACGATATGTGCTTTTACGATTCTCTAGAGAGGCCGGAAGATAGGTAAATATTGCTGATGAGATGTAACAACATCGAAACTAGTTC
>OZ024743.1:267555755-267558255 GCA_964016885.1 Eledone cirrhosa | reverse complement strand
ATGTGTCTCAGACGGATCCATGGCGTTCACTGGAGGGACCACATCAGTGATGTCGAGATTTTGGAAAGCTCTATGTGTGACAGTATAGAAGCTCTTGTGCTTAAGCAACGACTCCGTTGGAGTGGTCACCTTGCCAGGATGAAGGATTCTAGAATACCAAAACAACTCTTTTATGGAGAGTTGGTTAAAGGAAAACGACCGCCACATAAACCAAAAAAGAGGTATTCCTTGAAAGCCTCTCTGAAAGACGCTAACATCTCTGCTGATACATGGGAGAATATTGCTGCTGATCGTAATAAATGGAGAAAGACTGTATATGAGGGAAAAGTTGCCTTTGAGGCATCTCGAATCGCATACGAGAAAGTAAAGCAGGACGTGAGGAAGGGCATTGCTGTTGCACTTCCAGACGGCGAGGGTCCTCCTATGGTGCTGACATGCAGCGTATGTACGAGACTCTGCCTAAGCAAAGCTGGACTCGAAAGTCATCTTCGCAGTCATAAAGTAAGACCAGTGGTTGACTACCAGGCTGCTGTTGAAGATGCTACTCATCATGCTTGCCAAACATGTGGTAGAGAATGTAAATCAGCAGGAGGGCTCAAGCGACATGCAAAAGTACACGAACTCCAACCACAGCCGACTATTCCCAGTGAATGTTTTGGTTGCCGACTCTGTGCAAGACATTTTAGATCATTGGGTGGGCTAAAAAGCCACATTCGATCGCAGCGCTGTTAGTTGCTATCGTGTGTGTGTGTGTGTGTAGATATGCTTATATGTGTGCGTGTGTGTGTATATATATATGTATATGTATATTATTATTGTTGTTCTCGTTATTATTATTGTTGTTATGATTATTATTATTATTATTGTTATTAATGTATGTGTGTGTGTATATGTGTGTGAGTGTGTGTGTGTGTGTGTGTGTATATATATGTGTATGTATATGTATATATATATTTATATATATTTCTTTTTTTTTATTTCTTTTTTTTAATTATTTTTTTTTTATTATTATTATTTTTTTATTTTTTATTTTCTTTCTCCTCGTGTAATGGCCATACTCGATAACGAGGGGGCAGCCATCATCATGTATGTATGTATGTATATATCTCTATGTATATATATATATATATATATATATATATATATATATATATATATACTCGATTTATCGACTCCACTACGACCAACCCCAAATTGCTGGCCGTGTACCTATAGTGGAAATCATTACATATACATATGTATATAAATATGTACGTTTATTTATATATAAATATATTTATATATACTCGTTTTCGAGTACGGCCACTACTTTATATCCATGTAGGAGAACTCCTACCGATGCGCTGAACGAGTGTGACTGTTTAGTCCAGCCAGCGACCTGAAAACTCTGGTACAAACACTACACTTGTGACAATTATTGACACAAAGTGCTGGGACCTTGGTACCATGTGACTACAAGTGCAGAGAGATCTCCAGATATAAAGCAATGACTGTGCCGTGAAGCTTTTATAGTGAGCAGAGGCACTGCACAAAGCCAGTCCCACTCTCTGAACCAAGATGATATTTACCAAAAAGAAGAACAAGTCAACATCATTGGATACCATCAGAATTGCAGGTGTTATATCAGAGTTTTCCTCCTCCTAGAATTCTCCCTTGACAAAGGCTAAGGGGATATCTCTCCCGGTGATTTTTAATTGGCCATTGACTCTTAAGAGCTCCTTTGCCTTTTGACAGGTTTTGTTTTTAGTCCTGCAGGATGTCCAAAGTCACCCCTCCTCACCAAGAAACCTTGGTGGGGTTGCCAGTTTAGTCGCCAACGACCCGACCATGAGACAGGTTGTACTGGGATACATATTACCAGTAGCACCAACTGGTGACCTGACATACACGTGTGTATATATATATATATACACACACACATATATATATATATATATATATATATATATATATATATATCATAAACGTAAAAAATGAAACAAAATTACATTTCTCACACTTAGTACGGCTGTTACTTAAATATAAGTATGTATACGTACATACATATATGTATACAGACGTACAGTTGTATGTATATATATATATATATACATACATGCACACATATATATATTACGTATGGATTTGCCGAGCATTTATTATAATGCACGGTTTGTTTGTAAATAAACATCCCGAATTAAGCCGTACAGTGTTTAGCAACCGTCGTTGCCCTTTTGTTCAAGACTGACAAAGATAAGAGTGAGAAATGAAATTTCGTTTTATTTTTTCGATTTATCGATTTCTGTGCGCCTGGCCGATTAACTCACTCCATATGCAAGTTAATATGCATAAGGAAAGTATATACATTCAGACGTTCAATCATCTGGCAGGAAGTTATACGGTGCTGACGATAGCTAATAAGCTTGAAACCAGTACATCGTTCCTTTGTCAGCATTGAACAAACGGGCAACGATGGTTGCTAAACACTGTACGGCTTAATTCGGGATATATATATATATAA
>OZ024743.1:267543255-267545755 GCA_964016885.1 Eledone cirrhosa | reverse complement strand
TCCTGTAGAATAATAATAATTAACATAGTCATCATCGACATCAACAACATGGTCGTCGTCGTCACACTTGTCGTCGCTATCAACATCATCATCATCATCATCATTATATTCGTCGTTGTTATCGTCATCGTCATCATTATCATCATAAACAAATCCATTATAATCAGCATCATTATCATTATCGACAACAACATTATGGCCACCAACAGCAGCAGCATTACCACTGCCCACACTAGCTTCGTCACTATTAGTATTATCAGGGTGCCAACTTAACTTGTTTGATTGCAAACTAGGCCACATTTAAATATGACGCCACTTCCGTTCAACCACATAGTCACACACTCGTAGAGAGAGAGAGAAAGAAGAGGAAAGAGAGAGAGAGAAAGGGAGAGGGGGGGGTGAGAGAGAGTGAAGGATAGAGAAGCGAGCGCAAACTTTCACCCACACAAACACACATACAAAAACAGACAGAAAAAAACAGTCATATACACACACACACACACACACAAACACACAGAGACCCTGCCTTAAGCACACATGCACACTGACACGCAAATAAACCCACTATACATAAAATACCTGTGACGCACCTCAGACAATAGGTTACACAATAACCGACAAACAATTTACACACGCACGCATACAGCCACCCATATATCGGCGCATAATTTCTCTCTCTTTCTCACTCTCTCTCTCTTTCTCCCTCTATATATATATATATCTATTTATCTATCTAATATACATATATATCTTACATACGCGTAAACTCTCTCTCTCTGTAACACACACACACACACACACACACACACACACACACACACACACACACACACACACACACACACAACAACTGTTTACAAAATACTGGAGATGCACCTCACGCACATGGCACGAAATACTCTACAAAGACAGACATACATACACACACACACATACATACATACATACACACACACACACACATACACATACCCACACACACAGCCATACACACACACTTGCGCGCACACACACACACAACCGACCGAAATAAAAACACACACACATAACCCTCAGAAGGCAATGCATGTTGTTGATTTTGCTGTGCTATTTCTGTGTCTTTTAGTTTTTTGTTTAGCCGGCTTCCATGAAAGAAGAGGTGTGGAAGTTCAGGCGAGGTTACTTCCTTCCTGTTTCACCACACCACACCTCCATCAACAGAAATTTATTCATTTGTTAATTTTTCATAACAGAACCATAGAGGTGGTGGCAGAGGTGGTGATAGTGGCTGCGGCGGTGGTGAGATTGGTGATGGCGGCGGTGGCAATGATGGTGAAACGAGGGAGAGAAAGAGAGATTGTGGGAATATGTAGGAGAGAGAAAGAGAGAGAAGAGGGGCTGTGTACCTCAAGAATGAAGGGGTGGGTAACGACGAAAGACTCGTAGGTAAACAACAGGCTGTATGATGATGCATCTGTGATATAAAACATGAAAACATACATACTTTCCACATATAATTCATCAACAGCCAGTGTTGTATTTTGTTTATGTGTTGTTATTGTTTTATGTTGTTGTTGTTGTTGTTTTATGTTGTTGTTGTTGTTGTTGCTGCTGTTGTTTGCTGCTGTTGTTGCTGCTGCTGTTGGTGTTGTTGTGGTGGATGAGGATTTTATTTTGGTGGTGGTGTGGCGGTGATGCTGGTGGTGCTGGTGTTGGTGTTGGTAGTGGTGATGGTGGTGTGGTGGTGTTGCTGGTGTTGATGTTGGTAGTGGTGGTGATGTGGTGGTGTTGGTGTTGGTGTTGGTAGTGATGGTGTGGTGGTGTTGCTGGTGTTGGTGTTGGTAGTGGTGGTGGTGGTGGTGTGGTGGTGTTGCTGGTGTTAGTGTTAGTAGTGGTGGTGTGGTGGTGTTGGTGTTAGTAGTGGTGGTGGTGGTGGTGTGGTGGTGTTGGTGTTGGTAGTGGTGGTGGTGCTAGTGTTGGTGTTGCTGGTGTTAGTGTTAGTAGTGGTGGTGTGGTGTGGTGGTGTTGGTGTTGGTAGTGGTGGTGGTGGTATGGTGGTGTTGCTGGTGTTAGTGTTAGTAGGGGTGGTGGTGGTGTGGTGGTGTTGGTGTTGGTAGTGGTGGTGGTGGTGTGGTGGTGTTGCTGGTGTTAGTGTTAGTAGTGGTGGTGTGGTGTGGTGGTGTTGCGTGTTGGTAGTGGTGGTGGTGGTGTGGTGGTGTTGCTGGTGTTAGTTTTAGTAGTGGTGGTGGTGGTGTGGTGGTGTTGTGGTGTTGCTGGTGTTAGTGTTAGTAGTGGTGGGTGTGGTGGTGTTGGTGTTAGTAGTGGTGGTGGTGGTGTGGTGGTGTTGGTGTTGGTAGTGGTGGTGGTGCTAGTGTTGGTGTTGCTGGTGTTAGTGTTAGTAGTGGTGGTGTGGTGTGGTGGTGTTGGTGTTGGTAGTGGTGGTGGTGGTGTGGTGGTGGTGTTGCTGGTGTTAGTGTTAGTAGGGGTGGTGGTGGTGTGGTGGTGTTGGTGTTGGTAGTAG
>OZ024743.1:267537419-267543055 GCA_964016885.1 Eledone cirrhosa | reverse complement strand
GTGTTGGTGTTGCTGGTGTTAGTGTTAGTAGTGGTGGTGTGGTGTGGTGGTGTTGTGTTGGTAGTGGTGGTGGTGGTGTGGTGGTGTTGCTGGTGTTAGTGTTAGTAGGGGTGCTGGTGGTGTGGTGGTGTTGTGTTGGTAGTAGTGGTGGTGGTGTGGTGGTGTTGCTGGTGTTAGTGTTAGTAGTGGTGGTGTGGTGTGGTGGTGTTGGTGTTGGTAGTGGTGGTGGTGGTGTGGTGGTGTTGCTGGTGTTAGTTTTAGTAGTGGTGGTGGTGGTGTGGTGGTGTTGTTGGTGTTGGTATTGGTACTGGTGGTGTTGGTAGTGGTGGTGGTGCTAGTGTTGGTGTTGGTGTTGGTAGTAGTGGTGTGGTGGTGTTGCTGGTGTTGGTATTGGTAGTGTTGGTGTTGGTAGTGGTGGTGGTGCTGGTGCTGGTATTGGTGTTGGTAGTAGTGGTGTGGTGGTGTTGATGGTGTTGGTAGTGGTGGTGGTGGTGTTGGTGGTGGTGTTGTGTGGATGTTGTTTTGCTCTTTATTGTTGTTGCTGTTTATGTTGTTTTTGCTGTTGCCTGTGTTGTTGTTGTGATTGATGTTTTAGTTTTGGTGTTGCAGGTGGTGTTGCTGCTGTTGTTATTGTTGTTGTTGTTGTTGGTGTTGTGCTGCTGTTGTTGTTGGTGTTGTTGTTGTTGGTGGTGGTGGTGTTAGTAGTGGTGGTGGTGATTGTAGTGATGTTGGTGGTGTGTGTTAGTTGTGATGGTGTTGTTTTTTGTTTGTGGTGGTGGTAGTGGGTTGGTGTTGTTGTTGGTGGTGGTGGTGGTGGTGTTGGTGGTGTTGGTGTTGTTGTTATTGTTGTTATTGTTGTTGTTGTTGGTGGTAGTGGTGGTGGTGGAGGTGGTGTTGCTGTGTTGTTGTTGGTGGTGGTGGTGGTGTGGTATTATCGTTGGTGATGATGCTGTACTTGAAACTGCAGTTATCCATGTTGGTGTTGTGTAGCTGTTGTTATGGTCTTTATTATTGATGTTGTTGTCGCGGGTGAGCTGCTGATGTGGGGGATGGTGTTGTAGTTTTATTGGTGGGTGGTGTAGACGAGGGGGTAGACGATGAAGATGGGGGAAGATGAAGATGTAATGCTTAATGTATTATATGTCTTTATTTTTTCACATTAGCACATAGCCAGTAATAAATGTATAAAGATATTCGCGCTTATGTATTTCTATACAGGCACTCACACAAACACACACACACGCACGCACACACACACACAAACACTCGCATACGCCCACACATACATACACACGCCTGACACATTCACATACACACATATATACATGTACATGTGAGTGTGTGAGTGTGTGTGTGTGTGTTGGTACAAATACGTAAGCGCGAATATTTTCATAGAAGTTGTATACAAACACACTCAAACACACTCACACACACATACACATATATATATATATGTGTGTGGGGTGTGGTGTGGGTGTGCTTGTGTGTGTGTGTGAGTGAGTGTGTTTGTAGGTATATATATATATACACACAACACATGCTATTTGATGAATATATCATCTACATTCGTGAGAATAAGTAATAATTTGCTTTCGCTGTATCTCAGCTCTTTCACTTTTAATGTGTGTATATATATATATACACACACTAACATATACAAATATTCATTTATGTATACATATATATATATATATATAAATATATGTATATGTGTGTCTGTGTGTGTGTGCGTATGTGGGCATGCTTGTATATATATATATATATATGTATACATATATATATATATATGTATGTATACATATATATATATATATATATATATATATATATATATATATATATATATATATATATATATATATATATATATATATATGCGTATATATTTATATTATATATATATGTGTGTATGTGTGTGTGTGTGAGTGTATGTGTGTGCTTGTGTTTCTGTGTGTATGTTATGTATGTAGATTTGTTTTCGTATTTCAGTAGTTTCTGTAGGAAACCGGTGTCTCTTTCAAATTTTAAGAAATCCATTATTTTGTGATGTGATGAAATATTTATACAATATGCCCACTATCAACACATATGCTTGGATACATTCACTCGCACGGGCAGGCACACGTAGAAACACATACACACATACATATATTCTTATGTATACATACATACACACACACACACATATATATAATATATATATATATATATGCATATATATACACACATATATATATATATATATATATATATATATATATATATATATATATATATATATATGTATATATATATATATATATATATATACGTACATATATAAACATATATCAGACTAAGAAATCTGCACTTCCTCTCGTCACCATTTGTCTTTTACTTCCTGAAACCATGTTTTTTTTTCCCTTGATTATTTTGTTATTTTAGTTTTTTCTTTTATTTCATTTTGTTTCTCTTTTTTTATTCAGCATCTCTTTTAAAACAATCTGTGATTTATTGTCATTTTTAAAAAATGTATTTTCGTCTGTTAATCTCTTTCTTAGTGTTTTCTTTGGTTCGTTATTTTCTTCTAAATTTCTGTATATTCTCTATTCAGTGTTCTTTTGAATTCAATGTATCACGAAACATTTTGTCTACGCATTTTGTTTTCCGGGTTTTCCTTATACGTTGTTTTATTTTTTCCTATACCATTTTCGACTTGTTTTTAACATATATTTATGTGTTTCTCTCGGATTTCTCTGTGCTATCTGTTTCCCCCTCAACTCATCTGCCTTACACTGGTCCTATTTTCGTCCTTCTCTCAACATTACCGACTCATTACTTGCTACATAACAACATTCTGTAAGTAAGATAAAGAAACAGATTGAGTGAGAGAGAAAGGGAGAGAGTGTGTAAGAGAGGGAGAGAGAGAGAGAGAGAGAGAGAGAGAGAGAGAGAGAGAGAGAGAGAGAGAGAGAGGGAGAGAGAGAGAGATGGTGACACAGAAACTAGGCGGAGAGAGATAAAGGGTGAGAGATAGAGAGATGCTATATGCGCACGATGAAAATCAAACATAACGAGATTTGTAACTTTCTGATTTGATTCTTCTTTTAAAAAAATAAAAAGTAAAAATCTTGGATACGTATTTATAGAGTGACGCACCCTCATACATAATGACGCAAAACAATATATTATACAACTCCTACCATTTTAACAAATATCGAAATAATTGATGTATCCTCGTTGTTCGTGTACCCTAATGTGCCTAAAGTTTGGGCAATGAAAGATGCAATATTGCATTGCAGGTGTAAATAGTAGTGTTATGTACACCAAGAAAAATTCACATACACAAGTGCTTAAATAATAAACAGACAAATCGAGATAACGTAGAGTAGTATAAGAAAGAAGTTGATTAGTCCTTCAAAGATTTAACTGATTAATTACAAGCGCAACTCATATTAAGCAAAGGAAATAAATTCAAACACTTAAGATGTGAGGTGATATTTATACAACATGAACATCATCAACTTATAGGCTTGTTTGCATATATTTATGAGATTCTTTTGCTCATATCTTTAACTTTCTTTGCACATGTAGTGTTGGTTATCCTCTTCACAACGTTAACAAGTCACTACTGCATGATAACGTTCTATAGATAAACACAACGCAAATACTGTAAACCTGCCCGGACTTTTTACATTAGAGTGGATTCAAGTAAAGAATATCCAAGGAGGTGGTGGTGGTTTTTAAACGAGGGATATATTAGGTATGGCACTCACTAAGAACCACAGCCGATCTGCCAAGATTCAGCTGTTTCTGTCTAAGCACATTCGAATCAGACCTGTAATTCAGCGATTGCAAAGTGAACAGTTAAAAGGTGACAACCATTATACCTAACGTTAGAAATGAATTGCCGCAATATTCTGATATACATACATTTATGTAGATGGTAATTTATTTAATTTTCATATTAATATAGCACAATGTCTTTAACTAGCCTTTTAATTATACGTTCAGTTTAATATCATTTTTTTTTAAATTTGTTTTCGTTTTTGTTTCTTTTTTTGTTTTTTGTTTTGGTTATTCGTGTTTTGTAATATTTTTCCCATGCATATTTCTTTCAATACTTTCGCTTTTTCCGAGTTAGCTTTATTCTGTATTGGTTTATAGTGAATTATACTCCGGTTTTATTATTCTTTATCTGGTCGTATCTCAGCTGATTACGAGGTGCCGTACCGTTGGTTCATTTGTGTTTATTGAGACGTATAGTTTATACCAGTCGTACGTTGGTAGTTTATAGTTTATGAATTTTCAGGACGTGCACTGAAGACTAGAGCATGGCCAGTTACGCAATGGTGTCGTATTCGTTGTAGGTAATTATTATTTCTACTTTAAGCATAAGGCCAGTAATTCGAAGGGGAGGGGATAGTCGATTAAATTGATCCCAGTGCTTATAATTATGGTTACTATTATATAGAAACTACGTAAGAGATGACGGCTGCAGCTGATAACTCCGTCCTCTCAATATACGTCATTGAGGCGAGTCGGTATCTAGTTTAACGTGATATGGAGATGCTGATAGGAGTACATTCGTGATTTTACTCATCCTGGAGCTGCCAGGTAAAGTGGGCGAGGCAATTGTAAGTGTATACTTTATATCTGGCTTAGTGTCGAGGTTGGCTTTGTTTCTTCTGTATGTAACTGTTAGGTCAATAGACACACACACACTCATATATATATATATATATATATATATATATATATAAATATATATATATATATATATATATATATATATGAAAACAGGGAGAAAGAGACGGTTATTACGAAGAAAAAAATATTTTTTCCCTTTTTTGTTTCTATCTGTCTTTTTTCTGGGTTAGAAAATGATTAAAACGAAATCTTTTACTTTGTGTGAAGTGTTAAGGTATTAGTTGATTTATTTATTATTTAACAATGGCATTTATTTATCTATTTATATATTTATATATTTAATTATTGTCTATTACCGGTTTCAGCATTTTTATGCATTATCAAATGATAGTGAAATGTATTAGTGTGGCGTCGCACATGTTAAACAGAAGGTGCAGAAAGAATAATGTTATTTACAAACAAGGTTCATGAAGTGAAAAGAAAAAAAGAAAAAGAAAAAAAACGTGCATAATGTAGAACATAAAAAGTCAATGTGGAAGAAAAAATAATGTTATTTACAAGCAAAGTCATTGAAGTTAAGCAGATCAAAATGTGTTAATATAGCAAGAGTGCTTAGTTGATCCATGATTCCGTGATGGAGGCAATGGTGGACTGAGGCTTGATATGATTTCCCTTTTTAGAGAGTTAATATGCAGGGGGAAGCAATTCATGCTGGATGATATTTAATTTATTTAAGAAAAAGGATTAGGTGTGAGAGAGGTAACTCTTGTAAATGTTTGATTGTTTGTTACAATTTTAGATTGGTTCGATTTATAGAGCATTAATTAGGGGTTGAAATTTATTAATGAAATATGTTTCCTTATTGGCACGTTGGATGAAAGTAGTGTTGTCTATGAATTTGTAAATGGGGAAAAATTTTAAAGTTTGGATGTTGGTTGTGAGCACAATTGGTGATATGTTCACTAAATGCTATCTTACTGTATTCCTGTATTTTAATTTGTGATTTA
>OZ024743.1:267527419-267529919 GCA_964016885.1 Eledone cirrhosa | reverse complement strand
TCGCTATCCTTCGAGGCAATGTCTTCTTCAATTTGTCCGCTGGTGTTATGAGGCGGACTAATATTTAAACACCGAGAAGTTTTTGTCGTCAACACCAACACATACAGACATATATATATATATATATATATATATATATATATATATATATATATATATATATATATATATATACTGAAAGAGTTGGTAAATCATTATGCACTTTCATGTAAAGTTTACTTTCACTGTATATAAAACCAATATTAATGTGTTCTTTATTTGCAATATATGCATAAAATAAGAAAAAAATAGAAACAAATATTAGTGCAAGTACATTGGAAGGGGAGACACCTTACTGCAGCATATATTTTGTAAAATGTCCAAACACATTACATTTGCATTGAAAGTTCTTGCAATCATACTTACACAGAGACCGAAACAAAATGTAATGGAATATATTTCAGAGAAAACGCATTTATGATTCTAACCTTTTAGACATTTTAGACTGGAGATAAGACGGCCATTGATTGCTTTTGGCATATGCTATGTGGCATCAATAGATAGGATTTCATTTAATCACTTAGCTCATTTCATTGAGAATAATAAATTGATTTCAAAACGGTCCATCTGGCAGTATATATACATAAGATATATCTCCATATTAAACATATTTCCTTTCTACTAAAGTCGTAGCAAACAGATGTCAAATTTGTACTTTACCATATATCTATATATAATCTATATATACTGTACGAATATCAAAGATGAAAAAAACACATGTTTCGACAAGAATGAGCAGAAAATATAAAAACTAAAGACAAAAAATGGTTCGAAGCTTGCTCCGGATCTATTATTAGTAGATATGTATTTATATAATATAAGAAATTAGGTGGTCAACATGAATTACATGATGTTTTGGAAAATATATGTCTCTGAATAACCGTGGTAACAAACGATAAGTTTTAAATGTATAACTGTGTAACTAGACCCACACACATACACGCTCTCGTATACATCCCTATCTCCTTTTCTCTCTGTCTCTTTCTTTTTTCTATATATATATAGTTATTATATAATTCGTTTTTTGATGTGTCTTACTAGATCCTTGATGTGAAATCGCGCGTTCTTATACCTCGTGTGGTCATTCATTAGTGGAATAACAACCCCGCAATATAGTGACTGGGGATAAAATAATTGTTTCTGATTTAGGCACAAGGTCTACAGTTTTTGAGGAGGTGAAAGTCGATTAAATCGACCCCGGTGCGTGACTGGTACTTTATTTTATCGACCCCGTAATGACGAAAGGCACAACTATGCTCGGCGTGTTTTGAATTCAGAAATTAAAGGGACGTAACGCTATGCTGGAAAGCCTGGTATTCGACACTTTAACGATACTGTCAATCCACCAGCCTGACAGGTTCAAAATAATAACACACAAATACAAACGTGAAATAACATGCCCCCCCCCCCCTCCCCCTAAATATTATAACAACTACCTAATACAGGCGAGAGAGACGAAAGGAAAGAAAGAGACACATATACCCACACAAGCTTGAAAGAGAAACAATATACATAGACACACATACATGCCAAAAACGGAAGCTCGATGAAGTAACATAAAACCACATACACCCCTCAAAAGGACACGATGAAGTAATTAAAACAATAGAAAAAAGAGGAGATAGAGAGGCACAAGAATAGACATTGAAATTTAGCAAAAAAAACACCAACCGATTACTAAACTATACAATCAATGGAATAGTTACTTAACTAATAATGAACGGAAGAAGAACTCAACTGGTGCGAGTGCTTTTATTGGCAGTATGGCCTTTCCAAATTATAATCTTATGCATATTCAGTTTTGAGAGGTCTGATTTCTCTTTTCATTTGTAGGTCGTAAATTTCACTCTTGAAGCAAATAATTGTTTCTACTTTTGGCACAAGGCCAGCAATTACCCAATACATTACTGGTACATTATTCTATCGACGCCGTAAGGATGAAAGGCAAAGTTAACCTCGGCGGGATTTGAACTCTTGAAGCAAATAATGTTGTTTTCTAAGATATCTTAGTTATATACTTGCAGCGATTTAAATATTTTATGACTGTGGCCGCTACATAGACATTCAAGTTTATTTCCATAAGCTATCAAAGTTTTGCTTGTCGCAGATATTATTGAATGATATCGTTCATGATACTGAACAATTAGATAGGTGTGCTTACCTTTTCTGATATTTCGTTTTGCTTTTTGGCTTGCATATATATATATATACGTGTGTGTGTGTTTGTGTGTGTGCGTGCGCGCGCGTGTGTGAATGTATATATATATACACACACGCACACACACATACGCATATATATATAAATATATATATATATATATCAAGTAAGAATATTTTCGAAACTGCGAGCGAGTTTGAAATTATAAATGTAAGCTCTCGCCGTATTTTGACTAAAGAAATTAAAGAAAATTATTTAGCCTGATAATGGGTTAAGAACCCTCGGAGAAATGGAAAAAGATGA
>OZ024743.1:267494919-267519919 GCA_964016885.1 Eledone cirrhosa | reverse complement strand
TCAATTCGCATTGATTTCAAATGTGGTGAGTTTACCTTGTCGTTCCCAATTGCGATGACGATATGTAAAGTGCTTGTTACCCTTACTCTCTCTCTCTCTCTCTCTATATATATATATATATATATATATATATATATATATAACGAAGGAAATGTGGTAAGGAACCAAGTGGACCATAACGCACCAAAGTACTCAATACTTAGAGTAGTAGAGTGGGTAATAGGAACGAGTAGGACCCCAACGGCTGAGCTCAATCGTTTCGACGGCTAATTCTGGACTAAATTTAGTCCAGAATTAGCTGTCGAAACGGCTTGACCTCAGCCGTCGGGGTCCTACTCCTTCCTATATATATATATATATATATATATATATATATATATATATATATATCTTTCTCTCTCTGTCTCTCATATTTGGAAAAGGGAAGTTTCCGTCACGTTTAAACGAGGAAGTCCTGTTGTCCACATGAACCAATCAGTAGATAAGGGTTCATGCAGCATGCAGAGCTGCAAAACAAGAAGTTATAACCCATTTCCCACATTCACATAACAACTCGCTATAGTTATTCGATCCAGAGTACGTTTGCTATCGATCTGTTCTATCCCCAATAGTTCATAGATGCTGGCAATACAAATTATGCTCACTCTATCAACAAGACTTGTCTTCACATTATGTATCGCTTGCAATGAAACGGAGGGGGAGAATGAGTAGGGAAACAAGAGGTTATGACAAGAAAAAATAAAGAAAGAAAGCAGGAAAGGTAACTCGACTCCAATACTGTACAAGTACTTTACTTATCAACCTGAAATGATGGCCGGCAACATTGCCATCATTGAGACTTCAACTCAGATGGCAAAAAGGTGAAAAACAACATTCTAGAGGTTATTCTTTCCTAGACTAATGATAGCACCATCATGCTGCTATATAGCCGATTAAATCCTGTTATAAACGAAAACATAAAAACACAAAATACGTAAGTTAGTATCTATATTATAGGTCAATATAACCTGGATTCTGCTGTCTTTTTCTCAGATGAACATTTCATTGCCTTAGTGGTTAGATTGCTCGGCTCACATTTGTATTTGGCACTATCAGTGGAGGATCAGATACGATGCTTTGCAGCATGCAGTTGCGGACCTTTAGGTGCTGAGTTCAAATTCCGCCGAGGTTAACTTTGCCTTTCATCCTTACTGGGTCGATAAAATAAAGTACCAGTAAGTGCAAAGGGATAATTGCTGGCCTTGTGCCAAAAGTAGAAACAATTATTAAAGTCATGAGGGCGATTACCGGCTTTGTGATGTGTTCTTGTATTCAATATCAAATTGCACAATCCTCCAGTCCACTCGTTTGCATAAAATCAGTGATACCTGTACATTTTCGCTGCAGATACCCCTACATTGTGTTACGTAGAATCTATGTGGAAATAATGCTAAAAGTACACGTGTTTGCAGAGTGATAATCCATTTGCTCCTTAATTTCATGGGCAGATTGTTGCGTTGTTCGAACATCTGAAACACTCGGCATCTGAATCGACGGAGGTCTGACCTCAACCACAAATCATTGGTTGACGTTATGCATTAGTAGGCACTGAGTAATGCGCATTTCCGTCCCTGAAGACAGTGAACAGGGTGGATAGCTGGAGGGTGATACGTATGCTAAAACTGAGATCAAATGACTCATAATAACACACATGCACACACAGACACAGACACAGACACACACACACATACACACACACACACACACACACACACACACACACACACACACACACACACACACACACACACACACACACACACACACACACACACACACACACACACACACATATATATATATATACACAGAAAAAACTAACAGAAACACAAGCGTGCACACACACGAACAAGAAGAGTAACTGTAATGTATTCTATACTAGTAATATACTCTGTTCCTATAGCTATATTGCACTTTTCACGTTGTGTATAAATGGGCTTTTGTACGTTAATAAATAAATCATTGTTTAAAAAAAATGTGATATATGTTTTAAAGGAGGAAGAGAGCGATATGCCTCACAGTGCTGTAGTGCAGATTATATAAACATGACAAACGTGAGAAAATCGTATTCTTGTGGTGAGGGGAAAGAGATAAAGTAAAATGCAGAGACGCCTGTCTGAGATAATGGTGTTAGTTTATAAATATATATTTATATATATATATATACATATATATACATACATATATATATATATATAAGCACATATTATATATATATAAGCACATATTATATTGTGTTATATTTTATTTTTGTGAGGGTATGTGCGTGCGTATATCTGTGGCTATCTCCATGTATATGAAAGAATGTGTATGCATCCAATTTTATATGTAAATATATACTTTCATAAATCTGTGTGTGTCTACCCGAGAACGAATTAGTGTGTCGGTTACAAGACCGAAGCCAGCATGAAGCAACCGACGTATTAACCTCAATAAATTATAGTTGTATGAAATTTGCACTCCCCAAAACCTTAACATTTAACAACACCTCATTCAAAAACTTCAACATACACAAGCTTCTCCTTCTGCAGCGACGTTGCGGAGCCGATACATGATTCGTTTTCTGTGGAGCAGAGTGAGAGAGCGAAAGAGTGAGAGATGAAGAGAGAGAGATAGAAAGAGAGAGAGAGAGAGAGCGAGAGAGAAAGAGAGAGGGGAGGAGAGAGAGAATCCAGTTGCATTTAAAACACGAGGCACTCTTTCCTTCAACGATACGACACAGATTTACATACGTGGATATATAAAGAATGTAAAATATATTTTTCCCGACTATACTGTTACGTAACTTAGCTACTTCGTGTTAGTTACGATCGCGGTGTATTCTTAAGGGTGTGCTGGTGTATGCATGTGTTTGTGTGTGTGTGTGTGTGTGTTTGTGTGTGTATGTGTGTGTGTGTGTGTGTGCGCGCGTGTGTGCGCATTTGTGTGTGTAAATGTATTTGTATATGTGTGCGCGTGAGTGTTGGTGGCAGCATGGTCGAATATCCAATAAGATCATTTTAAATATTTTATTTACAGGGTCCGATCTCACTCTGTACCCTCAAGTGAACACAAACTTAAAAAGCCACATTTTGTCGACAGAAACTATTTGGAAGATCGATGGCTAAACAGAATCGGTTATCAAAACACCTTAACCCTTTAGCATTTACATTACTCTGTATTTACTATTATATTTTCACGCTAAAGTCTTTACCTCACGTAATTATCCCACATAATAATGATATCATTTATTTTGAGAAGAATACCTTAACCTCAGTATGAGTGACCAGTAACGGCCGGTTTGAATAGAAAAAGGTGAGAGAATTCTGGCCAGATAGGCCGGTTTAAACATTAAAGGGTTAAACATTAAGTTAAGTGTACACGAACCAGAGGAATACTCGGTCACAGGCCTGTAAATTTCACGAACATGCTGTTTCGTTGAGCAAAAACCTTTAACACTCATTGTAGAAATTGACTTGAAGTCCATTTTTTGCGCGATCATGTCTATACCATTGTCATTATATTCATCGTTTTCATTCTACTTTTTTTGTCGTTATTTCTCTTTAAAACATAAAGAACAATGTTATGAATTATATTTCTTCTGATGGATGTCATTTTTGAATGCATCGTTCATTCTCTTAACATTATTATTATTATTTTATTTTTCATATGAAACTTCCTTTGAATTCTGCTTCTTTTCCAAATTTTGCCAAGTGTCTGACACTTGAGACAAAATGTGATAAGACACACATGTTACAACAATAGTCACACAGATAGTACCACAGGGGCACAAACAACAGTAAATGTCTTTGTAAGGTTTTTAAATCAATTATGCTCTTCTTGGGACATGGACAGTGCCATTCAGCACTATTTTTTGTATCTCTTGTAGAGATGGCTTTCCATGTATCCGGCCCAAATATCTTTCACCTCCATTTTTTATTATTCCAAGTCTGCCGTCTATCACTGGTATTGTACAGGCCTTAATATGTTACATTTTGTCACTTTCAATTGATAGTTCCTTATACTTTCTTGGCTTTCCGAACTCTCTCGAGGCGATGTTACGAGCCGATGGAATGATCATATCAATTTGGCACTATCATTAGAGCTCGGAAAACATATATGGCTGCATAGAGTTGCTGCCCTTTACGTTCTGAGTTCAAAACACGCTGTTGTCAGCTTTGCTTTTCAGCCTGATGTGGTCGGTAAAATAAAGTAACAGTAATGTACTGGGATCGATTATTCGACCCCCCCCCCAAAAAAAAAAATTGTTTGTTTTGTGCCTAAATCAGAAACCATTATCATTAATATTTATGTATCTGGTGGATTGGCAGTATCGGTAGAGGGACATCGCCAACGCATAGCAACAAAGTGTTACGTCCATTTATGGTCTGAGTTCAAATCCGCCCGACGTTAACTTTACCTTTCATCCTTACGGGGTCGATAATATAAAGTACCAGTAACGTACTTGGATAATTGCTGGCCTTGTGCCAAAAGCAGAAACAATTATTAATATTTATGTATCTATTCTCGCTTATTTATCTTTCATTCTTTTAGACTACAAATAGAAAAACTGAAAACAAACAGCAAAATAATGTTAGAAATCGGAAATAAGGATATTTCATATCTGTTTTCATGATTCTGCAATTAAAAGACATAGCAACTGAAAAATGAATCTCTGTATGAATTAACTTATTCTCTATCTACCCCATTTCCTTCTATAGTTTCTCTTCTTTATCTCTCAGACTACACATTCAACCAGGTTTATACTCTTTCAGAGAAACCATAATTTCAACATTATGTATCCATCAATGTTTTTGTATATGTATATGTGTGTGTGTGTATGTATATATATAATCTTACATTCGCACATACAAATCCACACGTCTCACGAACATACGCTAACACTGCCAGATACATTACACACACAAAATTACTTCGACATACATATACAGTACACACATTCAAACTTACATTCACTCAGACATGCATGTCCACTACCACGACACACTATCTTTGATACTTTACACAATATACCTTTAAAAATCACACACATTTAAACATACATTTACATATATAACGACACTAATACACACACACACTCCACTTTGTTACCAAGACTACATAACGGTTTTTCTTGTTTTCATTTTTCATTTTCCGATTATTTTATCTTTAATCGGACTTTTTTTCTGTTTCTCCTTTGTGATCCCTGTCCCTTTTTGTACTCCGAAAGAAGGGCTTAAGCCTGACATGTCGAACTTTCTTCCAGTTTTCAATATAAAGTGTCAAACTAATAAGACATTTTGTACCTCTGTTTCTGGTCTCCTTGAACTATATATATATAAGGTTGAGGGGGAGTTTGTGTGTGTGTATATAAGAAATGAGTAGTAGATAAGATATTATTAATAATGATATTTTCTAGTCAGATAAATAAAGCGTCGAAAGGTTTCAGAATTCAAATTGTGTATCGAAACCGAAACACGGAAGCGACCATTCTTTTTATGTTCTGTGTATAGACAGCTAAATATATGGGTCTCTCTATGATTTGGATCTTCGTCACTTCCAACTGGTAGGAGTCCCGTAGATTAATCAACGGAAAAGCAGGTTCGCGAAATTAATTTGCAAATGCCTGGGCATTCTACAGTGAGCAGTACCCTTAACGTGTTTTTATTTATACTATATATATATATATATATATATATATATACATACATACATGCAGATATATATATATATATATATATATATATATATATATATATATATATATATATATATATATATATACATACATACATGCATATATATATATATATATATATATTTATATATATATATATATATATATATATATATATATATATATATACATACATACATGCATATATATATATATATATATATATATTTATATATATATATATATATACATATACATATATATATATATACATATATATATATATACATATATATATATACATATATATATACATATATACATGCATATACATACATACATGCATATATATATATATATATATACATATATATATATACATATATATATACATATATATATATATATATATATATATATATATATATATATATATATATATATATATATATATATATATATATATATATATATATATATTAGAAAGTTGAGGGTTTTTTTTACAAAATGAAAAATAACCGAGGTGTCCTACACGAGTGAAAGTATAAAGAAAAAGAGATGAAATCGAAAATGCAACTGGAGTCTTATTTTTTTTTAAAATATATATATTCATTTGGTTCCTTTACCGGTTTCGCAGTTCTTCTGCTTTTCAAAAGATGAGTTGAGATGGAGGGTCTGTGGTTTTTCTCACAAAAACCAGAGACCCTCCATCTCAACTCACCTTTTGAAAAGCAGAAGAACTGCGAAACCGGTAGAGGAACCAAATAAATACATATTTTTTTTAAAAATAAGACTCCAGTTGCATTTTCGATTTCATCTCTTTTTCTATATATATATATATATATATATATATATATATATATATATATAGATACATATAAATATAAATTAGCGAGAATCGTATTTCGGGTTAAGAATTAAGGAAAAACAACTTCCGAGATGTGTGGCAAGCGCTCAATGATTCAGACGAACCAGAGCTACAACATACGTTAAAGGCCAAACACACTGAGACGATGGTTAAACAATCATCCGCATAGCCCAAAAAACGACCAAGTAATTCGGGTCAAACAAATCAAAATATATATGATTGAAAAGTTACCCGGACCCCTGGATGGTTGGTAAGATCCAGCATTTGGGTTTCTGCGACTCCTAAATCAAGTACTCTCCGCTTACATAAATAATTGTTTCTACGTTTGGCACAAGGCCAGCAATTACCCAGTGCATTACTGGTACTTTATTTTATCGACCCCGTAAGGATGAAAGGCAAAGTTAAGCTCGACAGGATTTGAACTCAGATCGTAAAGGGACGTAACTATGCTGGAAAGCATGACGTCCGACCTTCTACCGATACTGCCAAATCACCGCTTACATAAATAATGTTAGGCTTCTGGTAAGATGATTGAACAAGGAAGCCACTTTATCAACAGGTTTAATTCGAGTGCTAATTTAAGGAATGACTGTTACCGACCCCACGTGGACTTCATATATATATATATATATATATATATATATATATATATATATATAAATGAAAGGTATAGAAAGGGTTGTAACGAGAAGCTAAGAGTATTCCATAACATATATGCGACTATAGCCTCAAAATGGGAAAAATAGTTAACGTAAGATGTTGGAAAAATAATTCAAACTCAACTCAAATAGAATCAGGATATAAATTCATCCACAGAATTTAGTGAAATCCAGGGAAAAAATCAATAGAGCCTTAACTTATGATAAAATAAAGTCTAAAATACTCATCCTTCAATTTGGAAAACTTCACATGCTCTGTATAGTCTTAAAGACTATTTCATGGAAACTTTCAGTGGAGATGGTCACGGTTGGATTTCAAACGTCACCAGAGCTCAACTCGATAACCAGGACTCTCACAGATTTATATGCCAAAAAGGGAATTTTAAAACTGGCTAGTTCACCATCATGCGTGATTATGAAAAACGCACATGAGGAAAACAGGGCTAGTGACGTCCGAATGAGGTGAATGCTTGTTTACAAGAAAAAAACAGTCAAATACATTCCGAAAAAAACTCTACAAAAGGAGTTCAGCAAAAAGCAATATTATCGCAGTTTTTATAAAAAAACCGGGATTGGTCACAAATAATTTAAGCACTCATATATATATATATATATATATATATATATATATATATATATATATATATATATATATATATATTGGTAAACGGAATAGAAAATGCTGACAAATTGTTCACAGTTGAAAAATGGTTTAATTAGGAATAAAAGAGTATTAGTGATTGTATGGGTTATTATTCAGTTGTGGTTTTAAGTTTTTAAGTTTTTACCGGTTGCGCATTTCTAAATGCTTTTCTAAAATAATTTTTTTGACCAAGAATTTTTGCTGGAGCCACTTTTTTAACATTGTAACATAAAAACAGTCTTGGCGCAAAATCAACTTTTTACATTCACATGACCTCTACCGACCAATCAAAATTGTTTTGACCACAAGCATTTTTGCAACACTAAAATAACGCTGGAGCCACTTTTTTAACATAAAAACAGGTAGAATTCCCAAAACTAATCAGATCAGAGCAAACAGCACGGACACTCTATCTCAAAATTATTTTTTAAAAGCATTTAGAAATGCGCAACCGGTGAAAACTTAAAAACTTAAAACCACAACTGAATACTAACCCATACAATCACTAATACTCTTTTATTCCTAATTAAACCATTTTTCAACTGTGAACAATTTGTCAGCATTTTCTATTCCGTTTACCAATATATAATAACTTGTGTGTTACACCTCTATTTTTTTAACTATCATATCCTCACACTAGATACAGAAAATGCCAACAAAAACGGATACAACCCTCATCAACTCAAATGAAGAGATCCTACAGGAACTCAAGAAAATCAACACCAACCTATCTTTGCTGGTCGACAAACTTGACTCCACAAATAAGGAAACCGCCACCGGATACAATCCCTCCGAAATCGGCGACAAACTCCAAAACCTTTGCGATACTATCCAAACTATGTTCACTACTACCAACCCAGGAAAAACCAACGAAGAACCATGTGAGATTGATTCACACAAAATGAAAATTCGAACAATTCCAAAATGGAACAAATCCCTCAGAGACAGAAAGTTCTCATTCTGGAAGATGATACAAAATCACAACAAAGCAGAGATATATGAAAAATGGCTTAACTCAACCCCTCTAACTCTCCCCCGTAAACTACAAATAAAGTCCATTCCAAATGAACCCGAACCTCAAAGACACCTTAGGGAAAGAATGGCATTGGAAAAAATGAAGACAGAAATTGAACTTCTTAAACTGAGGGCCCAGACAAATGAGGAAAAAATCAAAACCATCGATGAAGAGATCCTCCTGGAAATCAACAACAAAACTGAAGGCCCCAAGGTAGAGAAGATCTCCAAATTATGGAAAGGGGACTGCAACAGAGAAGAACTGAAATCCCTTCAACGCTGGGAAAAAAGTGCCGCTTGGTTCCTACACTATGAATCGACTTTTCAAACGGATTACACCTTCAATAACCCGTTCATAAAAATAGGAAAACTCATAACTGAACCGCACAACAACTTCTCAAACCCCCAAGCCTCAAACAAACGAAGAAGGAAGCACCACACCGAAGATGAACTTCCCAACCTCGCTACCATAAGAAGGAACAAAAACCCAAGAAATCATCTCCCCCAGAATGACATTTACAACTTTCCCCCTTCAAGGAGACACCATACCAAATCACTCAACTACTACGCGGATTCCTCATCGTCAAACATAGGGAAAAGATACCACCGCCATGATAGATGCAACAACTTCCCCGCTTCAAGGGGACAGCAAGGTAATTACCATTTTCTCAACTCTCACTTCCACAATACACACAAACCCACACCACACGATACAACCAACAACGTAGGCCACTTATAACACCACAATACAACATGGCACATAGAAACACACACCCATACTCGCAGTACAGGAACACCCCATTCAATCTACAACCACCAACCCGAACCACATTTTACAACAACAAGGAATATAACAAACACAGGAGACCACTTAACATCAGCAGACAACCCCTCTACCCCAACCATTTTTTAGACACAGCACACAGATACAGGCAAACAAAATAACACAAGACAGGGAGGAGAAACCGATAGTAATAAAAATTATCAATCTTACTAGTGCAGAACCAACACCCAACCTTTTCAACTTACTCTCCAAAGGTCTTAAATTCACACCGACCCCACTACGTTCTAACTACTATGAAATGAAGGAAGACATCACAGACTTCTGTAGAAAGTTACGACTTAGTGAACAACTATTCGACCAGTACAATGAGGATGAATCATTAGCCAGAAATAGAAGCAATTACACCCCTTCAAAAGGTAGAAATAAAATCCTGGACGAATTCTGTGAACACATCACAAACTTCCCTTACCAACACTTGCACAGACAAAAACACAAGCCAAACCTCAACAAGAAAGAATGGGAAGAATTAAATAGATTAAAAACCGACAGAACCATTACAATTAAAGAGGCTGATAAAGGGAGTACAGTAGTCCTAATGGAGACAGAATTCTATATCAACTTAGCGCTCTCCACTTTGGAAAACGAAACATACTACGAAAAGGCTGAACACTACAATCAACAGAAAATTATGAGAAACCTAAAAACTCTAATCAACCAATACAAAGAAGGACTCACTAACAAGGAATTCAGCTTCATCACTGACTTGACAAGTAAATCCAGCCTTTTCTATGGTATCCCTAAAGTACATAAAAGCGAATCAATCAGTAAGGCATGCAAGGAAGCCACAGACATAGTCATCAATGTCCCCTCACCCAATGATCTCAAATTAAGACCTATAATAGCAGGCCCCGCTTGCGAAACGCACCGTCTTAGCAACTTCATTGATACCCTTCTCAAACCCTTCCTCAAGCACATCAAAAGCTATATAAGGGACGACCTAGATATGCTCAATCACCTCCCTAATATGCCACTTTCTGAACAAACCCTACTAGTGACGTTCGATGTAGTCAACCTATACTCCAACATCCCCCACAACCTAGGAATAGAAGCTATCCAATTCTGGCTGGATAATTTCCACAATGAACTCCCACAACGCATCAAAAAGAATTCGTGATAGAGGGACTCAAATTTATCTGGGAGAACAATTACTTCGTTTTCAATAACAAACCCTACAGGCAGAAATCTGGGACCGCTATGGGAACGAAAACAGCCCCTACTTATGCCAACCTAGTCATGGGATACCTGGAAATCACCCTCTACACTAAAGTCCTAAACAAATTTGGAAACACCCTCCACTTACACATTGAGAGGAACTGGAAGCGATATCTAGATGACTGCTTCATCCTTTGGCACGAATACATCGAAAAACTTAAAGAATTTCACACCCTTATAAATGGGCTCAACACAAATATTAACTTCACGATGGAATACAGCCATCAACAACTCCCCTTCCTCGACATCCTCATTAAGATCCATAACAAAAAAATAGAAACAGACAACAAGCCCACAGACTCCAAGCAATACCTCCCGTTCAACTCTTGCCACCCTAGACACGTTAAAATTAATATTCCCTACAACTTAGCCAAGAGAATCTGTACTATAGTCTCCAATAAAAACATCTGCTACTTACGGCTACAAGAACTAAAGGACACACTCATAGGCAGGGACTACCCTGCATCACTAATTGACAATGGAATCCAACGTGCCCTAAAACTCAGTACCCAGGACCTTAGACACCCTAAAGTAAATCAACCAAAACTAAAAGCTCTTCCATACATCTCCACACACAACCCCCTCAACAATGAGGCCTTTGACACCATCCTCCAGAACATCCCTGTATTGAAAAAGGACCATAGAATGAACCAAATTCTACGAACACACGATATCATAAAGAGCAAAAGACAATCCAAGTCAATGAAAAACATCTTAACACATGCCAAAGTACTGCCAACCACAACAACGAAACCCACAGTAAAAAAATGCGATAGACCCAACTGTGGCATTTGCATCAACCTAATAGAGGGTTCGGAATTCTATTTCAAAGATGGACAACGTTTTATAGTAAAACACAATTTCACATGTGCATCGGAAAATCTAATATATGTATTAACTTGTTCAGGTTGTCGAGAACAATACATAGGCCAGACCAAAAACAGCCTCCGCCAACGCATGACTGTCCATAGATCCCAAATTAAAATACGGGAATACAGGAAAATACCACTGAGTGAACACATTGATACCTGTGCCGCCCAAAATCATACCAACTTCAGAATCTTTCCCATCTACAAATGTAAAGATAATGCCACCCACACCCAGCGCATCAGCAAGGAATCTTACTTCATTAACAAATACGGACCCCGTCTAAACACTTCTCCCTAGGACGAACCCACAACATACACACGTCAACATACATACCTACATCAGCACACATCTCTACCCACATATAAACATAATGACACACGTAAACACACATGCTCTATGGTGCAATACAAAAAAATATGTGTGCATATATATGTATGTATATATGTATATATATATATATATATATATGTAGTGAATACATGTGTGTGTATATATATATATATATATATATATATATATATATATAGTGAATATCATTTCACACCTTTTATTGTTAAGATTTTTGATGTTCTATTAAGAGAACCGATTTTACTGAAAAAATCGAATAATGTACACCATTTTGCCAGGGGGTAAAAAATACTGGTCCACCCCCACCCCCACACACACATATATATACACAAACACATACACACGTGTACATCAACATACAAAGAGACTTATACACACACACACACACACGCACTTCTCCGTATAAGACAAAAGCTGAAAAATATCTTTTGACCTTCGAATGACTCTGCTATATACACACACACACACACACACACACTTATCGTAATAGCCATTTGACACACATCGCTGCTGGCCATTGTCGCAGCATCGAACACCTTACTACTACTACTACACACACACACACACACACACATATACACACACACACACACACACACGCATACACACACACACATACATATTTGTTGTGAAAGAGTCATTTCTCAATCTTGGCGCAAAACCAATTTTTTATCCACATGACCTCTACCGACCAATCAAAATTGTTTTGACCAAGAATTTTTGCTGGAGCCACTTTTTTAACATTGTAACATAAAAACAGTCTTGGCGCAAAATCAACTTTTTACATTCACATGACCTCTACCGACCAATCAAAATTGTTTTGACCACAAGCATTTTTGCAACACAAAAATAACGCTGGAGCCACTTTTTTAACATAAAAACAGGTAGAATTCCCAAAACTAATCAGATCAGAGCAAACAGCACGGACACTCTATCTCAAAATTATTTTTGAAAAGCATTTAGAAATGCGCAACCGGTAAAAACTTAAAAACTTAAAACAACAAATGAATACTAACCCATACAATCACTAATACTCTTTTATTCCTAATTAAACCATTTTTCAACTGTGAACAATTTGTCAGCATTTTCTATTCCGTTTACCAATATATAATAACTTGTGTGTTACACCTCTATTCTTTTAACTATATATATATATATATATATATATATATATATAAATATATATACAGAACATTTTCGCTCTACATGCCTGAAAACAATAAATGTAATCGGAGCTTTTCGAGTATTAATAATAACATTCGATTCTTTTGCAATTAAGCCTCAATTTTATTGCAAACAGGCCTCAATTGTATAGCCATGTCAGTAGAATGAACACTTCATTCTTGCTCTTGTGTTGGCATCTGAACAGAACTGCAGACACTAATGTTTCTGGGTATCACCCTTCATCAGTACAGTTCACTGTTCATCTGCCAAACTGTCAGAGCTGGTATATATGCTATTTTCAAAAATAAACAGGATATAAAATTGAGGATTGTTTGCATAATTGCAAACGAGTCGAACGTTATTAATATTCGAAAATCTCAGATTACATTTATATATATATATATTTATATATATAAAGTAATAATTGTTTCTACTTTTAGCACAAGGCCAGCACTTATCCAAGTGCATTACTGGTTATTTATTTTATCGACCCCGTAAGGATAAAAGGCAAAGTGAACCTCGGCGGGATTTGTACTCAAAATGGCAAGTGCCGTAACTCTATGCGTCAAAGCATCGCGTACGACCATTCTACCGATACTGCCAATATTAATAATAATAAATGTGAAGACTAAAATACAAAGAGGGCTCGATAAGGATATATCAAATATATAAAAACCATAGAGCAAATATTTATTAAAATAACAGATTAAAGTTTAAGCAAAGAATCGCTGCTTTCATCCTTAAGGGAACTTTTGAGTTTCAGAAGATCCTGTAAAGGGTGAAAGCAGCGTTTAAATGCTTAAAATTTAATCAGTTATTCTAATATATATATATATATATATATATATATATATATATATATATAGTAACATGTATGCGCCACCTCAGGTTTTGGGGCCCAGGTATGGCCACCAAATTTGATATTTTAAAGCTAAAACCTTTTTCAACGATGTATTATGTACTGTGCATCTCAATGTTGATGTAATATGTTTAAATGTTTTTCTGTGTGGATAGGTGATTCTGAGGAATAGAATCATGTAGGATTCAGCAGGTCTGATGAGGGGTATAAGGTGTTGTGAATTTCCACACGCACACACGCACACACATAAATCTATACATACATACACATATAAACACAGACAAGCACACACACTCTCAAACACAGATACGCACACATATGCATATATAAAAATAGTTTGAGCTCAGTGCATGTTAGTTTTTTGGGACATGTTAGGTTTTCAAAGACAATATCGTGTTTAATATTTTGGCCTCAGTGTCACCACTACACAATTCTTCCCGATAGTTACTTTTAACTGAGCGCCAGAGGGATTTGAAATCAGAATGTCTACAGCAGAAAGAAATACGACAATGTATCAGGTCTAATGATTTAACAAACCCACTACTCCTAATATCTCGAACGGTTATTTATTTCACGTTCTCTCTTAGACGAAAGGGAAAAATTGAACTCATATTCGTTTATTCTTTTTCTGTGTTCAATAATTAGATTGAGATCATGCTAGGGCACTGCCGTAAAGGTATTTAATTGATAACATCAACCCCCAACCCTATTCAGATATTCCCGATATCTTTATGTGTATACGCTAAATTATGGGACATAAACATACACACACATCATAACTCCACACGTGTAAACATTAAGGGTATTTATAAATTAATTTATAGCCTCTGGCTGTAATTAGAGTTATTTTCTAGGCGTGAGCATAGAGTATGTATGTATGTATGTATGTATGTATGTATGTATGTATGTATGTATGTATGTATGTATGTATGCACGTATGTATATATGTATGAGCATATATATACAACTGGATTCAACTGTGTAAATCAACCAAATTTCGCTTTAAAGGTATTAATAAAGACGTGGCTATTTTAGGAGACACCTGTTCAATTTGACAGCCTGTGGGAGTAATCTGGAAACCCCGTATTTGCAATGCGATCTCCTTAACTACACAACCATGTACGTATATAATATAATAATGCCTCTATGTTCCTTTGATGGATCAATTTGTCTACACATCTTCCTCAAATGTCTTAGCTATGTGGCACTGCTTAGAAATTATTATATAGTATAGATAAATAGATAATTAGTCACATCTATGCTATGTTAAATCTATTAACATGTTTTTGGTTATATATTATTCTTTCTGTTTTAATTTTTTGCATAGACCACCCTTTATACTTATGTTTCACAGTCATGCAAGATACCAGTGAACCGGAAGCGGAAATAATGTTCTTTTATAAACACAGCATCTTTCTCTTTCCTAATGCTGACATTGCTGCTAGGATATTAAAACAACCAGACCAGACCAGACCAGACCAAACTAGTTGAACGTCAATGAGTGCTGAATATTTAGTACACAAATAAGGAAGTAATACGCATGTGTTGTTATAAGTGCATGTATATATGTGTGATCTTGGGTGCCTATGTATACGAGAGTTTGTCTGTTTGAATCACTAATAAAGTTTATATGTATAATTATGTGTGCTAATAAGACTAACCGTGTTTCTGAGTAATCGTTTTGCCATTCAAACATTTATTTTTTCAATTTCTTTTGCATGTTTTTAATATATTATATTTGTTAGGAAGGAACATAAATGTGGAAAAGATATATACATATTAGAGGTCGGGTAGATTCGAAAACAAGGAACCAAACGAGCCATTAATTAATTATTAGCGACAAATAAGGAAAAATAATCTAAAAGAGAAACACATGAAAAATATCCTTGTAAGATATGTATGTATGTATGTATGTATGTGTGTGTGTGTGTGTATCTATGTATGTATGTGTGTTTGTGTGTTTGTATGTATGTATGTCAGGTCGTTCTCGAGTGCTACTGGTAACATGTAACACAGTACAACCTGTCGCATGGTCGGGTCGTCGGCGACTAAAGCGGTAACCCCACCAAGTTTACTTGGTGAGAAGGGTGGTTTTAGACACCCTGCAGGACAAAAAACAAAACCTGACAAAGGGCGGAAGTACTCATAAGAGTCAACGGCCATCCAAAAATGTTTAAATATGTATACACATGTATGCATGTGTATGTATATGCGAGGGGAAATAGATCTTGTAGTTAAACCACTGGGAGTGAAGAACCCTAGCACTTGTCATGGCATTCTTCAAGGAGAAGGCAACTCAGAAAACTGTGATAACTCCGACATAAAACCTGCGGTTCAGTAGATACCGATGATGTTGATCTTTTTTTCTTTTCGGGTTATAGCTACTCTCGCTCAGGGAGTGGGATTGGCTCAGTGCACAGTCTTTACTCACTTTAAAAAAAACCTTCACGCACAAGCATTGCACGATAGCATTAATTAATAATTTTTAATATTATATTATTAATAATGTTATATCGTGCAATGGCCACACTCGATAACGAGGGGGCAGCCATCATCATGTGTGTGTGTAAGTAGGTATCTTTTTCACTTAATTTTCAGCTTATTTTTGACCGGACACTTTCCAAGCGGAACAATTGTAAAGAAAGAGAAAACTGACGCCTTATCTTGTATAAGTTTTCATCCTTTAAATCAAGAGAATATTTTGCGAATTTTCAAGTTTCATGATATCGCGGATATTTGTAGTTTATGAATTAATGATATGAGCTACGTTCTCTCCGTAAATCCAAGTATCCAAGTACAGTCACACATTCGTCTTGGTACGTTGGTAAATAATCTATTAATGAATATCGAGCTGAACGTATATATACATAATATGCATACATATGTTAAGGCTGAGAGAAAAAGTCATTGCACATGACCGTTCTCAGGCCTCGGTAAGATTTGAATTCTGAAGCAATGATATACTTTTCACTACATAATTCTCAGTATTGTCGCCTTCTAGATTCCATCACTCGTGTAATTCTCATTGTGCGTGTGTATGTGTTTTATTATTATATAAATCGAATCTAATCGATTTTCCGCACCCCCAAATCTGCTGGCCTTGTGCCTAAATCAGAAACCATTATGTATAAGTATGTAGAAGATCACGCCACCTAGCTTTGACTTTGGAGGGTGTCGATTAACTGCCCTTAGTTCTGAAGTCACGTTCTGACGTCAGTAGCTGAATACACACTTTTCAACTTTGTGTGTTGATGCGAGCAGACGCATTTCACGGTGGCGAAATAGCGATATCACACCATGCGGTCACGGGATAATTGAACACCGCCACTTAATGATAATTACGAATTACCAATCAAGGAGCAACTGATATGATAACCGGTTTTCTTTATTGCTCTGATTAAAATGCTCATGTACATATAATCTCGAGGTATGTTCTTCTTGCTTAATTGTTTACCTACACCTAACAACAAATAGAAGAGATGTTCTACCAGCCAAGCTAGGGAAACGAACTCCTCTCTAAATCGTAAAACAACGCAGCCTTCTAAAATGGTGACCATCTCTCCTAAAGTGGTTGACCCCGCCCGATTATGCAATACAGAGCCTTCTAAAAAATACTTCTAAAAATGTCTAGAGAAACATAAAAAAAAAATTGACGAAACTAATATTTTATTTCTTGCAACTATGCGAAAATAAAGAAATTGAAAATTGTTCGTTTAACACAAAAAAAAAAAAAATTGACAATGGCTGACTGGTCCACCAATTTTCCTGCCAATTGTCTTTCTTCTCCGAAATGCGGCCGTATGATTGGCTGAGACGCATCATGTGATGCCATCTCCTTCTCCAATTAAAAAAAAATAATAAACATTTAATTTTTCTGCCTTGAATAATTGTGACTTGTCGATTCCGGATTTTGCATTTCTTCTTTCTTCATGGATGTTGAGGGAAATTTGTGTAGTTTTCCCATTGTTCCAAACATCTAACACGCGTTGCATTTCTTTACTTGGATATCATTTAGTATTTTTTATGTAGAACTGATACATGCTAATGATGAGTAGTCCTAGTTTACCTGCGTTCTCAGGTGAACTCAAACTCTGGTTTGCACAACTCGACGCATATTTCGCTGCGAACGGAGGGAAAACAGAGCAGAAGCTCAACGTTTTGATAAGCGGCATTCCTTCTTCACTCGCTACAACGGTGAAGGATTTGATAACGAACCCATCGGCCGGTATTTCGTATGATTCGTTACGGGAAGAAATATTAAGAAGAAACAGTCGTTCTGCTGAAAGCAGATTTCGTTCATTGTTGGATGACGTGTGTTTATGTGACAGAACAGCGTCTGAATTTTTGCTACACATCAGGGACCTCAGCGACTCGACAGACAAAGATAGCCCATTCATAAAGAAACTATTTTTCTCTCGCCTGCCAAACAAGGTCCAAATTATCTTGGCAAACATTGTGGATACCAGTTCTTTGGAGCAGATTGCTGCCTCCGCTGATCGAATCGTGGAATTTTCTAGAAAGACTACCGACCCGGACTCGTGTGTTGCTTCTTCTTCACATTCGAACCAGCCCGTCTCGACACGCGAGGATGCCATGTTAAAAGCTATTGACGCTTTGACGCAGCAAGTCGCTCGGTTATGCAGGGAGAATAGGCCGTATTCCCGGCGGCCTAGGAGTATTTCGCGTTCTTTCGCGACTCCACGTCGGCATACCACTTCGCCCGCCAGCAATCCATTATTTTGCTGGTATCATGCCACCTTCGCGGAGAAGGCAAAACATTGCCGGCCTCCATGTAAATATTCAGCTTCGGGAAATGTAGATCAGAGTCACTAAAGGCGGCAAGTGAATTCTGCCAGACACAACAGAACCGCCATTTCTTCATAGAGTACCTCCTGTCTGGAAGAGCCTTCCTCGTAGACACAGGAGCTTCGTGCAGTATTTGGCCTGTCAATTGTATGACAGTAACGCCTCCTCAGTCATCAATGAATCTACAACAAGCTGTCAATCATTCGCCGATACGGACCTTTGGACAAATCTCGCTTCCTCTGGTGGACGTCCGTGGCCGACGGTGGACGTCCGTGGACGTCCGTGGCCGACGCCTAGTAGACGACATTACTGTTTTTTTTTCTTTGTGGCCAGAAAGCTAATTTTCCAGCGGTTAGCCCGACCTTTTTCATCGCTAATGCTGGGAATCCCTATCATGCATTGTTGAATTCTTTCCCACAGCTTACTCAGGAAAATTTTCGAGTTGTCGAACCGACTCACACAACGGAGCATTTTATCGCTACAACTGGCGCCCCAGTGTTCTCACGATCCTCGTCGCTTGCCTGCGGACAAATTGAAGGCAGCACGGTCCGAGTTCGACCCCATGCTGCATCTTGGCATAGTTCGCCCTTCTACGAGCCCTTGGGCTTCTCCGTTACACATGGTACCCAAAACTTCTGGCGACTGGAGACCCACTGGCGATTATAGGAAGTTAAATGCTATAACTCTCCCGGATAGATACCCTATTCCACACCTGCATGATTTTGCATCGTCGTTGCAGGGATGTAAAATTTTCTCGAAGCTCGATTTGGTGCGAGCCTATCATCAGATTCCTGTCAGGAAAGAAGATATTCCGAAAACGGCCATTACGACTCCATTTGGATTATTCGAATTTCTTCCCATGCCTTTCGGACTTAGGAATGCTGCTAGAACCTTTCAACGGTTCATGGATGAGATCACTCGTGGTTTCGACTTCGTCTACACTTATATTGATGATCTGCTTATTGCTAGTTCCTCCAGAGAAGAACACATACGTCATTTGAATCTTTTGTTTTGTCGACTGAAGGATTACAGTATTCAAATAAATCCCACAAAATGTGTTTTCGGTGCGGAATCACTGAATTCTTTAGGTCATGTCTTTGACTCTGACGGGATTCGACCTATCCTAAGAGAGTTAAAGCTATAGAGGATTTGCCTCCACCGAACTCACTCCGTCAGTTGCGCCAATTCTTGGGGCTGATTAACTTTTATAGGCGGTTTGTGCCTAATTGTGATAAGCTACTCTTCTCTTTGACGGACATTTTGAAAAATTGCCGAAAGAAAAATAAAGACATTTTTTGAATGAAACTCAGCTCGAGGATTTTGAGAATGCGAAAATTGCTCTAGCCAATGCATCTTTGCTGGCTCACCCAGTGTCCAATGCTAAGCTTTCGCTTTGTGTTGATGCGTCGGATACTGCCGTGGGCGCAGTTTTGCAACAAAGCAGCTAATGATCAACAGCAACCGTTGGAATTTTTCTCCAGGAAGCTGAAACCTGCCGAAACCCGCTACAGCACCTTTGGACGGGAGTTGTTAGCTATATACTTATCGGTGAAGCATTTTTCGCACATGCTTGAAGGAAGAACGTCCACCATCTACACGGACCACAAGCCGTTGATATTCGCCTTGCAAGCAAAGGCCGACAAATACTCGCCCAGAGAAACTAGAGATCTCGACCTCATCTCTAAATTTACTAATGATATTCAACATATTCCGGGTTCTATGAATACAGCGGCCGACGCCCTGTCTCGTTTGCCGATTGCTTCGATCTCGGCGTCCGATGACATAGATTTGAATCGCTTGGCAGCCGATCAGCCTACCCTCGAATCGTTGGATGTTACATCGTCTGAATGTGTGAATTGCAGGATGAAATAGCTACCATTATCGACCGCAGACGGACGGATCCTCTGCGATGTCTCTTTGGATGCGCCACGCCCTTTTGTTCCGTTGAACGATCGTCGAACTGTGTTTCTTGTTTTACACGGCATTTCACATCCAGGATCTTCTGCCACAGTAACACTCATAACGGCTAGATTCATACACCCTGTCTTTCTCTTTTGCACACACACCTGTTTCTTTGCCAAATCACCAAGATACAAGACCACGACCCGTTCCGGTCGATGAGTCCACTGGCCCAAAGAACTCTTCCAAACTTTTATTATATGAACTGGCCACTGGACCCTTTTTGCAAAACACTGTGTAGCACTGTATATGTTTAAGCTGCGATTGTGCAGCGCTTTAATCCTGTATTTTCTATTTGAACTATTTGAACTTTTAAAAATTGTATTTACATTTTTTTTTTTTTTTTTCTCGTTCTTGCATGCTTGTTTCATATGTTCTTTTGAAATTTGTTGTGCCCTTCATGCTCGGTTGGGCTGATTGCTCCTTGGTTTGGGGCTTTTTGCTAGTTGCTCATCGTTTTTCTACATACATGGTCCGATGAAACGATTTTTATTTCCTTTTCTAAAATTCTGGTGGGAGGCCATGTAGAAGATCACGCCACCTAGCTTTGATTTGGAGCCATTCGATTAACTGCCCTTAGTTCTGACGTCACGTTCTGACGTCACGTTCTGACGTCACGTTCTGAATACACACTTTTCAACTTTGTGTGTTGATGCGAGTAGACGCATTTCACGGTGGCGAAACAGCGATATCACACCATGCGGTCACGGGATAATTAAACACCGCTACTTAATGATAATTACGAATTACCAATCAAGGTGCAACTGATATGATAACCTTTTTGTTTATTGCTCTGATTAAAAGGCTCATGTACATATAATCTCGAGGTATGTTCTTTTTGCTTAATTGTTTACCTACACCTAACAACAAATAGAAGAGATGTTCTACCAGCCAAGCTAGGGAAACGAACTCCCCTCTAAATCGTAAAATAACGCAGCCTTCTAAAATGGTGACCATCTCTCCTAAAAGTATATACAATAAACTAATGTGCTTCAATATTTTATATGATGAATTTTTCTAATTATCTAAATATATTTCTTGTTTATATATATACCTAAGTAAAGGTAAATGGGCCCTGATGGAATCGAAAAGCGTCGGTTTGACACGAGGCACCCATTAGTTAGTTTAAACCTGGTAGTGCCCTATCCTTCTCCATGTCAGAACATATAAGGCATTCAAGATTTCAGATGATATCCCATCTTGTCAGGAATGGTGTATCAATGATTACATTATCAAATGCGTATTTCTTATTTTAAGCAGATAAAATGTAAAATAAGTGAAAATTGGTTGCTATTTATACTAAATTGAATTAGCATATGGAATCTCTCTATTTGTAGAGACCAGAGATATCTTACGCGAAATACTTTGTTTATCGGAATATCTGGACTGGGCGCTGTTAATTAACTAAATATTCGTCTCTTAATTAGCATTGGTGATATTTGATTCTATTAAATGTTAATGATAATTAATTACAATTAGGTCAGCTGAATCAATTAAAAATAAAAGTCATAGCTCTGTTGATGACAGGAAACATTATACAAACAGGTAAGCGTCTGACACGATATAAATATTGATAATTTCAATTGTGTGGTAGCTATCCCAATGAAAACTATATTCTTGGTGAGGTTTAGACGAAGAAGTGAATTCAAACTTGTAACATTGTATAAACACGCGAGCCTGCGCAAATATTACACGTCAGGGAGTTTTCGATTACGTGGAAATTCTATTGCAAGAAAATGTAGGCACATTTAACGTCCTGACAATTGAAGGTCTCATTCAATAATTGAGATGTAGATATACAAATGATAAAATAATCATGATTGTAATATTTTTGCTCGTATGCCCCTTTGTTAAACATTGCTTTATTCAATTGAAGCAGTCACAGAAAAGAACAGAGCTGTTATGCGTCCTCAAACGTTGAGAATTTTCAATAAAATATGTACTGAAAGGTGCAATTTTCGTTCAGACCAGATTTGGTTTAGCAAATGTGAGTAGATTTATAATCTATAGCAGATGGGCGTTTAGTTACGTTTATATTGATATCGAGCACGGACATTTGGCAGATTTGATAAAACGTTGGAGAGAATTCATTGTGGTATTTGTTCTGACGCCCTGCACATTGATCCCACAGAGGTCATCTTTGCCGTTCATCTTTTCGAGGTCGATAGAGGAAAGTGCCAGTCTAATAATGGGTGCATTTCTACTTCTGCATCTCTTTACCACTCCTCTCTATTACTCGCACTTCTTTTCCTGAAGAAATAAGCGATATTCAGACCTTGGGAAATGATCGGCTCTGCTAGGTTTAAAAATTGCCCAAACTACGCTGTATAACTCCATGGTGCCCCTAGGACATAGAGGACAAAATAAGAAATATATAAGTATGTACACATAGAAGCAAAAACGTATGTATGCCTGCATGTGTGTGTGTGAGTGTATATACATATATATATATATTATGGCAGGACCCTCCTGAGTTCTACTGGTGTAATATAATCCAGTACAACATGATCGGGTACAGCATGATCGGGTCGTCGGCGACTAAACCGATAACCTTACCATGTTTGCATTGTGACGAGGGGGGTTTCTGGACATCCTGCGTTATGACATGCAAAATCTGAGAAAGGGCACAGGAACTCATGAGCGTCAAGAGTCATCCACTAATGATTTCATATGTATTTATTTTGTGCGTGTGTATATATGGGTACATCGGAAGGATTTTAGAATATATAAATAATGATTACACTATATTTTAATACTAGAATATATAGAGATGGCAGCAGACAAGACAAATTAAAATCTGACTGTTAATAATTATTGTTTCACTATTTAAGTTTCTGATGTTATAATCAGTGTAATTCTGTAGCCACGAATGATATCAGGGGATATGATATGAAACCCAAATTTTAACAAATTTGTAAAACAATAAATAAGAGAAATGATGACACTATGGCAAAATAGGATACAACGCCGAGGTTAAATTTGCCTTTCATCGTTAAGGGGTCAGTAAAATAAAGTACCAGTAATGCACTGTTTAAGTTGCTGGCCTGGTGCCAAAAGTAGAAACAAATATTATAGAAGGTGACACCATGCATTGTAGGATAGAGTCGTAGCCCTTTACGTTCTAGGTTTAAATGGCGCTGAGGTTAATTTTACCTTTCATCCTTACGGTTTCAATAAAATAAAGTACCAGTAATGTACTAGATAATTACCGGCCTTGTGCCAAAAGTAGAAACAATTATTATAGGTGACGGATCGGGAAATTATCACGATTACATAAATTAATAGAACATAAGCATAATTATTTTATATAGAGATGATTTCTACAGAACGCGATCTATTTCACTTGTAAGAAGTTCTCTATATATATCTCCCCCTCTCTCTCTCTATCTCTCTCTCTCTCTCTCTCTCGCTATATATATATATATATATATATATATATATAGAGAGAGAGAGAGAGAGAGATAATAGATATACAGATAGATACATACACTCACACACATACATATATACATACATACATACATATATATACATACATGTATATATATATATATATATATATATATATATATATATATATATATATATATATACATATATATATATAATTCCCATGGGACATTTTTTCCTTCTTTATTCGAGAATTCCAGTAATCACTTTTTCATCTACATATTGCCCCCCGTTTTAACTTTCTTCCCTATTTCATATATTCCTGACTCCCCAAATGTATCTTTCTATCTTTCTCCTATCGCTGATACACACATACATAACAAACATCATTCCCCACTCTCCTTGATAAACATCATTCCAATAATATCTCTGTTAACCATTCACTCGTTTTCCTTAGTTTCACAGCAACCATCATTCTCTCTCTTTTTCTATATATCATATATATGTATTTGTGCGCCTGCCTACGTGTGTATATATGAATACATACATACATATCTGTATGTATATATCTATCTATTCTTATATATATATATATATCTCGCGATTCTTTGCTTAAACTTTAATCTGTTATTTTAATATATATATATATATATATATATATATATATAT
>OZ024743.1:267489919-267492419 GCA_964016885.1 Eledone cirrhosa | reverse complement strand
TTCGAATGAAAAGAACCTTCTGACGAGAATCTTTCTTTGCAACGAAGGCCATATGGTCTCCGTTTATTTTAGGATTCGAAACCGATCGGTAAAGGTAACTATAGTAGGTAAAGTCAATTTTTTAAAATTTATTTTGAAACTTTTTCATTATTTGCTAAACCTTCTTTATATTTGTTCTGGCTCGTTAATTTATTAACCTACCATTGAACCACACTGGCATTTGGTTGGACAATACATGCGTACCTTAGTGCCTTGTGCGTGAAGGAACACATATCCTATTATATATATATATATATATATATATATATATATAAATATATGAATGTATATATATATATACATATATATATGTGTGTGTGTGTATATATAGACAGAAAGTGAGGTAGGGAGAGAGAATACTGAGAAAAGGAATGAAAGGGGGCGAAATACAGCCGGGCTGATAGAAAGAGAGAGAAATACAAAAGATATCACTTAATCTATCAATATATCGTCCAATGTATCTTAGGTGTTTCTCCACGTATATTATTATTTCATGATCTGTGTTTCTCCCACTCATCTACAAATCATACATCACTCTGTCTTCCCTTAAATAGATGTTATTTCCTCTCTACGTTTACATCCTGTTTGACCCTATTTTTTTAATTTTGTTAACATTACATCTCTCCCTGCATTGCCCCAATCTTCACACATAGAAACCTCATATTAATTTGTCTCTTTATTAAATACTTTATCCATATCTCAAGAAAATGTATTCCTATATTCTTCTCTATCCAAGTACGTGTATGTCCAAGTATGTATACATGTATGTATATTTGTATGTATGTATGTATATATGTATGCATGTATGTGCGTATATATGGATGTATATATGTATGCATGTATGTGTGTATGTATGTATGCAATTATTATCTAATAATCAATTTATTACCATCCAACTGTTTAGACATTCTCTTTTTCAATTTCACCCCCCATTCTCTCTCTCTCTCTCTCTCTCTCTCTATATATATATATATATATATATATATATATATATATATATTATTAGGGTAAATATTGATGCAATTCAAATCAAGCACTCAACGTAGGAGTGACGGAGTAAATATCGAATAAGGAAAAGCGAAGTAGTTTCCGATGTTCAAGTCCTTTAATAATAATGCTGTGATATATATTTCAGTGACGACACTGGTCACACTGCTCTGTGTGCGAGTGTCGTGTCATCATCAGACAGCTTGTTACATAATAAGGTTATGTTTCCGAGGCAATCCAAATTGGATCGACATGGGAACGGATGAATTGCGTGTTTTGGGGTTTTCCATCCGCTCCCTTGTGAGTACCAATTCAATCTATACATGGACAGATGGACAATCATATGGATCATTTTGCATATATGTACTCTGTGTTTTTGCATTTATTCACTATTGGTTCTGTTCTTTTCTTTTGTGTACTTTATGTCTGTTTTTCTTTGATTTTGTTCCATGTGATGGAAATTAGGACTGTGTACCAGATTGACTAATGCTTGGAGCCCTGTAGTTATAATGTACGGCACCGTCGTTCAATATGTGGAGAGAGTAACTGTGACACTAGAATCCCTCTCAGAACATATTACTTAAACATCTCTCTCCATACTATTTACTCACTTCAGTCTATATTTTTACTCACCTCAATCCGAATTATCACCTGAAAATAATTTTTTTAATTCTTTTTTTAAATTCTTTAATTTCTAATTGTTAATTTCTTAATTGTTTAATTTATAATTTCTGATATTTGATTTAGGATTTTAATTTTTATTTCCAACTCCCACTCTTAACTTCCAACGTAAAACCATGATACCTAGAATAAGTTTATTTTCCCTTATAAGGTGATGGTCAGTCGTACCGTCAACGCTTAGTGAGGGGTAGTATTATGACCTGTAAAAACTAACACTCTCCCATCCCCTCTGGCTCTCGGCTGACTGCCACAGCGGTGAGGGGTAGCAGTAAAATATGGTACAGGCATTGGTGGGCCATTGTTTTGGCTGACAGGGTGAACTGACTAAGCAAATTTCGTTGAAATCTGCGGTGGCTAATGGTCAACTTCCTTCGGACATGCGCTTGCGCAGGCCGGTGGGGGTGAATTGGTACTCAGAAGGGAGCGGATGAAAATCCCCAAAACACGCAATTCATCCGTTCCCATGTCGATCCAATTTGGATTGCCTCGGAAACATAACCTTTTTATGTAACAAGCTGTCTGATGATGACACGACACTCACACACAGAACAGTGTGGCCAGTGTCGTCACTGAAATATATATCACAGCATTATTATTAAAGGACTTGAACTTCTGAAACTACTTCGCTTTTCCTTATTCTATATATATATATATATATATATATATATATATATATATATATATATAAAACTGTTGTTGTCTGTATGTGTGTGTGTGTGTGTGTCCTTATTTTTGCAAAGTCTATACAAATCGGCATTTCTACTCCGATTGACTTCAAACTTCCATTTATATA
>OZ024743.1:267482419-267484919 GCA_964016885.1 Eledone cirrhosa | reverse complement strand
AAACACTTATTAGTATCGGGCTCTTAGATTAACGGGTATACCAGTGGATACACCACATGTGGGGAATTATCGTCGATTGTGTCGACACAAAATTACCTCTGCTGCTGATAATATCCCTTCTAACACCTTCAAAATATATATTCCATGCTATGCCCTTATACTCTTCAAATCTTTAAATTTCCTCTTTCAATTTCCCGTTCCTGAGATGGTATATCTTAATCTTGGAAAACAAGGTACGCTCTGTCCTCTCCATTCCCAGAAAAGGCAATCTCAATGACCCTGTCATTCCTCGTTCTACTACCAACATTTCCAACATCGAAAACGTAATAGACAGCCATTAAACACCTTCTCTGAAGCACAGCCTCTTTATTAATCATTACGCAAATCCTGGCACATCAATTCCCCAGTCATTTGGCATCCCTTCTTGCTCACATCCTTCGAAAAGGAGTCGACTATCAACTATTTAACGTGAGACCGTCAGACACTCTTTCACCCTCCCAACTCATATTATCTGGGAACGTACTGGCAATTATTTGAGGCTTACGCCCGCCAAAATATATGGACTGCGGTTTCGTGTTTGAGATCACTTGACCCAATAAGAGATTACAGCTAGGGAAAGGTTTATATATAGTCACGCATCATTCAGTGGGCAATGATGTTGTTGATTTCAGTCAAGGCCACGATTTCGTCATTTTATGTCCAAATATGACGTTTATGCCCTTTATAAGAAGAGTATTTGGCTATGAATATTTTAGTTGAGCTCAATGTGTGTGTGTCTTTGTTTGTGTGTGTGTGGGGCGGGGTGCGTGTGTGTGTGTGTGTGTGTGTGCGTGTATGTGTGTATGTGTCTGTGTCTGTCTGTTGTCTGTCTCTGTTCGTCTGTATGTCTCTGTGTGTGAGTCTGATTCGTATGCGATACGCATATATTTGGTCACTGACATCAATTGATTACAAGTTGTAAATTAAGTTAATTGAGTTTTAAAAGATTTAGGTAACTTGGTGCAGATATTATTTTACTGATTTCTGTCCCCAGCCGTCGGTCATTTTGATCATAGCTGTCAAGTTTATGACGACGTCTAATAGATAGACTGCGGATTTTTTTTATCGATTGCTATTAGATCACCTTGCATTGATAAAATATGATAGCTATGTCAAAGCACCTGATTAAAATGCCTCAATCCAAAGTTACCGCTAAATTATTCGAAAATATGTAGACACGTGATCAACAACGAATCGAAGACACTGAAAAACAATAAGTAGTTCACAACAACAGTAACAAAAAAACAACAACAAAAAACATATCTTTAAATATCGCAACTGGTCGTATATTGAAGTGGATATTTTCATTAACTCATGGTTCATTCTCTTTCAAACCGATAACATACATGCCTCAAACTTCAATTTCATTGCTAAAAGAGTTGGCCATCTCTTTAATAACTCTGCTTCGTATCTCACTGTGAGAAACCTGTAACCACGTGGATAAACTAGCCCGAAATTTGTTTACTCACTACAGCCCATTTAATGTTATTATCAAATATATTTTGTTGCACAAACAACTTGGTTAAGTGATCAACAACGAATCGAAGACACTGAAAAACAATAAGTAGTTCACAACAACGGCAACAGTAACAAAAAAACATCTTTAAATATCGTCTTTAAATATCGCAACTGGTAATATATTGAAGTGGATACAACTACAACATTCACATCAGCAGCTAAAAGAACTAATAGACCCACTGCCATCACCATCATCGTCGTCATTATCGTCATCATCATTGAAAAAGACCAAACTTCCCACGAAAAGAAACAAATTCAGAGCAAACGCTCAAATGAAGAAAGGCCAGTATGTATCCATTACAGGAGCAACAAGTGCAAACATGGTCTTTCAGGTAAAGGGTGCACGTACAGTCACCCCAAACCATGCAAACCATATATCAACTTCGGTACTGATCGAAAAAAAGGATGCCAAAATGGCCGAGAATGTGAACTCCTTCACCCAAAGATGTGCCGCAATTCGCTGAGAAAAAAAGAATGTTTTGACGAGAATTGCAAATTTATGCACCGGAAGGGTACAATTCGCATAAAAACTACTGAACCCATACCACCAGGACCAAACTCAGCAGGGTATGAAAACCACTTCCCAAAAATGCAGAAACCAAGACATGGTTCAACAGTGAAAGAAAATCATGCTATTCAATTGCACACATCAGCTGTAACAAACCCAAACTCGCAGAAATTCCATACAGTAATGAATGAAAGCAGTTTTTTAGGCATAATCTACCAACTACAACAACAGCTGTACTCCATACAGATGACTCAGCAAAACCTGGCAACATTGATACAAAGGCTGACACCTGGACTTACAGGGCACATACAACAAATACAGACAGCCCAGCAGACCGAATATCCAGTCAGCACAGTCCCAGCAACTACAACAGTCTTGCCAACAATAGGGCAGATGTAACCGGTACAAAAAGCATAATAACAGCAAATATCCAGG
>OZ024743.1:267464919-267477419 GCA_964016885.1 Eledone cirrhosa | reverse complement strand
GTATATACATTATATATAAATATATATATGTATATATATCTATATATATATATACAAATGTATGTATATATATATGCATATATATATAACAATGTATGGGTATATATGTATGTATATATTTGTATATATATATATATATATATATATATATATACATACAAATACACACATGCATACGCGTATATATATTCTCCTGCATATATATATATATATATTTAAAAGAATAGAAGTGTATATATATATATATATATGTATATATATATATATATATATATATATATATATATATATATATATATATATATATATATATATATACACATATACATACACATATATGCACATGTATATATATATGTGTGTGAATGTGTCTGTATTACTAGATATGACTTTACTATTTTCCTCAAACTTATATGCGTCTATGTCACATGAACTTATCTTTCGCAACTTATTCTACTCCTTATGTTAAGATTATTTCCATAATTCCATGATGGTTTCCATGTCTATTAAGATGTCCGTTTGCACCCACGTTAATGGACCCATCTGTCTATCTATCTATCCATCTCATTCATTCTCTCTCTCTCTGTATATATATATATATATATATATATATATATATATATATATATATATATATATATATATATATATATATATATTGTTATACTTTGGGAGGGTCATGTTGCCAATAAGAAACACACGCACCAGTTGTTCACTTCAATTTAATTTATTATATATTTATACATTTCTGGTTGGTTGGTTGGTTGGTTCCACAACCAGATAGTTGTTTATATATATATAGTCATAGTTCTTTCGTCACACACTCTGTGACCTCTTCAGTGACTGGGGATTTCTTTCTTCGTTTCTGTGCCTTTCCTTTCTTCTATCCTACGCCATTTTGTTTGTGTGTGGGTTGCGTGCTCAGTTTGCGCATGCGCCACATCCGGGTGTCTGTGTGTGTTTGTGTTCATTTTTCTATTTTTCTATTTATATTTTTCTATTTGTTTGTTTATTTATTTATTTATTGTTGGTTGGTTGTTTGTTCTATGTGTGTGTGTGTTTTCATTTTGTCTTGTGTGTGTTTTCATTTTGTCCTTAATTGTAAGTTGTGATGTTGCTGTTCCACTCATATTTTCTATTTAATTTTGGTTTTAATTCTTTTATGCTTACTGCCTCTGTAATTTGCCTAAACATTGCGTCTTTCTTGTGTGTGGATTCTATTTTTATTTCTATGCTCTCTAATTTACCCCTGTGTTCTATCTTAGCATGTTGGTAGAGCACAGATGATTCTTTATTATCTTGGAGGTCTCGCCAGTGTTCATTTATTCGTTCCCCTATACTACGAGCTGTCTCACCTATGTACACTATATTTTTGTTTCTACATTGTCCTTCAGTACATCTTATGCTATATACTACATTTCTAGTTTTACAGTTAATATGGGGGCTTATTTTACAGGTTATACATTTCTTATCTATACATGAGGGTCTTTGGAACGGGTATGTCTTGCTAATAAGTGTTTTTACGGAGGTACCAGGTCTTTCTACTATCTTAATATTGAGATTATGTTTCTTTAGGGCCCTTCTAAATTTGTAGGCTAGTTCGCCTCTAGGGGTTGTATTGATGAACATAACACTCTGGTATTTATTGCTATCATACCATGAGTTTATTCTATTGGCCTTGTTCTTAGTTCTTTCTATTCTATTCCAAAATTTGCTCCTATACAAGGGGCAGGTCCCATTTATGTCATTATTTACCATTTTTTCCCATTTGGTTCTGGCTCCTTTATACACTCTGATTCTATCTCTCTGATTGTAGCCAGAGAACTGCATACGGTGGATGAAGTGTTGTATGTGTCTCTCTAGTTCTTCGGGGTTGCACATGCGGGACACATTTCTCATCACCCGTACCAAATCCGCAATCAGTATTGCAATTTTTTCAACACTGACAAAGGAACGCTGTACTAGTTTCAAGCTTATTAGCTATCGTCAGCAACGTATACCTTCCTGTATGTATGTATCTATATATATATGTATATATATAAGAGAAATAAATACAAGGAGTTTAAAGCCGTTAGAACTTGTTTATATAACAATTTCGCCTACGTACGTTTCGCCCGGAATGGGAATATCATGGGCATGGAAAACAAAAAAAATGATCAATACTCGACTAAGGAGGGTTTTCACGGTTAAATTAACATCATAGTTCATTCTTATCCTCCGTGCATGTGTTGTTATTATCGCAGAGCAGGGGGAGTAACTCTGGTCGGTGTTCAAACAATCTAGTCCCATCTGTTTTTTATACCTGTTCATAAGATGGTGTTTTGTATTTTTATATTATGGGCGTTGTTTCACTAGTGCCAGTTCAAGTCGGGTCTGAGATGTACATTTATTATATAGTGGTAGTTGCTTCACTAATGCTTGTTCGCGCCTGGTCTGCGATGTACATTTGGTTCACATATGTTTGTTTATACCGCCTGCCCACCGGGGTGTTATGGCTAGGGCAGGGGGACCCAGTTCATAGTTTTCATGTCGCGGTCGCTTCCCAGGCAAAATACAACGCCTGCACTCGGAGTGTACAATTTATGACTGATGCCGCTCAGCTGTTTATGAGCTCGTGGGGTTTTCTTATGACGTAGTACAGCTCCATGAGGAACAGCTGGCATTTCCTCCTGAAGTTGTAGGGTGTGTATATATATAACTGTTGCGTGTGTTTCTTATTGCCAACATGACCCTCCCAAAGAATAACAATATCAGTTTCAACACACGTTTTCAGATAAGGAATCTTGCTAAACAAATTCAGAAACGAAATATATATATATATTTATATATATATATATATATATATATATATATATATATATATATATATATATATATATATATTGTTATACTTTGGGAGGGTCATGTTGCCAATAAGAAACACACGCACCAGGTGCTTTCACTTCAATTTATCATAATAAATTTATAAATTTAGGAATATATAAATTTCTGGTTGGTTGGTTGGTTCCACAACCAGATAGTTGTTTATATATTGTCAAAGTTCTTTCGTCACACATTCTGTGACCTCTTCAGTGACTGGGGATTCTTTTCTTTGTTTTTTTGTGCCTCTCCTTTGTTCTGTCCTACGCCATTTTGTTTATGTGTGTGTGTTGTGTGCTCAGTCTGCGCATGCACCACATCCGGGTGTCTGTGTGTGTTTATATTTGTTTATTTATTTGTTTATTTACATGTTACTGGTTGGTTGTTTGTTCTATGAGTGTATGTGTTTTCATTTTGACCTTAAATGTAAGTTGTGATGTTGCTATTCCATTCATGTTTTCTATGTAATTTTGGTTGGAGTGCATTTATGTTTATTGCCTTTGTGATTTGTCTAAACATTGCGTCTTTTCAGTGTGTAGATTCTATTTTTATTTCTATGTTCTCTAATTTGCCCTTATGTTCTATTTTAGCATGTTGCTGGACTATTGATGATTCTTTTTTATCTTGAAGTTCTCGCCAGTCTTCATTTAACTGTTCTCCTATACTACGAGCTGTCTCACCTATGTACACTATATTTTTGTCTCTACATTGTCCTTCAGTACATCTTATGCTATACACTACATTTCTAGTTTTACAGTTAATATGGGGGCTTATTTTACAGGTTATACATTTCTTATCTATACAGGGGGGTCTTTGGAAAGGGTATGTCTTGCTAATAAGTGTTTTTTACGGAGGTACCTGGTCTTTCTACTATATTAATATTGAGTTTATGTTTATCTAGGGCCCTTCTAAATTTGTAAGCTAATTCACCTCTAGGTGTTGTATCGACGAACATTACACTCTGGTATTTATTGCTATCATACCATGAGTTTATTCTATTAGCCTTATTACTAGTTCTTTCTATTCTATTCCAAAAGTTGCTCCTAATCAAAGGGCAGGTCCCATTTGTGTCATTATTTACCATTTTTTCCCATTTGGTTCTGGCTCCTGTATACACTCTGATTCTATCTCTCTGATTGTAACTAGAGAACTGCATACGGTGGATGAAGTGTTGTATGTGTCTCTCTAGTTCTTCGGGGTTGCACATGCGGGACACGTTTCTCATCACCCGTACCAAATCCGCAATCAGTATGTTGCTTTTGGTATGGTCCGAAACAGCTGAGTTTCGGTGGATCAGATGTTTAGAAGTCATGGGTTTGGCATAATGGGAATGGAGGAATGTTTTTTGTTATTAATGCTATCTAACCAGAGCTCTGTGTCTAGTACAGGTAATCGATGGTTGAGTGTTTACTTGGGTAGTCTATAGTAACTCTAATACTCTCGTCGATGGAGTTAGCTATTTGCTGGTTGCTTTCCATTGTGTTTTTCTCTAGTTCCTGACTGTTCCCTAGTGGGGGTGTCTTAACTACGATGTTTATATTGTCAACGTAGCGGGAGTACATTATCAGGGTTAAGGGGTCTTCTAATTGTTCTTTAAGTTTAAGTTTAAGTCTACTGTCCCACCATACCATGAATAAGTTAGCTATGTCGCCTGCAATGCTAACACCAATTGCTGCTCCTTCCTCTTGGGCATATGTTTTTCCATTAAATTTGAAGATATGTTCCTTAAGGGTTAGTTTTATGCTGGCCTCTACCGCATGTGCAATCATTTTCTTCAGTTCATCGTGGTTTTCGGGTGTCCGTATGGCTCTGGTCCACCCGTTCCATCTATCTGTGTGGGTTTTCTTGGCCATTGAGGTAATATATCGTTATGCTTTGGGAGGGTCATGTTGCCAATAAGAAACACACGCACCACTATTTCCACTCCAATTTATTATAAATTAAATTTATAAATTTAAGAATTTATAAATTTCCGGTTGGTTTGTTGGTTCCATAACCGGACGGTTGTTCATATATTGTCAAAATTCTTTCGTCACACATTATGTGACCTCTTCAGTGACTGGGGATTATTTTATTTTTGTTTGTGCCTCTCCTTTGTTGTGTCCTACGCCATCTTGTTTTTGTGGGTGTTGCGTACTTAGTTTGCGTATGTGTTACATCCGAGTGTTTGTGTGTGTTTATATTTGTTTATTTATTTGTTTATTTACATGTTACTGGTTGGTTGTTTGTTCTATGTGCGTGTGTGTTTTCATTTTGTCCTTAATTGTAAGTTGTGATGTTGCTATTCCATTCATGCTTTCTATTTAATTTTGCTTGGAGTTCATTTATGTTTATTGCGTCTGTGATTTGTCTAAACATTGCGTCTTTTCTGTGTGTAGATTCTATTTTTATTTCTATGTTCTCTAATTTGCCATTGTGTTCTATTTTAGCATGTTGGTGGAGTATTGATGATTCTTTTTTATCTTGAAGTTCTCGCCAGTGTTCATTTACCCGTTCTCCTATACTACGAGCTGTCTCACCTATGTACAGTATATTCTTATCTTTACATTGTCCTCCAGTACATCTTTTGCTATATCCTAAATTTCTAGTTTTTCAGTTGATATGGGGGCTTAGTTTACAGATTATGCATTTCTTATCTATACAGGGAGGTCTTTGAAAAGGGTATGTATGGCTAATAAATGTTTTTATGGAGGTACCTTGTCTTTCTTCTATCTTAATATTAAGTTCATGTTTATCTAGGACCCTCCTAAATTTGTAAGCTAATTCCTCTCTAGGGGTTTTACACTCTGGTATTTATTGCTCTCATACCATAAGTTTATTCTATTAACCTTATTCCTAGTTCTTTCTATTCTATTTCAAAAGTTGCTCCTATACAAGGGGCAGGTGCCATTTGTATCATTATTTACCATTTTTCCTATTTGGTTCTGGCTCCTCTATATACTCTGATTTTATCTCTTTGATTGTAACCAGAGAACTGCATACGGTGGATGAAGTGTTGGATGTGTCTCTCTAGTTCTTTGGGGTTGCACATGCGGGACACGTTTCTCATCACCCGTATCAAATCCGCAATCAGTATGTTGATTTTGGTGTGTTCCGAAACAGCTGAGTTTCGGTGGATCAGATATTTGGAAGTCATGGGTTTGGCATAATGGGAATGGAAGATTTGTTTTTTGTTATTAATGGTTTCTAACCAGAGCTCTGTGTCTAGTACAGGTAATCGATGGTTGGGTGTGGTTGTGGTGTTTGCTTGGAACCAACCAACCAACCGGAAATTTATAAATTTATAAATTTAATTTATAATAAATTGGATTGAAATAATAAATTCGAGTGAAAATTACTGGTGCGTGTGTTTCTTATTGGCAACATGACCCTGCCAAAGCATAACAATATCGGTTTCAACACACGTTTTCAGATAACGAATCTTGCTAAACCAATTGAGAAACGAAATATATATATATATATATATATATATATATACATATATATATATATATATATATATATATATATATATAGTAATAATAAATTTGAAGACTGAAATCCAAAGAGGGCTCGATAAGGATAAATATATATCAAATATATAAGAACCGTAGAGCAAATATTTATTAAAATAACAGATTAAAGTTTAAGCAAAGAATCGCTGATTTCACCCTTCTGAAACTAAAAAAATCAATCTGTGAATACAGAAGTGAATATTTCCAAAAATGTTGCAACCGAAGGAAGACAGGAAAACGATACTTTGGTTCGTGGAAACGTTCCCTTGCAAAGAACGGAAAAAAATGAACATAATACGTAATTATTTTGAGCGGTGAAAACAATTACACGCAAAGACAAAACCACGTTTATGGTATAAATGAAGTCGTAGACTAATATTCTATAATGTGGTTCTCTGGCAATGAAGCGTAGATAATACGTCATTATGTGGATCGAGAGAACAATTACACGCAAAGACAAAACCACGAAAAAGGTATAACTGAAGTCGTAGACTAAAATTCAATCTAGGAAACCGAATGATTCTCGGCTTCAGAGTTAAGAATAAACTAAATAAAATACTGAGGTAATCAAAATTAAATATATACATATATGTACATACACAAGCATAGGCGAAAACACTCGCCATTGGTATACAAATACAAGCACGTACACAAAAAAAACCCCGCACGCCCATACAAAACCCACGCAACGCCTGTACTTCCACACAAACGAATGTATACACCAAATACCCATAAAATGTATATAAAATAAATATATATATATATGTATGTGTGCGGGTGTGTACATATAATTAAAAGAACGTATTTGAATAAATAAATACGTATATAACGCGCGCACACACACACCTACATGTAAAACACGTATGTTTGCAGACGTACGTCAATCAAAACACAAAGTACACATACCCTACATACGTACCAAGCCGCATACTCTTAACTCTGAAGCCGCAGATACATATATGTTTACAGACGTACAGTAGTATGTATATATATATATATACATACACAAATATATATATATATATGTGTACGTATCGGTTTACCGAACATTTATTATAATGTTCGCTTTGTTTGTAAACAAACAGCCCGAATTACACCGTACAGTGCTCGGCAACCATCGTCGCCCTTTTGTTCAACACTTACACTGGAACGATGTACTAGTTTCAAGCTTATTATCTATCGTCAGCAGCGTAAGCCTTTCTGTCAGATGATTGAACGTTTGAAAGTATATACTTTCCCTATGCATATTAACGGCTGAGCAGTCTAATTTGCATATCGTGTGAGTTAGTCGGCCGGGCGCACCGAAAACGATAAATGGAAAAGAATGAAACGAAATTTCATTCCTCACTTTTAGTACGGCTGATACCTAAATATAAGTATGTATAATAATATGTATTGATAATTCCTGATGAGATGCAGGTGTTTATGTATTGTGTTTTGTATAATAATTGTTAATTAATTGTTTTTGATTTACGTGCTGTCTACATATACATCTACAATCGTCACTTGTATAGAAACGATCGCAAATTTTACAACATGTATGTAAATTTGTAACCTTAGTTCTGTACATTTTAAATATATCTATAAATGTATTTAGTAACAAACTAACGCATACAAATTAGCTTGAACATATTGTGTAATAATACTTTGTTAAACGTAATTTATTGCATGTATCTGTCTTACCCGTAAATATTAATCGAGATTGTAAAATCGCAAATGATTTAGTGAATATGATTTAGCCATACTTTTTTAGCATTAGCTATGTCCATAGAGGATAATAATTTATTAAATGTTTTACTAAGCGTACTCCTGTATTAATACTAGATATTGGATTGGTATTTTAATAATTCATCTCAATAGTATTACTACATAAATGTCCATAATATATATATATATATACAATATGTTGAAAAGGTAACACAGTAGAGAGTGATACAGTCCGCTATCAATAAAATCGGGAAAAACCACCAGTGTATGGAATCTATAACCTATGAAAGGCTGACTATAGACACGATAATTAAAAATATAAAGTAAAGCGTAAATACATACCTCTATAACTATATAACACACGTACAAATCCAAAGAGATCTGTTTCGCTAGTAAGTTGTTAACAGAAATTGAATAACTCTGATTCTTCAGCGTGTGTAAGGCTATACATTTCAGACAACACTAAGAGAATTTTTAAAGTGACTGTCCAGCTACATGTGCGAGAGAGAAGTCACAGCGTGTTTAAGGGCAGTGAACCTCTGAGGGACGAGAAAGGGCAGCCCAAAACCACCCAGAGAAGTGTGCTCAACCAAACAGAGAGAGAGGAAAAACTGTTATAAGGAGCGAAATATCACGATAAATTAACGGAGCCATAGACTCTCGCCATTTTAATTTATATTTTTAATTATCGTGTCTATAGTCTGCCTTTCATAGGTTATAGATTCCATACACTGGTGTTTTTTCCTGTTTTATTGATAGCGCACTGTATCTCTCTCTAGTGTGTTACCTTTTCAACATATTGTATTTTAAAGAGCTCAGGGTTTCCTCTCCTTTGAGCACATTATTTACAGGGAATGGCGAGAGTCTATGGCTCCGTTAATTTATCGTGATATATATATATATATAAGGTAAACAGAAATAACAACACAATCAGTACAGTATACGGAAGGAATAGAGTTGGTTAACGCTTGAAATAGAAGGAAGAGGGTCTTAACGTTTCGGAGGCTAGTCCTTCATCAGAAAAAAAATGAGAAATAAAATAGATTGAAGGGACCGGTGGCGTGTAATTGGAAATAAATGTCTTTAGATAAAAACAGGTCCATTCATGTTGACATCTCATGGAAAATTGTTGATGCTGGCGTTTTGTGTAAGATATATTTTTTTAGAAAAGTGGATGTGATCCGTAATGTAAAAGGACACCAAGGGCTGAGACATGTCGGGAAGAGCGACAAGGAGAACGGAAATGACGAGCGACGGGAGTATCCATCCCGAGTCGTATGTCCTTCAAATGCTCAGTGAAACGATCCACGATACGGCGTCCCTTTTGTTTGATGTATAAGGACCCGTAAAGGGAACACGGATGGCATAGGTGTCCCCAAAAATGTATACACACATTTATCAGAATGATGTTGAAATATGTATTCATTTTGGGGGACATTCTGTATATATATATATATATATATATATATATATATATATATATACAAATAAAGAGTCAGCGAGAATCGCATTTTTTGGCGGGCAGTAAAATCGAAGCGAAACGCAAAAATCAGAAATGATACTGGCAAAGTGCTCAATAGTTAAAATCCAGAGCTAAACAATGTGTTAAGAAGCCATACAAAACTGAAAAGGTGGTCAAGAAAGCGTTAACCACCCAAGCCAAAATCCAAATTAAGCTACACAGGTCAAAACAAAATAAGTGATAACAAATAAGTGATAACCAGACATGGACTCCCGGAATTGCTGTTAAAATCCGATGTAGAGTTTCTGCAACACCTAAATCAAAATACAGTCTACTTAAAAATATAAGCTTTGTGTATAACGATCGAATAAGGTATATCACGTTATCAACAGGTATTTCGCTCTGTACCAAATAAGTGAATGACACGGTGGTAAGTTAAACCAAGTGTGGAAATCACAAGGGGAATAACACACATATGTGTGTGTGCGCGTAGTTCATTTTTATATTTAATTTGCAAGACTTTTTCTGTGAAAACTTGTGTTGAAACATATTCTTTAAATTTGGTTATTATAATTTTCCGTCATTTGAAACTGGACATGCCTTAGACAGGAAACGCGCTGGTTGTACACGAGTGTATGTGTATATACGTAAATTTCAAAGTATATATATAGTTAATGTGTTGGGGAAAAAACCCAGGTAAGATTTGATTAGAAAAAATATTATTTGAGTTTACATTATCACATATGTTTCGTGAATTGGCAGTATCGGTAGATTGTCGGATGCCATGCCTTCCAGCATAGAGTTACGCCCCTTTATTGTCTGTGTTCAAATCCCGCCGAGGTTAACTTTACCTTTCAGCCTTATAGGGTCGATAAAATAATGTACCAGTAATGCACTGGAATAATTGCTGGCCTTTGTGCCAATAATAGAAACAATTATTACATATGTTTCGTTCTTGAGTTATGTCACTGTCTACGGTTTTGCAATGAAATATTGCTAATTCCAATTATTTACGCACTACAAAAGACGTTTCAACTGCAACAATCTATCAGAAACGTGTAATTCCTAGATATGTTGATAGTGGCGAAGGTAGGGAGGAGTGGCTATTATGCTGACCAAGGGGTATCCAACAGTCTCTGGTTGTACATAAATGGTCCTTGCCATTGTCTTAGAAGTGACTATCTATACAAATAATGGAATAAAATATATTCAAGCCAGAATGGATGCCAGGTAATAAATATATTTAGTGTAAGTTGTCTCCACATGGCCACAACAGATACGGTTGCAGATATGGCATTGACAAGCCTAAAGTAGTGCTATAGTTGTTCGTTTGGCAGTTGTAGATAAAAGTGAAGTTAAGAACAAATATTTGGCGTCTACAATCTTTGTAATGAAGATTGGCTATTTGAGGTAGGGAGGATTGATAGAGGTTGAGATGAAGGTTGAATAATAAGATCCAATCCTGCATTACGTAGGGTTATAATTAGAGAATGATTTAAGGAACTTGTGTTTACAGTTGAATATCCTATTTTGTCTTGAATTCAGTAAATTATTTCCTGTTAATATTTCCAGTACTTCCATCGCTCAAAGATTACAATCCCTCCCTTTAATTCTATAGCAGTGGGCAAATAGTAACATCATATTTTCAATTTTAATTTTTTTAATTTAGTAAATAAGTGATCACAAGTTAGGTGGATTAGATTCAGAGTTAACGCTAGATCTTTAGATTGAAAGTCTGCTGTTTCGTGACCAGGTAGACATTGAAACAGAATAGTCTATTCATGGGAAGGAGCGGAGTGAGTATAAAGGAAAGTATAGACACACACAGATACACGCAGACACAGGAATACGCTCATACCCCCCCCCCCCCCCCACACACACGTATATATATATATATATATATATATATATATATATATATATAATGTAGGAGGTGAGTTTTATTGTAGCACAATAGAGCAATGAAAATATCGGATAAGTAGCACTCAACAGTTTATTGGACAGGAGTATATATAAGAAGAAATTAAAAGATGGTTAAACAAGTTCCATGTATTTTATTATGCGCATTTCAAAAACAATTATCATCGTGGGACGATATGTGCGTTCTCATCATATTTTATCTGATGAGAACGCACATATCGTCCTAGGATGATATTTGTTTTTGAAATGCGCATAATAAAATACATGGAACTTTTTTAACCATCTTTTAATTTCTTTATATATATATATATATATATATATATATATATATATAAGTATTACGGTAAAATACAAGTATTTAAAAATATTCTATTTATTCAAATAAAAATGCGCAAACAGATATTTACATAAACCCTACGATGGAGAGAGGGGGGGGGGAGAAAGAGAGAGAGAGAGAGAGAGATATGAATACATGCAGGTAGTGAACTTGGTAAAAAGACGGAAAATAGAGATATAATTATATACATATTTGCATATAAATACATATTATATATTCCAAAACACATACTCAGTTAGATACTTATAGATAATTGCATTCACAGCTATATGTGAGTCAATATATGTATACGTTTCACGATACGGCTATAGAAAACTCTATATTCTCATACATCCTCACACTCGGAAATGGGATTATGCACATAAGATCACCTACACAAATATATATAAACATATACTCAAGTGAGCAGATATACACACGCATGCCGATGAACACACACATATATTGAGCTACCAATCTTCGTTCATGAAATAAAGTATTCTTCTATTTTCCAATTCCCTGCAAGACAAGATGCATTATAAACAGCAATTGATTACAGGGCAGTTTTAAGATAAATTGCAATGCTGGTAAATTGGAATGATTATGTCTTGCTGTTATCTCAGATTCTTCAATATCAGTTTAAGAAATTACTATAAATTTTTAGAGTTTTGGGACAATTTTTTTTTTCGTTGTTCTATATTTCACTAGCATTTTTGTATTTTTGAAAAATCATTTTGACTCT
>OZ024743.1:267454919-267459919 GCA_964016885.1 Eledone cirrhosa | reverse complement strand
CTTTTATGTTTTGGAGGAAGATAAATAATTTTAGGCTTCAGGTAGTGAATGAACCGAATTGTTAGAGCATTGAATGAGACTCGTTGCGGTATCTGTCCAGCCATTTCCATTCTAAGTTCAAATTTTACCCCGTCCTACCTACACTTAACCAGCGCAGATGCATAGGCCTAAAAGCAATATAAGGATTGAGGATTCTTCAAGCATTGAAGGAAAAATGTAAATAAATATATAATTACGTAAAATCTAAACTGATATTATACGCAATTATTCGAATGCAGAGGTTTCTGCTTCCACCGCGATGTCACTTGCTCATGTCCTTTTGTTTTCTTAGTTATTAATTTTACTTGCTTTGCAACAATAAACGCTGCATTTCCTTTAGTCTGTCCAATTTGGATATTAGTCATATGATCAGTAGCAAAATGTTGCTATCTTTTTAGATCAAAAACAGCTTCTTACTTTCCTGAAGTTTTTCAATGAGTTACAACACCCAGGCATTTGTTGCTCTAAAGTATTTGGCCAGTCCAATTTTGGTGGTTATGCAAGACAGTTCAAACTAGGCGAAACTTCTGTCTCCTTGAGTTCGGGGATGATCAAGATAATCTATAACTGCGTTTGGGGGGTGCATTTTATTACAGATCAGACGCTTACGAATGTTTGAGTCAATTCTCTAATTTCACTGTTATTCAAGTTCAAAATATAGAGTCTATAAATGGAACTGCTAAGGAATGTATAGCTAATATTTTGTGATGTGCATTTAGCTCAGAATTCACGACTACTCTTAATTTACTTTAACAATCCTTTCTCATCTATTTCCTGATTGCATGGTGAATGACGAAGCTTTCAATTATAACTACGCATTTAAAGGTTTGTTCCTACTTAAGTTCTTTTATAACTCTTTCAACATTCAGTTCGACTGAATTTGAGTTTAGCAACTTCATTATCCTGACTTGGCACACTTATCAAGCCAAAACTTCATCCTGATTAGAGATTCGTGTTCCACAATGACATCATATTTCAGAAATATTGAAATTAAAAGGAGAAATGTTGAAAGTGTCTAGCGATTTCAAAACCCATCATTGTGGTATAATGCCAAAAGCCTTTACGTAATTAGTTCATGCCGGTTTTAGATTTCTCTCTCGAATCATATGATTAATCAAAAGTTGATCTTTACATTTATATGAATCTCGTCGGCACCCTTTTTGTTCAATACGAAAAAAATTGTTCTTTTCCATAATGCATATGTTTTCTTCATGAGAATAGATGTTAAAATCTTATAGGTTGTGGATAAACAGATTATGGTTGATAGTTTATTCATATTGGGCTTCGAGATTCTTTTGTAGTAATGTAAAACATTACGCTTGTTATTCAATCAGGTGTTTTTGAGGATCTTTAATAATTTCATTGAATAGTAGATCTCACATTTTGTGTACGCACGAGGGTGATGAAAGACAGAAATTTGATCAGGAGATTTCCACTTTGGTCTGGTATTCAGATCTTTTCTCATGCTTGTACTTGCAAATGTGTGAAGGATACTTCTATTCTTCTAATCGAATTTAAATTTTCATTGTATGTCTTATCAACGCTCCATATCTTTCTCCAAAAGTTTTAAATTTATTTCATAGAAAGGAGGTCCCTATTTGTCTTTAAAATGGTTTGGCATTGGATCTAAATAATTTATTTTGCTTGCATGAATTGTTTCTCTTCTCAAATATTCGTATTCGTTGAGCTTTTAGTTGGACATTTTGTTTTAGTATTTCGTTTGTTGGTACCAGCTCTTCTCTTGAGGAAAATCTGTATTTTCTCTTCAACTTTCTTCCTTTTCTGGATCTTACAATATTTCCAGAGAATAGTTAATTTAATATTGATATTTCCGTTCTCATTAATTCAATATCATTTTCAATTTTACCCCTTCATTGTGGCTTTCTTCATAGGATTTATTTTAGCCATACATCTTTTTTCTAGCAGATGCACAAATAATTACATTTAACTCAGTAAGATCTGGTTTTATGTATGATTTCGTTTGTTGCATAGTTAATACTGTCTATGATTTATTTTTATTTTGGTTTCTATTTGAGAGTTTTTTTTTAAAGTGGTTTTCTATGATTCCTACTTGTACGTCTGACAAAAGCTAACTCATTCAGAATGTTCTACTTCACTTCAAGCATACATTCTGTGTTCTGCAACAAATACACGGTCTTCAAATTTTGTTTCTAACCCACTTCCCTGCTTTTTTTTTTTATTATCATTTTCATTAATTTTTCTTGCTTCTTCAGTACTTTGCCTGATTTGGTCAGATGACAACCATTTAATTACGCCCTGTGGTTGGCTGATTCTTCATTTCCTTCCTGTCTTATATTTAGTTCATTTTCCACTGCGTGTGTGATTGTAATTAATTTCGTATCTGTGAGTCGATTATTTCTGAAGATATCCCTCCTAACATTTGCTAATCTATTTTCCTCCAAACAAGGTCTGATATCTTGACTTCGTATTCTCCATATATTTAAACATTAGCGCTCTGTCTCCCTTGTGATGACTTACATATTGCATAGTAATAAGCGTATATTACTTATTTATACTTTTCCCGGGTCCATTTGGTCCGTTCACATTTTTCTTTTTCTAGTGGTTTCGGTGTTGAATTTGGAGGGCTTGTGTTGGGGCAGTCGCCGTTCAAGTGACCATCCAGGTTCGTACAGTTTGTCCCAGGAGATGACATTTCGACCTCAGACAGGCCCTTTTGTAAGAGACACGCCTCCTGATTAACCATAATACAAGCGATTTGGAGTATTATTTTACATGTTCTTCTTCCTATAAGGTATTATTGTGGGTGCAGAGGTCCACCTAAAATTGTCCGGCGCTCTGTGTAAAGCGATTTATTTATAGCTAGCCCCCGGCCCTAGTGGCCAATAAGTAGACCAATATTATTATTATTTCAGGTAGTGGTGCTGCTTGTAGTAGGATAAATGTAAGTGTTCTTTTCTAAATTGTTACTTTTTTAAATGCTTTTCTGCTAGTTTTGATGGTACTTTCGTAGTGGGTGGATGTGATTGCAGCTGCTAGCACTGGGGATTTTTTATAGCGTTTTGTTCTTGTTGTGTATGATGGTGTCTATTTGAATTTTGTTTGTATTGTTTTATTCCTACTGCTAGTTTTTTGACCATGTCAAGCTTAACAACATCAGTATATGAATAGATTTACGTCACCTCTTCCTTTGAAGTAGCTTCAGCTGATAATACTCATGGCAAGTTAAGTTTAACAGAAAGGGTGATGAAGCTATGTTGTGTTTTAACCTCTCTCCGAAGGTAGGCCACGATTTACTTGTTTTCAAATCATGTTTGAATTCTAAAAAGACACAAGTTTGTGGTTTGTGACTTAAGGCAACCATTTCCCTTTTCGGAGGTCGGTCAAAGTTATTTGTTTCTGCTTTTTATGGCAGAAATTAGAAAAACATTTGGTCTGACAAATTCAAACAATAAAATTAACATGGTGTCAAAATCTTCTTCCTCTTTTTCAGTCTCTACTTCCTTGATATCGTTAAATAACACCCACTGTTGAGAACGTTGTCGCCACCAATATTCGACAATCTAACGGTGCCGAGGCGAGAAACAGCGACAACACCAACAACAACAACAGTAATTTCGACACTAGTGCCAATTGCATGATCACAATATCAAAAACCATTAATATAATAAATAGCAACACCATAAACAACAAAAACATCACCAACACAAGCATGAATATCAACAACAACGACAGCAGTGACAAAAACAACAGCACCAACAAGAAAACCGATGAAGGTAATATTATACCAACAACAAAATAAGTTCAAAAACGTTCTCGGACATCGTAAACACAAGTCAAAAAGAAATATTTCTAGTAACACTAGAAAACAAAAATTATTCCTGCCCGCAAATAGCAGGAAATCTGAATTATTCGCTTCTACCAATACTGCGGCCTCAACAAAAGCAACAACATCGACAATATACCACAACTGCAGCAGTACTAATAAGTATAGTGCCATCAGCTGAAATCCAACAAGCCCTGCAGCGCCAAATTCTACAATAACTGAGATGATTACTGCAGCAGAAGAAGCAGTACTATAACTAACAATAACACTACAACGCCCGTGGAAGACATGCTCTTCTGACGTCACACATATAGATACAGATTTTAAGGAGGGTAAGTAGTAGCAAATCGTCTGCCACTAGAAAAAAAAGAAAACATTTCTGCCTTCGCCTTAAAAAAGTGGGCGAAACCTGGCGGAGGGGTGGGTACTAAAGAATTGAGGCAAAAATCTCAAAATCCACACAAACCAGCAGCACCATCATCACTACGAGCATCAACACTACTAACACCAACAACGTCCCAAACACAACCAAACCCTCATCTGCAACAACAAACGAATACCCATAGAAATAAAACGAGGCGCACGAACTTCCGAGCCATGAATACAAAAGAAAAAAAAAATGCAGAAACTCATACACCACTTAAAGCACAACTCCATAATTACAGAAACTGATTGCATAATCTCCTAAATTATTTCACTGACCACATACATACATATCATACACATCAGACACGAATCATACCATATTTTAAAAAGTAAACTCCCCAATGCAATAGGGACATTCCGCACCGGATTATCAAACTGGATATACTCCGATATCCTTGCAGAAATGTCTCCTCAAACGAACAGAGTCAGTAACACTTTCTTAATTTCCCTCTTCTTTAATATGGTTTTCCTTTAGATTGGCAGTATCAATAATTTTGGCCTGGGGTCGTTTTGGAGGTAGGGCCACGTGCTCAAAGACCTCAGATCACTGAATATAGATGTGGTGACCATCAGTGAATCCTAAACGTTCGAGGCACGAGCCTTCGCACCCACTTTCGATGTCTATAAGATTTACACATCTCATAGCCGTCCGGTATCTTGGAGTTGAGTCAGGGTGTTTTTGCAGAAAGGTTTGGATCTCAAGATATGGACCATCTCCCTTCAACTAGAG
>OZ024743.1:267439919-267449919 GCA_964016885.1 Eledone cirrhosa | reverse complement strand
AAGCCGCTGTTATTGAGGGTCTTATAATACGGGGCAGTTTTGTTAAAAAATAAATATATATATATATACAATGATATTAATTAAATGGTAAAAACAATTCCAAAAGTATATAAAAAAATAAAAATAAAAATATAAATAAAGCCATAAAGGAACGTGTTGACAACATAGGGTGAGTGTGTCTGTGTGTTTGGGTGATAATAAAATATAAATACAAACAACGTAAAAATAAACAAATACACACAATGTATATATATATATATATATATATATATATATATATATATACATTGTGTGTATTTGTTTATTTTTACGTGTATATGTGTGTGTCCGCATGTATCTGTGTGTTTCTAAATACATTGTTAATAACTCCCTCTGGTCGAGCAATCTTTGAGGTGTGGGGACTGCTGGAAAGCTTCCATTACTCATACTTCTCGCCTCCTTCACCACCTCTTCTACGGCTTCGAGATAAATACCCCCTCCGCCTCCGTGGTATTTTCTTCGGGGTTATAAGAGGCTTAGCTCTGTTTCTCGACCGTTATATCGCGTGACTATCTCCCCATCCGCCTTTTGGGATTCTTTCTCACGTCGTGTGGAGGCGTTCTTGAGACTAGTAAAATGAGGTATCCTCTTGATAAGTCGGCAGACCTTGCAAGGACTCTATATCTTTATGAGGTATTGTTTTTGTTTATGCCACGAAACTACGTAGTCGAGGAATCTAGGAGCAGTTTAGGTATGATACATTTTATTACTAATTATATCTAAATGTTTCTTCTCTCTTCATAATGTATATATATATATATATATATATATATATATATATATATATATATAAATATATATTTATATACAAACACACCCACATATATGTATATATCTTCCAACCTTCATTGGTATTTCATCGCTTTAAAGACCATATACCTCCGGTTGGTGCGAACAACGGCTAAAGAAAGTCGTTGGGACACGTAAATAAGGGAAACGAGCGAGACTGTAAACAATCAAAGATAGTAATGCAACGAAAAGTGAGGAAGAAGGAGTCAAGTCCCTGAAATCGATGAATATGAGTTCTGTGAAATCGTGGACGAGAGAGAATAAAGACCATCAAACCTGATCGAAACGTGAGCAAGGAAATATATATATATATACATATATGTGTGTATGTATATATATGTATATATATATATGTTTATATATGTATATATATATATTATGTGTATCTGTTTATCTTTACGTTGTTTGTATTCATATTTTAATATCAAAATAACGTTTTTTTAGCACTATACTTCAACCTCATTTGCATACTGATCTTAAGAATTTGAAATATCTTACTTTTCTTCACTTTTCCTTCACTATCCAGGAAAACTTGAACTGTTACGGTATTTCTTCTTGTTTATGTCAAATTTTATAAAACACACTTTGTACCCTTGAAATATATATAATAGAATACATATGGTTTTATAAATATAGTTTCCATTTATTTAATATCATTGAATCATATACATCAAAAAACTTGTCGAGTGCTCTGAATCAGTTATAAACATACTAGCATTAAAGCCCGGCGTTGCTCGGGGTCATTAAGTTACCAAAGTTAGGTTGCACACCCATTTTATGGCAGCACTTTTTTGTCTGCCAGGCACTGGGTGAACGAATTGCAGACCTGGAAGCAGGGGCTGCGCCAGCAGTGACAATTGTAGTTTCGCCTATGGATATTATCTCTGTGCAAAAAAGTGTTGAAATTTATTGTTTCACAGTACTTGCGCAACACGCGAGTAGACGATGCCAGCCGAACAACAGAGCTGCGATGGAGTTGTTATGCATGGTTGTCTCTGTGTTTTCTAAATTTAAGACAGTAGGGAGGGTTGTGATATGAGGGAGAGTTAGCTGTTGTTTCTAGCAGGTTTAGTGACTTCATAGAGGATATGTGTTTTCTAAATTAAGACATTAGGGAGTGGTGTGATATGGAGGAGAGTTAGCTGCTGTTTCTAGCAGGTTTAGTGACCTCATAGAAGATATGTTTTCTAAATTTAAGACAGTAGGGATGGGTGTGATATGGGGGAGAGTTAGCTGCTGTTTCGAGCAGGTTTAGTAACCTCATAGAAGATATGTGTTTTCTAAATTCAAAACAGTAGGGAGGGGTGTGATATGGGGGAGAGTTAGCTGCTGTTTCTAGCAGGTTTAGTGACCTCATAGAGGATATTATTGTTTATCATTATCTATAAAAGGCAGATTGTTGAAGTGAGTGTGTGTGTGTATGCGTTTGGAAAAGAGGTTTTAAAAAAGATTTATCGCTTGTTGTTGAATAAATGTATCTGTTGCTTTTGAATAATTGTCGTTTCGTATGAAATGTAATAATTTGAAGTATAAAAGAGAAAGTAGCAAAATGTGTGAGTTGTAGATAGAGGTAGGCAGATGATATGACAGAGTAAAACGGACAGTATCACCATCAAGTTTGGAAAGAGAAAGTAGCAGAAAGTATGAAGTTGTATATATTTTGAATGGTAGTTGAAAGAGTTTAGCAGTTTAAATGACAGAGAAAAATCGTAAAATATTGAGTTTTATCTATTTTTTGCGTAATTGTGGGTGAAATTGAAAAAATTATCTGTGCCAAGACGCAATCGAAACTATTTCGAATACTGAATTGTAAATTTCAATTGAAGAAATTCAATATCGTAGATTTCTATAAGAAAGGAGCATGACCACACACTGAGCTTTATAGATTATGATATATTTGTTGAATTAGTGATTCAGAGCACTGGACAGGTTTTCTGAAGTTTAATATTCAATGATATTAAATAAATGGAAACTATATTTCTAAAACCATATGTATTCTATTATCTATATTTCAAGGGTACCATAACTTTCGTAGGCTATCATCATATAAAATACGAAGAGTTTTATAAATTTTGACATAACCAAGGAAAATATTCCTTGGACTATCCAAGGAAAACTTGAACCGTTAAGGTATATTTTCCTTGGATATGTCAATATTTATAAAACACACTTCATATTTTATCTGATGATAGCGTACCAAAGTTTCGGAACCCTTGAATATAATAGAATAAATATGGTTTTATAAATATAGTTTCCATTTATTTAATATCATTGAATATTATACTCCAGAAAACTGTCGAGTGCTCTGAATTAGTTATAAAAATTTATATTTATTGAATTACCAACAAATTGAATATCCCTTCTGCTTATATATATATATATATATATATATATATATATATATATATATATATATATATATATATATATATATATATATATATATATACATATATGTTTATATAGATATGTATATATATATCTACATACACAAACCAATGGGAAATAGTTCAGAGGCAGAATTAAATAAGATAAAAACAATTCCAAAAGTATATAAAAAAATAAAAATAAAAATATAAATAAAGCCATAAAGGAACGTGTTGACAACATAGGGTGAGTGTGTCTGTGTGTTTGGGTGATAATAAAATATAAATACAAACAACGTAAAAATAAACAAATACACACAATGTATATATATATATATATATATATATATATATATATATATATATATATATATATATATACATTGTGTGTATTTGTTTATTTTTACGTGTATATGTGTGTGTCCGCATGTATCTGTGTGTTTCTAAATACATTGTTAATAACTCCCTCTGGTCGAGCAATCTTTGAGGTGTGGGGACTGCTGGAAAGCTTCCATTACTCATACTTCTCGCCTCCTTCACCACCTCTTCTACGGCTTCGAGATAAATACCCCCTCCGCCTCCGTGGTATTTTCTTCGGGGTTATAAGAGGCTTAGCTCTGTTTCTCGACCGTTATATCGCGTGACTATCTCCCCCTCCGCCTTTTGGGATTCTTTCTCACGTCGTGTGGAGGCGTTCTTGAGACTAGTAAAATGAGGTATCCTCTTGATAAGTCGGCAGACCTCGCAAGGACTCTATATCTTTATGAGGTATTGTTTTTGTTTATGCCACGAAACTACGTAGTCGAGGAATCTAGGAGCAGTTTAGGTATGATACATTTTATTACTAATTATATCTAAATGTTTCTTCTCTCTTCATAATGTATATATATATATATATATATATATATATATATATATATATATATATATAAATATATATTTATATACAAACACACCCACATATATGTATATATCTTCCAACCTTCATTGGTATTTCATCGCTTTAAAGACCATATACCTCCGGTTGGTGCGAACAACGGCTAAAGAAAGTCGTTGGGACACGTAAATAAGGGAAACGAGCGAGACTGTAAACAATCAAAGATAGTAATGCAACGAAAAGTGAGGAAGAAGGAGTCAAGTCCCTGAAATCGATGAATATGAGTTCTGTGAAATCGTGGACGAGAGAGAATAAAGACCATCAAACCTGATCGAAACGTGAGCAAGGAAATATATATATATATACATATATGTGTGTATGTATATATATGTATATATATATATGTTTATATATGTATATATATATATTATGTGTATCTGTTTATCTTTACGTTGTTTGTATTCATATTTTAATATCAAAATAACGTTTTTTTAGCACTATACTTCAACCTCATTTGCATACTGATCTTAAGAATTTGAAATATCTTACTTTTCTTCACTTTTCCTTCACTATCCAGGAAAACTTGAACTGTTACGGTATTTCTTCTTGTTTATGTCAAATTTTATAAAACACACTTTGTACCCTTGAAATATATATAATAGAATACATATGGTTTTATAAATATAGTTTCCATTTATTTAATATCATTGAATCATATACATCAAAAAACTTGTCGAGTGCTCTGAATCAGTTATAAACATACTAGCATTAAAGCCCGGCGTTGCTCGGGGTCATTAAGTTACCAAAGTTAGGTTGCACACCCATTTTATGGCAGCACTTTTTTGTCTGCCAGGCACTGGGTGAACGAATTGCAGACCTGGAAGCAGGGGCTGCGCCAGCAGTGACAATTGTAGTTTCGCCTATGGATATTATCTCTGTGCAAAAAAGTGTTGAAATTTATTGTTTCACAGTACTTGCGCAACACGCGAGTAGACGATGCCAGCCGAACAACAGAGCTGCGATGGAGTTGTTATGCATGGTTGTCTCTGTGTTTTCTAAATTTAAGACAGTAGGGAGGGTTGTGATATGAGGGAGAGTTAGCTGTTGTTTCTAGCAGGTTTAGTGACTTCATAGAGGATATGTGTTTTCTAAATTAAGACATTAGGGAGTGGTGTGATATGGAGGAGAGTTAGCTGCTGTTTCTAGCAGGTTTAGTGACCTCATAGAAGATATGTTTTCTAAATTTAAGACAGTAGGGATGGGTGTGATATGGGGGAGAGTTAGCTGCTGTTTCGAGCAGGTTTAGTAACCTCATAGAAGATATGTGTTTTCTAAATTCAAAACAGTAGGGAGGGGTGTGATATGGGGGAGAGTTAGCTGCTGTTTCTAGCAGGTTTAGTGACCTCATAGAGGATATTATTGTTTATCATTATCTATAAAAGGCAGATTGTTGAAGTGAGTGTGTGTGTGTATGCGTTTGGAAAAGAGGTTTTAAAAAAGATTTATCGCTTGTTGTTGAATAAATGTATCTGTTGCTTTTGAATAATTGTCGTTTCGTATGAAATGTAATAATTTGAAGTATAAAAGAGAAAGTAGCAAAATGTGTGAGTTGTAGATAGAGGTAGGCAGATGATATGACAGAGTAAAACGGACAGTATCACCATCAAGTTTGGAAAGAGAAAGTAGCAGAAAGTATGAAGTTGTATATATTTTGAATGGTAGTTGAAAGAGTTTAGCAGTTTAAATGACAGAGAAAAATCGTAAAATATTGAGTTTTATCTATTTTTTGCGTAATTGTGGGTGAAATTGAAAAAATTATCTGTGCCAAGACGCAATCGAAACTATTTCGAATACTGAATTGTAAATTTCAATTGAAGAAATTCAATATCGTAGATTTCTATAAGAAAGGAGCATGACCACACACTGAGCTTTATAGATTATGATATATTTGTTGAATTAGTGATTCAGAGCACTGGACAGGTTTTCTGAAGTTTAATATTCAATGATATTAAATAAATGGAAACTATATTTCTAAAACCATATGTATTCTATTATCTATATTTCAAGGGTACCATAACTTTCGTAGGCTATCATCATATAAAATACGAAGAGTTTTATAAATTTTGACATAACCAAGGAAAATATTCCTTGGACTATCCAAGGAAAACTTGAACCGTTAAGGTATATTTTCCTTGGATATGTCAATATTTATAAAACACACTTCATATTTTATCTGATGATAGCGTACCAAAGTTTCGGAACCCTTGAATATAATAGAATAAATATGGTTTTATAAATATAGTTTCCATTTATTTAATATCATTGAATATTATACTCCAGAAAACTGTCGAGTGCTCTGAATTAGTTATAAAAATTTATATTTATTGAATTACCAACAAATTGAATATCCCTTCTGCTTATATATATATATATATATATATATATATATATATATATATATATATATATATACATATATGTTTATATAGATATGTATATATATATCTACATACACAAACCAATGGGAAATAGTTCAGAGGCAGAATTAAATAAGATAAAAACAATTCCAAAAGTATATAAAAAAATAAAAATAAAAATATAAATAAAGCCATAAAGGAACGTGTTGACAACATAGGGTGAGTGTGTCTGTGTGTTTGGGTGATAATAAAATATAAATACAAACAACGTAAAAATAAACAAATACACACAATGTATATATATATATATATATATATATATATATATATATATACATTGTGTGTATTTGTTTATTTTTACGTGTATATGTGTGTGTCCGCATGTATCTGTGTGTTTCTAAATACATTGTTAATAACTCCCTCTGGTCGAGCAATCTTTGAGGTGTGGGGACTGCTGGAAAGCTTCCATTACTCATACTTCTCGCCTCCTTCACCACCTCTTCTACGGCTTCGAGATAAATACCCCCTCCGCCTCCGTGGTATTTTCTTCGGGGTTATAAGAGGCTTAGCTCTGTTTCTCGACCGTTATATCGCGTGACTATCTCCCCCTCCGCCTTTTGGGATTCTTTCTCACGTCGTGTGGAGGCGTTCTTGAGACTAGTAAAATGAGGTATCCTCTTGATAAGTCGGCAGACCTCGCAAGGACTCTATATCTTTATGAGGTATTGTTTTTGTTTATGCCACGAAACTACGTAGTCGAGGAATCTAGGAGCAGTTTAGGTATGATACATTTTATTACTAATTATATCTAAATGTTTCTTCTCTCTTCATAATGTATATATATATATATATATATATATATATATATATATATATATATATAAATATATATTTATATACAAACACACCCACATATATGTATATATCTTCCAACCTTCATTGGTATTTCATCGCTTTAAAGACCATATACCTCCGGTTGGTGCGAACAACGGCTAAAGAAAGTCGTTGGGACACGTAAATAAGGGAAACGAGCGAGACTGTAAACAATCAAAGATAGTAATGCAACGAAAAGTGAGGAAGAAGGAGTCAAGTCCCTGAAATCGATGAATATGAGTTCTGTGAAATCGTGGACGAGAGAGAATAAAGACCATCAAACCTGATCGAAACGTGAGCAAGGAAATATATATATATATACATATATGTGTGTATGTATATATATGTATATATATATATGTTTATATATGTATATATATATATTATGTGTATCTGTTTATCTTTACGTTGTTTGTATTCATATTTTAATATCAAAATAACGTTTTTTTAGCACTATACTTCAACCTCATTTGCATACTGATCTTAAGAATTTGAAATATCTTACTTTTCTTCACTTTTCCTTCACTATCCAGGAAAACTTGAACTGTTACGGTATTTCTTCTTGTTTATGTCAAATTTTATAAAACACACTTTGTACCCTTGAAATATATATAATAGAATACATATGGTTTTATAAATATAGTTTCCATTTATTTAATATCATTGAATCATATACACCAAAAAACTTGTCGAGTGCTCTGAATCAGTTATAAACATACTAGCATTAAAGCCCGGCGTTGCTCGGGGTCATTAAGCTACCAAAGTTAGGTTGCACACCCATTTTATGGCAGCACTTTTTTGTCTGCCAGGCACTGGGTGAACGAATTGCAGACCTGGAAGCAGGGGCTGCGCCAGCAGTGACAATTGTAGTTTCGCCTATGGATATTATCTCTGTGCAAAAAAGTGTTGAAATTTATTGTTTCACAGTACTTGCGCAACACGCGAGTAGACGATGCCAGCCGAACAACAGAGCTGCGATGGAGTTGTTCTGCATGGTTGTCTCTGTGTTTTCTAAATTTAAGACAGTAGGGAGGGTTGTGATATGGGGGAGAGTTAGCTGTTGTTTCTAGCAGGTTTAGTGACTTCATAGAGGATATGTGTTTTCTAAATTAAGACATTAGGGAGTGGTGTGATATGGAGGAGAGTTAGCTGCTGTTTCTAGCAGGTTTAGTGACCTCATAGAAGATATGTTTTCTAAATTTAAGACAGTAGGGATGGGTGTGATATGGGGGAGAGTTAGCTGCTGTTTCGAGCAGGTTTAGTAACCTCATAGAAGATATGTGTTTTCTAAATTCAAAACAGTAGGGAGGGGTGTGATATGGGGGAGAGTTAGCTGCTGTTTCTAGCAGGTTTAGTGACCTCATAGAGGATATTATTGTTTATCATTATCTATAAAAGGCAGATTGTTGAAGTGAGTGTGTGTGTGTATGCGTTTGGAAAAGAGGTTTTAAAAAAGATTTATCGCTTGTTGTTGAATAAATGTATCTGTTGCTTTTGAATAATTGTCGTTTCGTATGAAATGTAATAATTTGAAGTATAAAAGAGAAAGTAGCAAAATGTGTGAGTTGTAGATAGAGGTAGGCAGATGATATGACAGAGTAAAACGGACAGTATCACCATCAAGCTTGGAAAGAGAAAGTAGCAGAAAGTATGAAGTTGTATAGATTTTGAATGGTAGTTGAAAGAGTTTAGCAGTTTAAATGACAGAGAAAAATCGTAAAATATTGAGTTTTATCTATTTTTTGCGTAATTGTGGGTGAAATTGAAAAAATTATCTGTGCCAAGACGCAATCGAAACTATTTCGAATACTGAATTGTAAATTTCAATTGAAGAAATTCAATATCGTAGATTTCTATAAGAAAGGAGCATGACCACACACTGAGCTTTATAGATTATGATATATTTGTTGAATTAGTGATTCAGAGCACTGGACAGGTTTTCTGAAGTTTAATATTCAATGATATTAAATAAATGGAAACTATATTTCTAAAACCATATGTATTCTATTATCTATATTTCAAGGGTACCATAACTTTCGTAGGCTATCATCATATAAAATACGAAGAGTTTTATAAATTTTGACATAACCAAGGAAAATATTCCTTGGACTATCCAAGGAAAACTTGAACCGTTAAGGTATATTTTCCTTGGATATGTCAATATTTATAAAACACACTTCATATTTTATCTGATGATAGCGTACCAAAGTTTCGGAACCCTTGAATATAATAGAATAAATATGGTTTTATAAATATAGTTTCCATTTATTTAATATCATTGAATATTATACTCCAGAAAACTGTCGAGTGCTCTGAATTAGTTATAAAAATTTATATTTATTGAATTACCAACAAATTGAATATCCCTTCTGCTTATATATATATATATATATATATATATATATATATATATATATATATATATATATATATATATATATATATATATATATACATATATGTTTATATAGATATGTATATATATATCTACATACACAAACCAATGGGAAATAGTTCAGAGGCAGAATTAAATAAGATAAAAACAATTCCAAAAGTATATAAAAAAATAAAAATAAAAATATAAATAAAGCCATAAAGGAACGTGTTGACAACATAGGGTGAAACTATCAGAGGGAGTA
>OZ024743.1:267424919-267434919 GCA_964016885.1 Eledone cirrhosa | reverse complement strand
TTACTCTGAGCACTCACCCCATCAAGTGCTTGGCTGCATATTCCTAATTGTATTTCGTTTGCGTGGCTACTATAGCCGGAACTTCGACTTTACTAAACTTCCATTTGTATATATATATATGTAATCTCTTGGCGTGTGTGGAGAATGTGGTTTACACACAGACACACACACGCACACACACACACACACACACACACTCACACACACGCACACACACACACACATATATATATATATATATATATATATATATATAACATTCTCCGCACACACCCAGAGATTAAATAACTGTTATCTTAAGCTACTGCTCAAATATTATGACTTACAATTCATGCTAGCTTCCAGATACAAAGACAATCGGTATTATGTATAGAGTTCATAATACATTATGTGGGTATACGCTTAAAAAAGAGGGTATTCGCTTATATATATATATATAGAGGGGGATACATAGATAGATTATAGGTATTATTATACATATATTTTGATATATAATGTAGCATAGGATATACGAAAGATTTTCGTCAGCTGTACATGCGGGATTTATACTCTCCACGGACAGCAAAAGAGGAATTTATACAATTAATTTCGATCATACATTGGTCTTTCGCCAGGAATTAAGCATTCGCCTATAATTGACCACGGGTACGTTCTATTTATTAATATTTACGGTTTCATTAAAACGAATAAACCATTTTACATAAATGATGCTTTCTTGAAAAAAAAAGCTGTTTAAATTATCTGCCATTTATAAATCACTAGCAACAATGGCTTTCTTTATGTATACTGTTTTTTATGTAGTGATGCCTATAATAGTCGTATCTAAAATAACGTTTATAAACAGCTATAGACGTGGATATAATTCCGGTTGAAATCTCACTACGTTGACAAGCAGGAACATGTAAATCTAAACACATGTTAACAGTCGTTGAATGTGTTGTGGTTTTATGAGTTCATACTTTAAATCCCACAGAGTTCAACATTGGCTTTCATTCTTTTGGTGTTGAGAAAAACAAGTACCAGTCTAGTAGTGGGATGAAAGGAATTGTTAAATTACCGGACAAGATACCTTGCCTTATTTCTTCCGGTTCTTTGCATTTTGTGATCAAATCATTATCTGATCTACTTTAAATGGCACCCGGTTCAACACTATCAGTAGACATATATGTGGTAATAGCGGTGATTATTTTGTATCAAGCATTGAGCCAAAATCTCTGGTTTAAGTGTATACCTTCGCCCAGAATCGGCGTACGCTATGAAAAGGGTTATGAGATGAGCATTTCTCTGTTCAGCTTAGTAGTAAAAACAATTAACAGAAAATAATAAACAGAAATACGTGAGGGTAAGCAGTGACAAACATTGTAAATAAAATACAATAAACACAGAGCAGAAAATAATGTTTTTTTACGGTCTTTTAAAAAGTGTATCAGTGATGTACACATAACAGATTTATGTAGAGATACAGTAACGTAGTTACTCTTTCGCGGTAAGTCATTATATACCTCCATACCTTCATTATAATTTATCTTTGGTCAGTTGATATGCGTTCACTTGACGTATATATATATATATATATATATATATATATATATATATATATATATATATATATATATATATATATATATATGTATATATGTATATATATATATATATATATATATATATATATATATATATATATATATATATATATATATATATATATATATATATATATATAAAATATATATATATATACAATATATAAACAAATGGAAACTATATTTATAAAACCATATTTATTTCATTATACATATGTCAAGGGCCATCAGAGCAAACTATGGTACGCTTTCATCAGATAAAATATAATATAGGTTAGTTTTATAAATAAATATTGACATACCCTTAAAAAATGCAACCATTTTGGTTGGAATCTCCTGGATAGTGGAGTTATTAGATTTATTGTTGGTTTATTATGCAAATTAGTGTTGGAGAGGTTTAAAAACAGTATATTTAAATTAAGTCGTTGGAATAGGGAAAAAAGAGAAAAGAAAGAGAAAAAACTAAAGAAAGAAAGAGAGAAACCTGAGTATATTTTAGTGAGAGAGAATAGCGTAATTTTGAGAGAAGAGGCGAAGAAATAAATATAGCTTGGATGAATACCGTAAGATGGATAAACAATAATAATAACCAATAACTGATACTAATAAAGATGGATAAACAATAATAAAGCTAAGTTGAAGAATTTATCTAATGTTTAATTAATAAATTTGATTAAATGTTTAATTAATAATTTATAAATTCAATCCGTAGTTGAAATGTTTAAATGTGTATGTTATATTATTAAATTTGAGACCTATATATTATTATTAAAGAATATATATCATTAAAAAATATGTTATTATTACAAACCCATATATAATTTTATTATTTATTAATTAATTATTTTAAAAAATGTGTAAGTTTAAAATATCCGAATATTTCTAAGCTCATGTAATTTCTGAGAGTTTACCGAAGAATAAGCCCTTATTTGTAATAGCAGTAGAGCGTAAAGGAAATTGCTAACGATTTATTAATAATTTAGATAGCTCTAAGGATTAAATGTTATAAAGTTAAATGTTATAAAGTTAAGATGATAAAAAATGTTAATTATTCATCTTAATAGTGTAATTAGAGTATGAATGTTATGTTATTTTATAGCAAGCTATAAATTCATAACTCCATCCTGTTATACAGTTATCACTGTTAAAAACATACATTTGTTTGCTATAACGTGTTAACATTTAAAGATTCATTCATTGGAATATCTCCAAAGCATGAACCATAAAAAAATCTTTCATAAGAGTACATCTGTAGAATATATTTAAAGTATAAATTTCATATATATATAAACATTTTGACATACACATACACACACACACACACACACACACACACACACACACACATATATATATATATATATATATATATATATATATATATATATATATATATATATATATATATATATATATATATATATATATATATATATATATAAATATATATATATATAAATACAAAATATACAATATAAAATATGAAATATGAATTAAAATTTAAATTATGAATTATGAATTTTTTGTACCCATGATAGGAATTTTCAGAAAAACCTTTCTTCAAATCTTTCAGTACGTTTATCAAGAAAAGTTATTCAAGAAAAAATCCTTTCAAGATAGTTACAAGTAATCATATGAAGGAATCCAATGAATTATCGATAGGCTTAATAAAGATGAGTTATGTATTACAATTTATATATATATTTAAACGTTGAGTTCAATCTATGTTTGCAAGAACTGAAAAGATTACTTCTTAAATTAACAGAATTTTTACTTTTTAATATAAAGAATATTTCCTCTATACAAAGAGCGCAATTTTCAGAAGAAGCATTGAATGGAGGAGCTTTAGAGATTATATTCCAAAGTAAAGAATAGTTAGTGTTTTTTTGATTTTAGGACCATAGTAAATTAGATAGAGAAGTTGAAGATTTTTTTATTTATATTCGTAAATGACCATTTATGGTTATTAAAACGAGCCTTAAAATCTGTGGAGGTAGACCCTACATAATTAAATGAATTTAAATTAGTTTTTACATTACAATTATATACTATATTTTTAACTAAACAATTGTTATTTAACGGACTGTTAGATTTATTTCTACAGTTACATTTATCAAAACTTGAGGTTCTATGTGCCGTATTATTCAGTTGGATATTGCTGGGGTTATTAATGGTATTCTGGTTAGGTTTTAAGTTTCTATTATTAATTCTATTAATACTCTGCGCTAAATTACTGGTGGTTGAATAAGTTAATTTTATAGTATGTCTATTAAATATTGAATAATACCTATGTGTTCTAGGGAACCATTTATCTAGAGCTTTAAAGAATAATTTAGCAATAGGAGTTTTATTACTTAATGAGAAAGGAGGAGCGAACCATAATATATTCCTAGTTCTATTTCTTTATTTTGTTTTTCGAATTATTGTAAGGTTTTCTATTATAGTTGTTAAAATGATAGTATTTGTCATATCATTACTATAAATGTATTTAATTGTATTGCTATATCCAGTTCTACCTAACGCTTCGTTATAATATTGCGCTTTATCTTCAAAAATATTCTTATTAGCTGAAATTTTAGAAATACGTTGCTGCACAGAGTTTACTATAGTGTTTTTAACGGATCTGGGGTGATCTGAATTAAAATTAACGTAGGTTAAATTCTCGTTTATTTTGTGAAATGGATAATAAAGACCTGTGTTAAGGTTTAAAGTTACATTTAGAAAGTGACTATTTTATAATTATTCTCTTTTTCTACTTTAAGATTAAGGTAATTAAAAAATTGTATAATTTCTTTTATTTTCATATATATATATATATATATATGAAAGTGGGAAGAGATATTTTCGATATGTCTCATATGAAATAATACAGCCAATTTTCCACGCAATACTTTTAGTTCGCACCCCGAACGCTTAATTAGGAATATAATCACTTATTTCCTAATGTTTGTTGAGTGAGTTGGAATTTGGCCGGAGTATCGCTAAAAAGCTTTCTCCGATGTTGTATTTATATATATATATATATATATATAGAAAAATAGATAGATATATGAAAAATGTGAGGATCCCGGCAGCTGAACTCCTGCCGTTTCGAGAGCTAGATCCGACATAAGCCAGCAATATTAGAATGGCTGGAATCTAGCTGAACTTATCAAAGGGTACAGTCCATCTATGGACACGCAGGCAATACAAAAAAAGCTGAAATATCAAAGCAAAAAATCCTCAAATGTTGTTGTTTTTCTTGTTTGTCACGGGGAGTTGTCAATGATCTGGGATGTCATCTGCATAGTTAAATTGTTTCATAGCGGCGGTGGGCTGAACACGCCCGAAGAACAAAGGGGTAAGGCGACCTGCGTATGTCTGACCTGTGGGTGCCAAGATAGATAGATAGATAGATAGATACATTTCTTTATTAGCCACAAGGGCACAAAAGAAGGGGACAAATACAAATGTGGAGTTTACATACAGGTATATGAAAATAAAACTATTAATAAAACAACAAATAACAATTGAAATCCCCAATAGGGGGGGGGGGGGGTTACAGAGGGGTTGAAAACGCCCCTAAAAAATGTACAACCCTCATCTCCAGGAGCACCAAGAGTGAGTACTCCCCTCCTCTCTTCCTCTTTTTCCTCAACCTACAGGATTATATAGAGAGAAGGCCCAACCACTCGGGCCATCTTTGCCACATTCACCCACCTTTTATAAAATTTGCTGGGGTACAGCACCTCTCTCTCCATCCTGATTCTTCTTCCAAAGTGGTATTTGAAAAAACGAATCAGTTGCTCGTCGGAGAGAAAAGTGTCTGACCTCAGCTCTTTTAACCTCGTCCACTATATAACCTCTTTCACCATAGCCATAACACGTAGGAAAACCGCCTCTCCCTCGTGTTTGAAGGAGGGTGGTGGTTTGATCATGACAATGGACTCGGTGGTCAACTGGATTGGTCCCACCCGCGACAATAGTCGTTCTTCATATCCCCAGAGGTCGGTAACGCCCGGGCAGTGTACAAATGGGTGTACGCCGGTTTCCTCGTCGCGCACGCATCTCGGACAGATCTTTTTCGAAGGGTCTCTACCCGGGCGCCCGTGTCTGTTAAGTTTGTCTCGAACTGGTAGAGCTCCTCGGTGGCACTGCCAGGCCAGGGACTTTTGGAATGTGTCCATTGGTCCCGGGTGGAAGGTCCTACCGAACAGACTGGCCAGTTCGTCCTCCTCTACGCCTAGAGTTTCTCCGAGCGTGTCGTTGCACTTGCTGCGGACCAACCCTCTATAAAATGTCGAAGTGGAGTCTCCACTGATTGCCGGGTCCGTTTGTCAGAGGACTGTGAGCGCCTGAGCACATTCGATATGCCAGTCGCCCATTTTCTTAGGTGTTTGCTTGACGCATGTCTGCAGATCTGTCAGCGAGACGAGTAGTGGGAAGGCTCGCCCCACGAACGAGGCCCACACCGGTTGTCTGGTGAGGAATACGTGGGGGTGCCACAGCCTGAGCGCGTGTTTGCGCATCGTCAGCCACGGCATCCCCAGCCCTGCGTTTGAAGGGTGTTGGCAGCAGATGGATCTTCTCACCAAAGGAACCCGTTTTTTCAAAGGAATTGGAAGAGCGCGCGCTCTATTTTGGTGAGAGTTTTGGCTGGACAAGGCGCGACGGCCAAGCGGTAGTAGATGGCAGACGCTATAAAAGTGTTCGCCACCTCCGCTCGACCTTTCAAGGATAGTTTGCACTCGGCCCACTTCTGGGTGAGTGCAAACACCTTGGCCGACACCTCGTTCCAGTTCTTCTCCACCTGGAGGTCCGGACCAAACCAGACCCCGAGCAGCTTTACTGGTCCTTCCCACCAGCATCCGAAGACGCCATCGGAAGGCATCGGTTTGCCTCTCGACGTTCCGAGTTGCAAACCGACGGATTCGTCCCGGTTCAGCTTCGCTCCTGTGAACATTTCGTATTGCTCCAGTAAGGTGCCGATCTCCCCGATTTGCGAGGTGCTCGAGATCATTACTGTTACGTCGTCGGCGCAGGCCGACGCCGCTTTACGGTGTCCCGGTTCCAAAGGGCTGCGCCCTGCAATCGCTCCAACTTCCGCAGTAGTGGCTCGAGAGTCAGTACGTACAGAAAGGAGGAGAGACGGCATCCCTGTCGGATGGATCGCGTGATATGGAACGGTTCCGAGACGTAGCCGTTCACCTTGACTGTTGTGCAGATGTTGCTGCTGTGCATTGCAGCAATTCAGCCCCTGAACACGGGTCCGAAGCCTTCCGCCTCAAGCACCGCATCCAGGTAACGATGGTCAGACTTATCGAAAGCCTTAGACTGATCTGAGTTGATCAGGGCTCCACCGAAGCCGGGTTTACACCCTACCCTCTCCATGATTTATCGCATGAGGTGGAGATTGTCGTGTATGGACCTGGTCGGGATTGCGCATGTCTGCGCTTCTCCCACCAGGTTTTCGACGACAAGCGCCAGCTCTTTGCCAACACATTGGCCAAAATCTGTAACTATGTGTTGAGCAGAGTTATTGGCCGGAAGTTGCATATGTCATCCCCCTTATTCTTGTCCTTCCTGACTAACGTGATTACGCCCTTGGTCACAGAACTTGGAATTCTCCCGTTCTGCTGCCAGTTGCAGTAGACCGACTCCAGGAGACCGGAGAACAAGTCCGGCATTGCTACGTAAAATTCGTAGTGTAGACCGTCGAGACCTGGAGATTTGCGCTTGCCGCATTAGCTCAGCGCGTCCCCTATCTCAGCCGCCGAAATCGGCCTTTCGGAGAACTTCGCCTCGCTGTCCGAGAGACGCGGTAGGCCGTCGAGGTATGAAGCGAAATCGATAGCACTTCCCAGCGCGCCGCCCTGGCCGAATAGTTGAGCTAAGTGCCGCTGAAAGGCCGCGCATATTTGCTTCGGCTCACGTATCACGCGTCCGTATTGGTCCTTCAAAGACCGAATCGTGGACTTGTTGCCACTTCTCGGCTCCGTCACTCGGGACCAGCTAACAGCTTTCGCTCCCTCGTTTCCCAGAGCACGTATTTTGCTTCTGACAACGCAGCCTTCAATAGATAGATAGATATTTTCACAATAACCAAACCATGCTTGATAACACACGTTTCACCTAAATAGGATTTATGTGAAACGTGTGTTCTCAAGCATGGTATGGTAATTGTTGTGAAATCAACACTTTACCCAACTTGTACTTTGACTGAGAGCGCTAACAACTTTGGATACAACTTTCTGGTCTTTCACTACACACACTCACGCACCCCACCCCCATATATATATATATATATATATATATATATATATATATATATATATATATGTAAAGTTTAATTGAGCTGATAATACAACCATATATATTTTATATATATACATGTATATATATATATATATATATATATATGTGTGTGTGTGCGTGTAGATCCCGAGTGAAATTTCATTATATATATAAATATATATCATTATATATATCATTATATATATAAATATATATATATATGGGTGTGTGTGTGTGTATAAATATGACGTGTTCATATTTCACATCGAGTCGAATTGGTGAAGGCCCTCCACGGGGACGTTATCGTATATTTCTCAATATATCGATGTCTGTGCGAGTTTTATATATATATATATATATATATATATATATATATATATATATATATATATATATATATATATATATATATATATATATATATATATGTATATATGTGTGTGTGTGTGTGTGTTTCTGTGTGGGCGTGTGGGCGTTTGTGCGCGTGAGTGTGTATATGTGCTGCCCGTGTGTGTATATATATATATTTATATATATATATATATATAAATATATATATATATATATATATATATATATATATATATATATATATATATATATATATAGATATGTGTGTAAATATACACTGAAAGACACACACACACATTTATATATATATACTTTTATTCTTTAAAACTGCTTGTTTGTGCACACGTGTATATGTGCATCTCTGTGTTTATCTTTGTGTGCCCATGTGTAGATATTTAAGTATGTGTATATGTGTGTGAATAGGACCCTGTATATATTTTTGTGTGTGTATGTTTTCCAGAAAAAAAGTCATTTCCATGCCATGTTTAATAGTGAATCGGACGGTTGGGAATTTACAGTAAACAAATTGAAGTGAATTACTCTTGAAGGTATCTGACAGGACCGTTCTATTATATTTTCAGAAAATATGAGAATTTCACTCTATTTTGTGTGTGGACAATTTTCTAGTTGCGTGCTGGATCATTTGATTTTCTTTTTATTACTCTCTCCCTTCCATCTTATTTTGCTGTTTTTGTTGTTGTTGTTTATTTTTTTAAAGTGGAATAGATATTTTGAATCAATAGTAAGATCTTCTGGTAGTTGTGGTTGTTGTTTGGAGGCTAGGGTAAATGTCTACGAATCTAACCTCAAATTTATTTCACTCAATAACACGGTTACCTACTCCCCTCCACCACCAACATCATGACCTTCATGATTATTAGCAGCAACAGCAATAGTTGTTTCAACATCATCGCTGCCATCGTTGTTTGTTCTTACCTTCATCGTCAATATCATCACAGTTTTGATAATAATAATGGTTTCTGATTTAGGCATGACCAACAATTTGGGAGGGAGGCGGAGTCTAGGAAACCATCAGTACGTTACTGGTACTTTATTTTATCGACCCTATAAGGATAGAGGGTAAAACAAACCTCGTTGGGATTTGAACTCAGAACGTAAAAGGCCGCAACTCTATGCCGTGAAGCATTGTGTCCGACATTCTATTGATACTGTCATCCCACAATAATAATAATTGTTTCTACTTTTGGCACAAGGCCAGCAATTATCCCAGTGCATCAATAATAGTTTCTTATATAGGCACAAGGCCAGCAATTTTGGGGAGGGGAAAGTCGATTAAAAACAATTGCGAGACTGGTACTTATTTTATCGACTTTGTAAGGATGAAAGGTAGTGTTAACCGCGTTGAGAGTTCAACTCAGATGATAAAGGGCCGTAACTCTATGCTGCTCATAGCGCCCGACTTTCTACCAATACTGCCAATCCACCGCTAATAACAATTGTTTTTCAGAGCGGTTGTGTTGAACTTTGTGGTCTTGACCTGAAGGTCACAAATAACTCTACCTTTCGCCCTATCGGCAGGAATCAAGAGGAATATGTTCGTACCACTAACATTGCGTTTCTATGTTGTATCTTTTGGTCAACTCCCAATGTACTCTTTTTACTAAAAGAATATGTTGAATTTCATAATACCGTTTTGCTAATTGTTCACATCCACTAGAATTATGTGCCACAGATTCGTCTGCTGTATGGCATATTCTCCAGAGTGGAAAGCAATTTTGTCTATTGATGTTAGCTTTCACCCATTTGGTTCTGTGTGCCTGGTCCTGTGCGGC
>OZ024743.1:267387419-267419919 GCA_964016885.1 Eledone cirrhosa | reverse complement strand
TTGATGTTCTAGTTTTTTCAGTTTCCAGATGCTTGATACTTTCTCTATTTCTTTGATATATATATACAGACAGGGAGAGAGAGAGAGAGAGAGAGAGAGAGAGAGAGATTGATAGATAGATAGATAGATAGAGAGAGAGAGAGAGAGAGAGAGAGAGAGAGAGAGAGAGAGAGAGAGAGAGAGAGAGAGAGAGAGAGAGAGAGAGAGAGAGAGAGAGATGCGTAGTCTCTGATACATTGAGAGAGGGATTTTTCCTTTTTTGGATCTTTGAATACAATATCTGGTTGGTTAGCCATGACTCACAAAGAAAAAGCCGTGTCCATAGGCCTGTAAGCTCATTAAACAATCGAGGCAAACAGAACTGCGAGAGAGAACTGGGTAGCATTGACCTGATGAACTAAATAAATCCCGGAACACATCCCCGTCTCTTCAGATAATGCCCAAGCCTAAAGGGTCGCACTGTTTCATCTGTGCGAAAAGACTCACTTTCGAGACTTCTGCCCTCAACGCAAAAATGCAAGGGGCCGAAAACCTCCTTTGCTGCCACCACTGGTGCCGTAACAAAAGTGAACGCCAACACCAACAGCAGAAACAGTAAAGGAAACTGCATCAACAACAAGAGCAGAAGAAACAACACCAACAAGGGCTATTACAACCACCCAAGGATTCGCCCCCAAAAGTTCTCCCTCTCCCCGTTTTCCAAACACACACACAGAACAACAATCAGATACCCATAAACACATTCCAGCTCCCCACTGATAGAGAGTTACGAGACACCAGGGCCGCCACATTTTCACACGGTCGCCTAATCAGATGACAAGTTTGTGATCTGCATGGTGTATCTAGATAGGACGCGCAGGTTAGAACCTGGTTACTGGAAGTTGAACATTTCGTTTCTGGCACGTAAACCAAAGGGGTCAATTTGAACAATTTTTTAAGCAAAGGTTGACAGGGCGAGTCATCAACAACAGGTGGTAGGGGTTTCTCAAAAGAGAGTTTAGAGTAATTTCGATAGGTTTTAGCAAAGAGTAGCGTTAGAGAAAAAGAGAAAGGAGCTGGAGCTGGTAGCTACATTAGACGAGGGAAGTTTTTAGTGGCATCGCAACTGACGTGCTAGCGGTGAGATTGACATTAGCCAATTTCTTCAAGGTGAAAAATAAAGGTTGCATTGTCAGAATTAACGCGTGTGCTTAGAAGCGGGGAAACCAAAGCTGTTCGATTGGACCGCGTGGGAGATGGGCAGCGTGGTAACAAAGGCACAGTTCAATCGTTCAAGGATCGAGACGGACGCGAGCTGAGCGATTCCATCAAGATGTGTGAAGCCTTTCGCCAGCATTTTGCTCGGATGTTCGCGGGGAATGGGGATCTGAGACGCTGGCGGACTTCACGCCCTACCTCGTCGGCCTGCCATGTCACTCGACCGACGGCCGATGCTGAGCACAGCGAAATGCCAATAACTTCATCATAAATTCGAGACACCCTAGGCTGTACGAGGCGCAAGTCACCTGGTTTGGATGGTCTGTCCTAGGAGCTTTACATATATATGTCAGATTTCTTCTCCGATCTCCTGGAAGCGCTCTACTGCAAACAAAACCGGAGTATTCGCAGTTCTGTGAAGCGGGGCATAGTGACGCTGATGAGGAAAAATGAGAACAAGAGGGATATGTTAGATAACTTCAGACCCATAACTCTGCTGAACATAGAGTTTAAGATTTTGGCCAAGGTGTTAGCGAATGGGTTGGCGCTGGTCGTCGAAGTTTTGGTAGATGTACAAACTTGCGTAATCCCGACTAGGCCCATACATGATAGCATCCAGCTCATTTAATACATCGTGGAAAGTGTAGGGTGTAAACCTGAATTTAGATGAATCGAAAGCTATCAAAAAGGTTCGATCATCGATAGAGGGAGGCTGTCCCCGGGGCAGCCGGCTTCGATTTCGTCTTCAGAGGCTGGATCACTGCAATGTACAGTGGCATCTGCTCGGTGGTCAACGTACACGGTCGTCTTTCGGAACAGTTTCAGATAATACTCTCTCTCCGTCAAGGGTGCCCATTTTCCTCCCTTCTGTACGTATTTACTCGCTATCAATTATTGTGGATGCTGGAGCTTTTGCAGGACAAAGTGCTCAAAACGAGACCTAGAAGGCTGCCTTGGCATATACGGACGACAAGCGCCGTGATGATGCGCAAGCAAGCACTGAATCTACAACTGTCGTGGTTTAAGCGAAGACTGAGATTGTGTTAGCCTGCCATCTGGAATGTTGCCAGATACTCACTTCCCCCTAATTGTCGTGCAATGCATTCAGTGGAAATATCATTCTAGTGTTATATAGAGGACTATTGTTGGGAAAGTGTACGACGTTCACGGTGAGGTTCTGGGCGTTGACAGTATCCAATTGACCAGTCTTTACTGGTGAAATTTCAAGCCAGGGACCGTGGACAACTTCTATAAATCTCTGGCTTGACAGTGCTACATGGTGGTAGGGGAGGGCACTCTCGGTTCAAGATACATTTTACGGGCTCAGAAATGCGATTAGAAGGACCTGTCCGAGAGGTGCACAGGGTCAACGAAACCATACTCGTCCAGTGTCCGTTTATTACTGACTTCTGAAGTTTTGTCGAACAGCTATTTTCACGTGTAGGACAGATCTGGATGTCGACGGTGTCCATCGGGAAGTTCGCTCCACCACCATTTTTTGCCACAGTGAGCAGGCACTTTGAGAGGTGGTACTAAGTGTTGCCACCCTTTAGGACATAAGTTAAAATGTGGATGAATATATCAATGAATATAGCGATGAATATAGCGAGTATGGCCCGTGTGAATGGGCCTACTGTGACCATGCTCCAAGAGACTGGCTAGTTTCGAGAGATGTGCGCCCTCCTAGTGTGCTTTTTGGTGTGTCGTGTAGTATAGGACTGATGGAGTTCCTAAGTCATACCTGGGTGCTATATCCCTATTGCGGCAATTTCGTTGTTATATTGGTTTTGTTATATGTTTTGTACACGATTTTTGTGCAAACCCTCACTGTCCGTGTTCTTTCTATTGTCCCCTAAATATCGGCCCTTGTGGCTAATAAATAAATGATCATAATAATTATTAATTACATTACAATTATTATTAATTACATTACTATTATTATGTCGTTGTTAATAACAATACTTCGCTATGAAATCACAGTAGAGTTGTTGAGGATATCATAGTGTTATATTAAATATATTTCTTCGCTCGTCTTCTTTTATTATTATTAGTGTTTAATGCGAATATGAATGTATAAGACACATAAAAAAAAAATTCTAATGAGATTATAGTGACAACAGTTCACGATATAATATTAGTATGGGAACCATTATAACATTTCTGCTAGAAGAACAAATTTGATTTCCCCCTTCAAATGCACCCTCTCTTAATTTTCTTCATATTTTTTTCAAGCTCCATCAGTTTTTTTATTTATTAATTTCAACTCTATTTTTTGTGGGGGAATTTCCGTATCTGTCATCATAGAGATTAATATTACAATGTTATATCGGAATACAGAGTCAGTTTATAGATATCTCCACAGATACTTCCAGCCTTTTACCTTAATCTATCTCACACATCGTATTACTTTATTAATAATCTTCTAATATTATCTCTCACGTTAGATATTCTTCTCCATTACGACAGACTAACATAATATCCGTTTATTTCTGTTTTAATTCTTTTTACGATTGTCACTTTCTGATTGAGAGCACCATTTGTCTCACTCGGTTCCACTGATAATATTTAATTATATTAAAACCATCAGATATTGTCTATCATTGTCTGTGTTACTTGTCGATACCCAAATCCCATGTTGTGTTGTTATTTCTCTGAAGGACGTCATTTCTGAATTTCTCGTTAAGCATAATCTATTATATTGAAACTTTTGTATATTTCGAGTAAAATGTCGGTCACGCTGAAAAGTGGATGGCGAGAGAAAGTGAGTGAAATAGACATACAGAGAGAAGATATTTCCTGTGAGTCGAAGTTGTAACGGTGTGAGAAAGAGAATTTAATTTACTTAAGTGTTGAAGAGATAGGAAAGTCGTAACGACAAACGACATGACATAAGCATAATGATATGTTGCGTAGCTGGAGAAAAGGCAAAATGATAAAAAGAAAAGTGCGAAACGCACTCAGCATTCAAGTAAATAAGCTTTATTCTGCCTCAAACAGTTACTAATTGCCCTCACATAAACAGTTGACTTTGCTTCTTTCCTTCATAATTACACTGCGTAACGTATGTTCTACAGATTTGTCAACTCTCCCTGTCAAACGGGGAGATCTCTCCGTTTGAGCCCATTTCTCTCCGGCTACCCATTTTTGTGAAAATGGGTATAGCTTTTATTATCTAAAATCTCCCCATTTTGAGGCACTTTATTTCATGATACTATCCGTTTGGGTTTTTAGAGGTTGACAGGTCTGATTTTAGCATACGCATATATCTGAAAACGTATGTTCTGCCATACAGATATATCTAAGATGTAAAGTATATACCTAGCATACACATATATCTGAGGTATACTGAGAACTGGTGGAGTTATCGGTATGGATAAAGATGTAGCGGCATAAAACTAAATATCATTTCAAGAGGGATTCACCTTTACATGGCTGTTTGGTCAGCTGAACTGGCAATGAAAAATATATAATTTATAAACACTAGGAGATTCATGGGAACATACCTGACATGACGACAGTATTTATAGAGCAATCATGGGCGGTGGATTGGCAGTATCGGCAGAAGGTCTGATACCATGCTTCGCAGCTAAGAGTTACGGCCCTTTATGGTATGAGTTAAAGTCCCGCCGAGGTCAACTTTGCCTTTCTTCCTTACGGTGCCGATAAAATAAAGCACACGTAATACACTGGAATAATTGCTGGCCTTGTACCAAAAGTAGAAACAATTATTCATAGAGCAATCAACTATTCCATCAATAAAGTGATTAAAGATTTTCGAGCCTATGTATTGTACAATATACTTTGTAATACATGTATCAGGTCTTACATCGACAGCACTATATACAAACTGAACGTGTGAATTAAAGTAGAGGTTTACACATATGTTTCATCATGCACTTGGAGAGATGTCATAACAAGGATAACATGGCTATTTCTAAAGCCAAAGAACAAAATACATGAAATTTGAGGAATAAATAACCTCTCAGGATTTATAAACCTAAGACATAAACGGAGAACTGATTCGCTGCTCTATCAACTTCATGGTTTATTCATTAAATATGTGTGCAAACGGGCTAAATATTCCACAGACCTGTGTACTTTTAACGTATTTCTCAGATGAAATCCGGATGACACAAAGTGCAAATAGACACTTTTCAATTTCAGGTATCTTCCTTTGACAAGCTCTCCTACTGTGACTGTGTAAGCAACTTCACTCACAAGGCTTGGTTTGACCGGAGCTATAGTAAAAGATACTTACAGACTTCCAATCACACACACATGTTAATATACACGGACACAGGTACACTCGCATGAACACATAAAAAAATCACAAGCACACATATTTTTCATTGCTAGTTCTAGCATACATGTGTGATTATGTGTGTCTGTGTATGTATATATTTTTCTTTTCACTCATGCCAGTTCAAGTATGTTTATTATTAATATACCTCATTTACATTCACACCTATTATATCTCCTTTCCCTCTCTCCCTCCCTCTCCGTCCCTCTCTCTCCATCGCTCTCTTCTTCCTATTTCTCTAACTATGGATACGATTATACAGATGTTGTAATGTGATGCTACTTTCATCAATGTATTTATTTACAATTATTCTCTCGATAATTCTTATTATTCTTACCCACGTCATATATTCTTCCACCTCCTTTTCCTGTTATCACATATAATTATTTCCCTCTCAATATTTCGACATGTTTCTCTAGCCATTGTTTTATTTTCGATCCTTATATAATTCTCATTCCTCCGTCATTTCTCTTCATATATTATCCTCACCATAAATTTATTCTCGCTATTTTTTAACTAGAAATTTTCATTCTTTCGTTCTATTCAACCTCTTATTTCTCCTATCATTTATTAATAGTTACTCGGATTCTAAACAGTGTTTTCTCTCTTTTCTCCGTTTCTTCGCATTTCTTCTCTTCCTTTTGTATTTTCGCTACATTCTCTTCAATTCGTTGAGGTTTTGTTGTTCTTTTTCTTATTTTTCTCACGGTCTACATTTTCATTTCACCATTTTATGTCTTCATTCTTTTGTGCCTGCATCTTTTTCTCCCCATTTATCTAACACCAACTTATTCTGCATTCCTTTCCTGTATCATTTTCGACAGCATCCTATTTCTTTCTTTCTCCATTTTTCTCTTGCTGCCTCTCTTAAAACTTCCCTCACTCTCTTTCTCTCTCTTTCTCCAACTGTCTCCCTCACACCATTTCTCTTTCACATTTCTTTCCTCTTGCTATTCTTCCACTTATTCAATCAATGTATTCCTTTATCCATTCAATCCACCTCTAACTTCTCCATCACATCTTTCCCCTCCTTCCTATGCCTTTTGACTTTACTGCGTTCCTACTCTACATTTCTTACTCCACTAACGAACATCATTTCACTGCAAGCCTGCAACATCCATCTCCAAAGGCAGTGGTCAAATACGAGATCCATACCGCCGTCGCCAGTTTTAGTGTCGGCGGACAAGACGGCCGAATTCTTCGACTGACAAGGCAAGCAGTGATCGACGACTTTTCCACTTCCAACACACAACCACAACTTTCGCATTACTTGAGTGCATTATAACATGACGTATATATGTTAGCATTCACATCTCCACCTCCTTTTTCCCCCATATATGCCTTCCATCCTGTATATATAAATATACACACACATACACACACATACACACACACATATATATATATATATGTGTGTGTTGTATATGTGTGTGTTGCATGCGTGTGTGTGTGTTGTATATGTGTGTGTATGTGTGTGTGTGCGTATGTATATATGCCTATATATATATATATATACGCATATATACCTACCTACATACATACATACATACTTTTTTATTCAGTGTACTCTATTCCTGTTTTACAGTTTTCTGTGTGTCTTCATTCATTCTCACTTTCCCTTTTGCTCTTTCTCTCTCTCTCTCGCTATGTATATATATATATATGTGTGTGTGTATATATATATATATATATATATATATATATACGATATTAAACAAATGGAAACTATATCTAACTTGTCGAGTGCTTTATATCAGTTATAAAATATTTACTTGTTGTAACCCAACAATTTTAAATAACACCTTTGCATATATATATATATATATATATATATATATATATATATATATATATATATATATATATATATATATATATACATATATATATACTATATATACATATATATATATACACACATATATATATATATATATATATATATATATATATATATATATATATATATATATATATATATATATATATATATATGTATATATAGAATTAGCCGTCGAAACGGCTTGAGCTCAGCCGTCGGGGTCTTACTGGTTTCTATTACACACTCTACTACCCTAAGTATTGAGCACTTCGGTGCGTTATGGTCCACCTGGTTCCTTACCACATTTCCTTCGTTATATATATATATATATCACCATAGATTCAGTAAGAAACTGGTTAGACCGTTAGACGCACCAGAGTACTCGATACTTGTGGTAATTGAGTATGGTTATATTAATGAGTCGGGACCCCAGCAAGTGCTCAGCCGTCGGTTTCCCGACTCTTATTCATATATATATATAAATATATATATATGTGTGTGTGTGTGTGCGTGTGTGTGTGTGTGTTGTGGATATGTGTTGCGTGTTTATGTGTGTTGATTAGGTGTGGATATATAAACTCGGACGACTGATGAGATGCTGAAGACGAATCGTGTCCCGTCCTCTTAATTATACCTGAGTTAATCTATATCGAAACAATTGTAATATGCTATATAAAGTAATAAAGTCTGCACATATGCTGCAACATTAACTTTGATTCTAGTTACTATATATATATAGAGAGAGATTATTAGATGGGCAACTTGGTTACTAGAGGCGACGCTGGGTGAAGCAATCGAGGCTGTTACAGTGTCCGTCTCTGGTTGGATTGTGCTCCAGGTTTAAGGCGGCTGTGTTTTGCAGAGTGTATAAAAAGTGAAAATAAGAATTGTACCTTTTTATACACTTTATTAAATATTACAATTTGTTTCCATATCGATCAGCATGGGTGGTCTCATGTAAACTCTCATATCTGAAGAAGTGTCGATTAAGAGTCGGGATCCGATCCCAAGATCACGGAAACAAATTATAATATGAAATAAAGTTTCCAAACACCTGCAATTCTTATTGTAACTTTATATATATATATGTATAACATATCCAAAGTAGCAACAGGAAGGCTATACGTGCTATGTATGTGTACCATTTACAAGAAAATGTTATAATCCTGTGTTACCATTAACAGTTCAATTCAGACCCCTTATATAAATAAATATATATATATATATATATAAGACGTAAAATAAGAAAATTTCTTAAAAAAAATTTTTTTTTTAAATTAACTTACTTACTTAAATTTTCACTCCAACTAATTAGTTTCTGCAATGGGATAAAGACAGTTACGTAATGAACTGTTGAGAATTTCAATGCGTCATCAGGGAGGTCATTCTCAGCCGAGTCTCCAGGCGATGCGCGGACACTGGGACATAACCTGTGTATTTGCTGGCATTAGCGTACATCTGTGCGCTTATGTTAGTAGATATATTAAATTATCTCTATATATATATAAATATATATATATATTTATTTATATAAGGGGTCTGAATTGAACTATTATATATATATATATATATATATATATATATATATATATATATATATATATATATATATATATATATATATAAATGGAATAGAATGAAACTAAATTTCATTTCTCACTCTTTTACGGCACTTACTTAAATGTAAGTATGTATGTATACGTACATACATATATGTACACAGACGTACAGTAGTATGTATATATCTACATACATGCACACATATATATATGCACGTATCGGTTTACCGAACATGTATTATAATGCTCGGTGTGTTTGCTTGTAAACAAACAAACAGCCCGAATTACGCCGTACAGTATTTAGGCAACTACGTCACCTTTTTGTTCAACACTGACACAGGAACGATATACTAGTTTCAAGCTTATTAGCTATCGTCCCCATCGTATGCCAAATTAGGCTGCTCAGCCGTTAATATGCATAAGGAAAGTATATACTTTCAGACGTTCAACTATCTGGCAATAAGGTATACAATGCTGACGATAGCTAATAAGCTTGAAACTAGTATATCGTTCTTCTTCTTCTTCTTCTTCTTCTTCTTCTTCTTCTTCTTCTTCTTCTTCTTCTACTACTACTAGTACTACGTTTTCTTTAACTTTCACGGTTTCGTTTTCCTTTTTCAGCAGTTTTTTCTCCACCACCCATATAATTTGTCCTCTCTTTTCTTCATGTCTTCTACTCCACCTCTTTCTCCTATATCTTTCTTCATCCCCGCTACCATACAATTCCTGTCATTCATTTTCCTGATACATGTTATTATTTATCTATTCTTCTCTCATTCTTATTGCATACTATTATTCTCTTATTCCTATTACATACAATATTTCTTCTCTCATATGATTTCTTCTGTGCCCAGTCCAACGAGCACACTTTAGTCTGTTTTTATTTTGCTTCTTTATTTATTACTTATTTTCTCCTCACTCATCGGTCTTTCTTTTCTTTCTCGTTTTCAACCATTATTTCTTTCTTCATTTTCTTTCGCTTTCCACCCCAACCACTATATTATTCTCTCTAACAATTTTTCATTTATTCTTTATATTTTTATGTTTTCGATGTCTTTCGTTCCGATTCTTCACTTGCATTTCATTAATTCTTTCTCTCTATCCCTTTTTCATACTTTATCCCCTGTCACCCTTTTAATCTTCTGTTTTTTCCTTCATCCTTGTATTCATTTTTATTTTCGTTCTTTGTTTTAATTCTTTCTTCTTGTAGTCCTTCGCATTATATTCATTTCGTTCGTTTCATTCATTTTCTTTCTTTTTTCTTGTAAATTTTCTGTCCAGATATGTTCATCTTTTTCTCATCACTTTTTCATTTCTATTATATATTTTCTCTTTCGTTCTTTGTTTAACATCATTCGTTCATGTTTTTCTTTCTTTCCATGTTCTCTCTTTCAATTCCTTATTTTTACTTTTATTCCTTTCTTTATTTATTGCTTCCTTACATTAATTCTTTCTTTCTTCTTTACATTCATGTTTTCTTTCTTCCTTTCATTCTCTCTATCTTTCTTCCTTACATTTATTTGTCTTTCTTCCTTTCATTCTCTCTTCCTTACATTCTCTCTTCCTTACATTCATTCTTTCATTCTCTCTTCCTTACATTCATTCTTTCTTTCTTCCTTTCATTCTCTCTATCTTTTTTCCTTACATTCATTCTTTCTTCCTTCCTTTCATTCTCTCTATCTTTCTTCCTTACATTCATTCTTTCTTTCTTCCTTACATTCATGTTTTCTTTCTTCCTTTCATTCTCTCTATCTTTCTTCCTTACATTCATTCTTTCTTTCTTCCTTTCATTCTCTCTATCTTTCTTCCTTACAGTCATTCTTTCTTTCTTCCTTTCATTCTCTCTATCTTTCGTTCTTAAATTCATTCTTTCTTTCTTCCTCTCATTCATTCTTTCTTTTTTGCTCCCATTCATTCTTTCTTGCATTCTTTCTTTCTCTCTTTCTTTCTTTGTCTTATTTAATTTAACTCTATTTTCCTTTTGTCCCCTACGCTTCTTCGTTTCTTTTCTTCTCCATTCATTTTCTTTTGTTTCATTTAGTTTGCCCATATACTTCTTCTTTTTTCTTCTCTATCTTTCATATTTTTTTTTATTCATTTACCTTCCTCTTTTTTTACTTCCATTGTCCATATTCCTCCCTTTTTTATCTTCGCTTCTTCGTTTCTTTTTTATTCACATTCTTTCTTTCTTTATCATACTTTCCTTCCTACTTTCTCACATTTATATATTCCCTTCAATACACTTCATCTTGTGTCTTCTTTACATTATTCTTCTGTTCACTTTTCAATCATATTCGCGCCTTTCACTTCATTTTATTGTCGTTATCATTGTTATTTCTGTCGTTGTTATACTTATCCTCCTCATTATTATTATTATTATTATTATTATTATTATTATTATTATTATTATTACTAACATTTTCCTTCCTCTCTGTTTTTTTACTATTTTGTCTTTCACTGCCGCCATGTTGCCAATGGACGGCTGTTGTTATCTAAGACTTTTCTGGAAGTAATTAGCTGCTACTAAAATGGCTGACCATTCGCTATGGCGATTTCTTCTTCTCTATCCAAGCCGGATAAATAAATAAATAAATAAATAAATAAATAAATAAATAAATAAATAAATAAATGCGAAAGAGATATAAAGGGAAAAGAATAGCTTGTACGAATCTCATTTCAGACAGCTGACACTTTTACATAGTGTAGCGAGGGGAACTGATGTTGGCCGACACATGAATAGTATGGTGATGTGATTTTGGTCTAGCTATTGGTGGTGGCAGTGTTGTTAGAGATGTTGGTGTTGGTGTTGGTTTTGGTGTCGGTGTTGGAGTTGATCATGATTTGCTGGTAGTGTTGGCGATGGTCGGAAGTTTGTGTTAGTATTGTTGATGATGATGATGATGATCGTAGTTAATGTGCTATTGATTAGGATGATGGTGGTGATGGAAGCGGAGTAAGTGGCGTGAGATAATGTGGTATAGGTGGTGTTGGTGTTGGTTGTTTGGCTGGTTGGGAGTTGGTGGTTCGAAATTAGCCTTAGTATTGGTGTTGGTGTTGGGAGTAGAGGCAATGGTGTTGATGTGGCAGCGGTGGTGGCAATGAGGATGGTGGATGTACTGATTTGATCATTGTCGTGGTAGTGATGGTGAAGTTGGTCATGCGAGTAGTGATAGTCGTAGTGTTGTAAATTGTATTAGCATTGTATTTTTCTTAGTTTTAGAATTGGTGTTGGTGGTGGTGGCAGTTCTGGTGTGACGATAGTTGTAGGACTATTAGAAATGCTTTTCGTGCTGGTGACGTAGGTTTTTGTAGTGGTGTGACGTTTGTGGAAGTAGTATTGGTGGTGATTGTGGGTGGTGTGTGAGCTGGTAACATTATTATTGTTCTCAACAGAGGTATTGTACCATTTGTTGTCATCTTATTTTAAATACTGATGGTGGTGGTAGTATTCGTATTTGTAATATTATACTTGGTTGTGGTGTTGATGATGGTGGTGGTTTTGGTGTGGTGATGATTGAAATAGTATTTCAAATTTTGTAAGTGGTGGTGAGGTTGGTTCTGGTGATGGTGGTTGTTGTTTCGATGATCGTGACGATGTTGATAGCAGCAGTGTTGTTGATAGTGGAATTGGTATTGTTTGTGATAGCATTGTTGTGATGATACTCGTGGATGTGGTCGGTTTGTCGGCAGCATTGTCTATTTCTGTATTGGTGACATTGGGGGTACTATTGTTCTTTTAAATAGTGCTAAAGGAGTTGGTGGCGGCGATGAAGGTAGAAAGTGGTGGAGGGGATTGATGGTGGGGTTGGGGTGGTGGTGATTCTGGTGACTAGGCTTGAGCAGAGCGTATTATTTGATCATGGTGATTTCAGTAGGGTTGGTGGAAGGAATGAAAAAAAGAAGAAAGAAGAAAGAAATATAGAAAACGAAAACAAAAGTATAAAGAAAAAAAAGAAAGAAACAAAGGAGTTAAGCACATGGAGATGGTGGTGGGGAAAATGTGGTGGTGAACAGTTAGAGAGTCTTGTGTGCTTACATACAGGTGGAGTTAGATTATTGTTGTTGTTACTGCTGCTGTTGTTGTTGCTGTCGTTATTGGTGATGCTGCTTCAGCTTTTTTTGACATTGTTGCTGTTCTGCCTTGTTAATGTTGTTGTGGTTGTGGTTTTTGATGTTCCTTGTCTTGGCTTCCCAATTTTATTTCAGATACAATTATATCCAAACATACATTATCCAATATGACCCTATATTTCATTGATATCAAACTGCCTGAAACTGGTCTTCGATCTAAGAAACAAAGGTGTTTACTTGAATGTGTTTATATTTTTCTAAAAGTAAAAGCTTTTATCGTAATTTTATTTCAGACGCTTTGTTAAGTTATGCTCCAAACTTCAGCTTAATACTGACAAAGTTAGTCATGTTACTCAATTTTCCAAATTCTCGAGTACTTTCAAAATCATTTGAAAATTGTTGGTGCTGGCTTTCATTAGAAATATGATAATGAAAGTGTCTATTTAAAGACGTTGTATGATAAGTTTATGTAAGAATCATTGGTAATTTATGCTTGAAGACAGCTTAATCATGCATGAGAAAGTTAATCATATCACAAAATCCCACCAAATTCTTGAGTTATTTCAAAATTATTGCAAAATAAATATGGTAACGAAATGTATGAGATGATAGAGTGTAATTTATAATTGATTTGGCTGCAAATTCATTTCAAGCTCCCTCGTTAGCTAGTTAAGGATATAATTGTTTCTATTTTAGGCACAAGGCCAACAATTACCCAGTACCTTACTAGTACTTTATTTTATCGACCCCGTAAGGATGAAAGGCAAAGTTAACCTCGGCACAGAAATAATGATATTTGTTTATTGAAAAACAACAACAAAGATTTAATATAATAGGTCTGTTTGGGAACAGGTTTTGAATTGACCAATAGAAAAGTAGTAAGTGGTCAAGTTGATAGAATAGTAGTAGTAGAAATTTAATTTAGGGGTAGATTAATACAGACTTGGTCTAATAAGGGGTAGAGGAATACAGCGATTGGTAAAATAATTGTTTCTATTTTAGGCACAAGGGCAGCAATTACCCATTACCTTACTGGTACTTTATTTTATCGACCCCGTAGGGATGAAATCAAAGTTAACCTCGGCGGGATTTGAACTCAGACTGTAAAGGGACGTAACTATGCTGGAAAACATGGCGTCCAACCCTCTACCGATACTGCCAATTCATCGTAAGGTTATATAGTAGATTGGGACCACAATTACTTAGTACCGTTACCAGACTAACGATCAACACTGGCACGTCGTGGGGCGGTGACGGTGTGGGATTACAGTGATAATGATATTGTTGGTAACGTAACTAATTACATATGGTCGTTAAGTTATCACTGTAGTGGTAGAGCCTCCACACCATTTTGTTTTCTGCCACAATGTTTTTATTTTTATTTTTATGATAGGTAAGTTAAGATGGGGGTTGTAATAAAAATGATGTTGTAAAAATTATGACGATGGTTATGATACTAACACTCTTTATACTAACAATGTTGTTTATAACACTAGTGGTACCTATAATAATTGTTTCTACTTTTGGCACAAAGCCAGCAATTAGAAGGGACGGGGAAATTCGATTGACACCAGTGCGTTACAGGTACTACATTTTATCGACTCTATACTTTAAAAGTCACTGGCTTTTCTGTAAAGATCTTACGGCGTGTATTGAGTAAGTTCTGTCTACTTTTTCTAGCAAATTAATTGCTTGACATACTATCAAATACACAAATATTAACAATCACATGTGTATTGGAGCTCCAGTTGCAACAGTTTGGAAACGTTGGGAACCACCATGGACTCGTTCAACCTGAAAGAAATAATAGCAATATTTCCCAGAAATAACACACAACTCTCGTTAAAAAAGGATTAGACACGACAGGCAAATATTTGTTAAATCAAGGCAGACCTGGTGTTAAATCAGAGCAGCAACAAGCACAACAACAACAATAATAACAATTCTTATTTGGTTCAATAGAGTAGTGACGAGGAATAATAGTTGTTCACTTAATGTAGGGAGTTCTCTCATGGGGAAACTCTAAAATATGGAAACGAGAGACATGGAATAGCAACATAGAAAAGCGTCAGTTCCATAGAAAAGAATAAACAATACCAATCCTGCTTTTCCCTACCGTCTGGAAATTCACGCATGTGTCTGATTGCGAATGGGAGTATATATGCTGTATATATGTTTTGGATATATATATATTTTAGTTCAAACTTATATTATTTTCTTCTAATCAATTCTAGCCCGAGGCTCATCAATTGTTCACGAATGTTTACAATAGCGTAGAATGTGCAGTAGCTTAATATTATATTGATATATAACAAAGGTACAATGTCATATACATTGTGGGGAGTGTAAGCGTTATATACGATTTACACCAAACACACAAAACATCGTACCCTCTCTTTCAATTTTAAAACCACCCGCTGACGAAATCTAAGAAAACCCATGTTTAAAAAAAAAAAACATGTTAGAAAAAAAAAACCTTAAGACCAAAACGGTGATTAGATTTAAGTTGAATACCAACTAATTTGCCACATTAAAGATATATTATTTTTCTCGGAAGTTATGCGACCCGAGATTATTTATGGATTTGATATTTGATTCTCGTTATAAAAAGGTTTCTAATCTGGAACGTGGTAGAAATCTATCAGTTTACACGAGCACCAAGGATAGAGCTATTTATTAGCATAGAAATGCATGCAATAATGAAATTAGAAAAAATAATTAATAAGCTAGATAAAAACAAACGCAGGGGAGGATGATAAAAAAACAAACGAAAGTTGCGACAGCCTGTACACACTTGACTGTGCACTCCATCTTAGATGCACCCAAGATAGCGAAATTATTGACGGGATAAAAAGACAACGGTTTGTCAAAACCTGATATTTGTCTTATCTTCCGCTCCTCTGCATTATGGGTAGCGGTACTGGGATTTGTGCCCAAGGCAAATGATGTGGGCATCTGAGAGTTTGATGCAGAATATGGTAGGAAAACGTTTAATCAAATTATTCACCAACGTATTGAAATAGAAACCAAAAGAATCGGTTATTATACACAATAACCGATTGACATATGGTATAATCATCTTATCTGATATGAAGTCATCTAACACTGGCCTGATCTACGAATAAAAAGGAAACAAATGAAATAAGAAATGACAAGGCGAGTAAAAGCTGCTTATAACATTGCCTCGACTTCTAGGGTTTAACAAAGTATCAGATTGGTGACTGGTGCGAATAAGACCACCATAACAGTAATAAGGTGAGATGTAAGAGAAATAATTATATCGCATCGTCCATCGCCCGTGTTAATAATATACGCGTTCAGGTCTTACGTAGGTGGGAGGTATTCAAAAATGTATATTGTAGTCTCCATTTGATGCTGTAAAAACTGCCGATGAGCCTGCGACCTCTCCAGAGTGGCGTGGGATGGACTCTGAATTGAGATATCACAGCTCCAATTCTATGGGCATGTGGATAGAATGTTTGAGGAAAATATCGCTAGACGGGTTTTACGTGCAAAATCAACCGGCAGCAGACCCAGGGGTAGACCTCGAGCATGAATGTTGGATAACATCCATGAACTTGGCTGGTCTCGTTTGGATTAGTTGGAAATGTTTGCTTCAGACAGAGCCTCTTTGAAAGAGTGTCTGACGACTGTTCCCCCATGCCCCTTACAGGAATAAGAGGGAGAAGAAGATAGGTGTAACCTTTTGATATTTGTTCAGGCAATGTACATTCTGAGTACTTTATAATGTATACTTAATTTTTCGCCTGTTTTAATAGCAGCACGTGTACTGCGAGTCTCTAGCGGCATTCAACCTCTTGCCTGCATTCATCCATGGTCTGGTATTGCAAGATAACTTCCTCCTTTCTTCACACAGGTCTCGGTAGCCCTGGTAACAAAGGGGCATGCTGATTTCCTTTCCTGCAAAGCAGCAAACAAATGTATGTTTAAGTGGCATAGAAAGGCTTCTTTATAAAAAGAGGTTCCAACTATTAGGTAGATACCAGTGTATTGCAGGCAATATTGACATAATAAAAGATCGTAACTCTACTAGATTATACTTCAACTAGAGAATTACTGACACAGCCGTCCGCAGAATAAACACTTGATATTATATTGATAAACATACAGCATTTTTATATACGTGTAAAATTTATATATATCTCGCCACTAAAGAAAGCAAATATAGAACCAGTACACAAACTGCACTGCAACATAAAGCATTTTGACTATATCCCCGGTTTCAATAATGAAAGCTCCAGTTGGTCGAGGAAAGGAATAAGAAGTTGAGCCTTCCACACTCACAAGTACCCACAATACTTGTAAAAAACATTTCAGGGAGATCCACAGTGTATGCGACAAAGTTGGCTCTTTGAATTACTTATAGTTCATGCGAACCTATTGACGCAGTATCCGTCTAGATAAATTCGCTCATACGCCTCGGGTTGATTCAGCATGTATGATAAACGGGATTTGTCCAATTATCCACGTAACAGGATCGAAACCTAGACCTAATGCATGCGAAGTAAACGTCTTAACCGTTCGGTCATGTTGCGTCCAAAACATAAACATAAAGTACACACAAGCGAATCATTGAGGTTATATCTACATAGATACAGAAGCGAAATATCCTTAAATGCTGAATCCTATGTTAATTCTTTAGCATCTACATTACTGTTTTTACTATTATATTTTAATATTAATATCTTAACCTCACATAATTATCTCACATAATATCGAATCTGTGAGATTTCGATGTTATTTATTTTGAAAACAATAACTTCACATCAGTATGAGCAGCTGGTTACAGCCACTTTGAACAGAAAGAAGCAAGAGAATTCTTTCAGGTCACGGCCTGTTTAAATGCTAAACGTGGAAGGGGTCAATCGATTAAATTGACAAACGCACTTAAAGGGTACTTTAATGTATCGGCCTCGGAAGGTTGACAGGCAAAGTTGCCTTGGTGGGGATTTGAAATCAGAATGTAATCAGGTTCTGCCAAAATGATGCCCTGAAATATCATTTAAATACTGGTTTCTAATTTAGGCACAAGGCCGCAAGTTCATTATTGGTGCTATATTTTATAGACATCGTAGGAATGAAAAATAAAGCTAACCGTAGCAGGATTTTAACTAGAACGTAAAGCACCATAATTCTATGTTGCTAAGCATGTTGTCTGATGCTCTACCGATTCACCCAATCCGCCGCCCTGATATCATTTAAATAAGAACAACACACCAATTTGAAATGTGTAGCCACATTACATAATGTAGTCTTAGATATGAAATACCGAAATAAGGTAGGTAATATAAACTTTGAAATACTTGTTTAAATGTTGACACAAGGATTGTTTACTGAGGGCTAAATATAAAAAAAAAACAACACCAGCACCACCTGCAGCAACAGCAACAACAACAATAACAATTAATAACAACACTTTCAAAAACAACAAAAACAAATCAAAGACAAAATGTCAACAATACCATCATAAACAACAACGCCAATGTCATCATCATCATCATCATCATCATCACCACCATCATGAGTAACAAAAGTTTCAATAGGAACCAAAACAACGAAACGCCTAGGATTCTACAAGCGAGGACGACAGACTTATAAGCGACGACAGAATTATAAGCGATGCACAGAATATATCTGAGATATTTTCAAACATAAACTGCACATGTAAATCTACCTCATGAATATTTGTATATGCAAAAATATTTTTTTACAAATATATTAAACTGTAGCGTGTCAACCATTTTGTACAGACACATTCTTATATATGAGCGTCTTTCTCACTATATATATGGTGGGTGGAGTGGAAGTATGTGATTGTATGTGTGTCTGTATGATTAAGTGTATGTTTGGAAGTATATAATGTAGTGTATATGAATTACTGTGCGTCAGTATACATATAGCTGCATAAGTTTAAATGCATATTATAAGATGTGAAAATGTGTGAGTTGTTTAAAACAGCCCAGGGAATATTCAGTTTATTATGCATGTCAAGTATTAACGACAGCAAAATTTTCTTTAGCTTTCAGATAAGTAGATCGAATGTATTTACACACACACACGCACACACGCGCGCACACACACACACACACACTCACATATACATATATATATATATGTATGTATGTGTGTGCGTATCTGTGTGTGTGACTACATACAACTGCTTCCTTACTGGGAGCCATGTTGACTCCTCGCTCTAGGTCAAGATAAAAAATCAAGATTGTAATTCTCCAAACAGCTTGCCTTCCATTTTTTACTGCAAAAGGTGAATTTATTAAATATAAAAATATGATAAAATGTATATATAAATATATATATATATATTATACATACATACTTACATACATAAATATATACATACATACGTACGCATACATGTGTGTGTATAGAAGCGCGTGTATGGATTGATTTTAGATCTACTTACATACATATATAAGTATGTACATATATATGAATATGTCTATTTCATATCAAGCATACATTTTCGTAACATTTTCAAATTTACATTAGTGTGTTCCTTTAAGGTATATATTCGCTTTGTTATTTTTCATGTACACGACCATAGCCACACTACTACTACTACTAATAATAATAATTGTTTATACTTTTGGCACAAGGCCAGCAATTATCACAGTGTATTACTGGAACTTTATTTTATCGACCCCGTAAGGATGAAAGGCAAAATTAACTTCGGCGGGATTTGAACTTAGACTAATAACAATAATAATGTTGATTTCTACTATAGGCAAAAGGCCAACAATTTGGGGGGAGGTGAAAGCTGAATAAATCGACCCCAATGCATTACTGGTGCTTTATTTTATCGACCCCGTAAGCTAACCCGATCGGGATTTGAACTCAGAACGTAAAGGGCCATTACTGTATGCTGCAACGAATGATAACTGACGCTCTACCGATACTCGCTACTACTACTACTACTACTACTACTACTACTATTAATTATAATATACAAGGCGAACAATGGACAGAGGGATGTCGATTAAATCAATCCCAGTGCGTTACTGGTACTTTATTTTATAGTCCCGTAATGACGAAAGGCAAATTTAAACTTAGGGTATTTAAACTGGAACGTAAAGAGACGTAACTATATCCTGCAAAGCATGTTGTCCAGTGAGCTACCGATACTCTCTATCCCTATATAACAACAATAATAATTGTTTCTACATTTGGCACAAGGCCAGCAATTACCCAGTACATACTGGTACTTTATTTTATCGACCCCGTAGGATGAAAGGCAAGTCAACCTCGGCGGGATTTGAACTCAGAATGGCAAGAGCCGTAACTCTATGCGTCAAAGCATGGTATCCGACCCTCTATCGATACTGCCAATCCTCGACCCATATAACAACAATAATAATAAAAATGATTCTGATTTAAGCACAAGTCCAACAATTTCGAGACAGGAGAAAGTCGGTTAAATCGACCCCAGTGCGTTACTGATACTTTAATGTATCTACACTGTAAGGTTGCAAGGCAAATTTAACCTCGGTGGGATTTGAACTGAGAACATAAAAGGACATAACTATATGCTACAAAACGTCCGACGCCCTACTGATAGGGCCACTCTATCACCCTAAAGAACAAGAATTATACTACTACTAACAATAAATATTTTATTGGCCACAAGTGCATAATGATAATAAGGACGTACAAGGTCGTGATTCAAAGAATAGTAGGAGTTGTGGGTTACATGTGGTGAATTGTACTAGTGGTAGTGGGTTACATGTTATCAAATATACTAGTGGTTGTGGGGTACATGTAATTAAATATACTAGTGATAGTGGGTTATATGTTGTCAAATATACTAATGGTGCTGGGTTACATGTGTTTAAATGTAGTAGGGATGGTGGCTTACATTTGATCAAATATACAAGTGTTTGCGGGTTATATGTGATGAAATATAGAAGTGGGGTTGAGTTACATGTGATCAAATGTAGTAGCATTGGTGACTTAAATCTGATTATATAAAAATAAAAGCAAAATGAAAACAATAATAAATTCCCTAGATGGAAGAAGATCTCCATGGGCAATTCAGGAAACCGCTCAAAACTTGATAAACCCTTACTACCAAGGGCAATGGCCTTCTCTTATTTTTTCACTAACTTTTCTCTACTAATAAGTGCACATTCACAGTTAACCCATTGACGATAAATTTACTGGGTGAAAAATGAACTGCCCTTCTTACCCTCATTTTCCAATCCACATTTGAAAACGTTCATGAGGCCTTTCCAAAATGGAATACCTCTGTCAAAAGAAGTCGCTTTCGTCAAAAGAAGTCGGCGGACGGATCTGCACTATAAAATTGAGCCAATGCTCGGATATTTTCCGCAACTATTAATAGATGTTCGACAAAAAACACCACATATTAGCAATGCTTGAACACTGGAACAATTGCATGCAACAGGCTCCGTCACTATGCTATCACTTAAGATAACATGGTTTTGGTGTAGGGAGTGTATAGTAGTTTGGTGTTGTTGTGGTGTTGTTGTGGTGCTGGTCAAGTGTTGGTGGTGTTCTCACCTTTTTTGTAATTGTTGTCATTGCTGTTGTCATCCATTTTTGTTGTTGCATTTGTCACTGCCATATATTGTTTTGTTGTTCTTGTTGGGCTTGTTACTGTTGCGTTTGCGATGGCCTTCCGGTGCTGAGAGTCATATGATGTATGCAGGAGGTGCAGACTTCAGTGAAGTACAAGACTGTTACTGCTATCGCTCGATTTCCGACACAAACATAACTGTGGCCACGTGCCATGTCAGAAAGCGTACATATATATATATATTACATTTACTTAGTCTGCTTTAACTTTCTTCGTTCTCTTACTTTCAGTCAGACATTATCAATCATATCTATTACTATAGAGATTTCAGAGCTGAGCATTTTCTTTTTCTTAGCTTATCTAAAGCATATTCCTTAGCCTATATAAAACATTGTACTACGTTTCTTCTTTTCTAAGACGTTATTCTGAGGTTTGCAGATAAAAATAACACGTGGTGTTCTCCTTTCCCTCAGTCCGCGAAATAAATGGTATTCAACTATACGGTTTCAATGCTTCCAACCACTCTAACAATATAATCATCTCCATTAGCCAATTGATTTGGAACAAACGGCTTAAAAAACATATACATTTCCTTAGTTTCTGACTAGCAGCTCTAAAACGAATACAAAATAAATTTAGCAGCAACTACAGCAAATATATCATGAATGCAGAAAAGAGTCAAGATTTCAGGTATAGAAGAACATGTGACACCAACAATTTCTATTATGCAGATGGCACTAGATTCTGTGACATCACTAAACGATTTCCTAGATTATTCCATTCCATCTTGGAATTGGATTGATCAGATTTGTAAAACACAGTTAACGTTAATATTGACTCGGTTGGCAGAAACCGATAGAATTTAGTGAATATGATTGGCATCTATCTTTGCAGTCAGTGTTAGCGTAAACGAAACCATGAATACACATGTGTACAATAAAACTAATCAAACGTACACACGTTCATAAGTATGCACAACTACACACGCACAGAACCACCCATATGAATATGTGTGTGTGTGTGTGCGTGTGTGTGTGTGTGTATGTGTGTGTGTGTGTGTGTGTGTGCGCGCGCGCATCAGTCTGTCTGCGCGTGATGTATTAATATTTTTGACTTATCCTTGCATTGCCATTGGTTTCGTAGATATAAACAACTTCGTCAGATGTAGTTGTTAAGGAAGGGCAGAGACGAAATATATAACAGCACAGTGGGCGTCATTAAATACTGTGACATGAATTAACCAATGGAGACTCTTGATATCTCTCACTTTCATCTCCGTCATTTAGTACCTAGATCTGGTCCGTTAAACGTATTTGTTCTTGAAAGCTCTTGATCGCACTATCGCTGCTGTTGTTGATTGCGTTTGTAATGGTGGTTGCGCAGGCGATGATGACGGTAATGGAAGCGGTGGTGATTGTTGGGGTGTGTGTGGTGGTTTTCATTTCGATGTTGGCCATATTGATGTTGTTGATTCTGGTGGTGATGGTGATCATGATGTTCAAGATGAATTTCAGTATGGTGTAAATTAAAGTGACGATGAACAGGTAACATTGATGATTTCAAAATGACTGTTGATGCTGAGGATAAGTATTGTCATTTCCATTTTATTGATATGGCTGATAATTTTAATATTGCTAGAAATGTTGCTACCATTCATGTTACTTGCATTCATGGTAGTGACGATATAAATAATTATTTATAATAATTGTGTCTGATTTAGGCAAAAAGCCAACACATTTTGTAGAAGGGAAAATCGATCAAATTGTGCCCTGTGCCTTACCGGTTCTATATTTGATCGACCCAGTAAGGATGAATGGCAAAGCAAACTCGGCGGGATTTGGAAAACAATAAAACCAGTAAATGTTTGTGAAAGGTTGTTTTGTTGATAGCTTTTTGAGATTGTAGATGATATTCAAATTATTTGAAAATATCCCACTTAATAATGATGCGTTTGATGTATAAATTTCAAGTATTTTCCTTTCTTTGTTGTCTCATTTATTATAGGCATGATGCACCTCCAATAGCTTTCATTTAGTATCAGCGATTAATGTTATGTCACTTCTGAACAGAAACAAAACTCACTCCTCATTTTCTGTTTTCTAATGTATTCTTTGAAAAATAGATGGAAGTCTGAAATCTATATCTGCGAGATCTCTTGTGAGAAAAAGCTTTATCCATTGAATATCAGAAATTCCTGGGACTAGACGATGGTGATAGAAGCTATAGAATATATAAAAACATTCCTAACATAGATAAAGATTCTTAAATATCCGAATCGTCTTTCCTATTGCACATAATGCATACAAATCCGCACGAAAACCAACACACAGCAAGTCAACAAAGAATTGTTTATGAATCAATTTAGAAATACGGTTACACAAGTGTTTGAAATATAAGACGAATATTCTTAAAATCCCAGCTTCTCCTCTTAAGAGAGGACGGGCACTTTGCGTAATACAGATCTAGATATAGTATGCCCGGGGAAAATACATGATCATCATATTGTTACACCTTATATTACAGATTTAATGTCTGCTTAATATTGTTTGATATTGTAAACTGAACAACAATCCAGAAACTTGGAGCTAGAGGAAAAAAGAGAAAGATGATTTCATCAAACAAAGGAAGTAGAGGATTTCATCACTGAATGGGATAAGATAAATGGATGAAGTTTTAAGAAGTAGATGCTCTATGTCCGACAGTAGATTTGATACTATAGCAGTGTAATTGCAGAAGATGATAGTTATTATTTATATTATTTGATCAAATATTTCTCCACCGGAAGTGAACAAATCATCAGCCGTCATTTTATATTTTATATCTAATTCTTCTATGATATCGTTATTTATTTATTCACAGTTTTTCTTTATTAATTTATTCGGTTTTCGTGCTTTTTTTTTCACTTTTGTTCCATCTTGTTTTATATTTTAGTTGTATTATTACTGTTTTTATTTTTGTACAAATATTTGTCCCTCTTCTGGAAATTTAATTATCCGGTTTGAAGCGAGACTAGAACGAAATTAGGACGGTTAATCCAATAACGGTCTTGCAACTACCAACACCAACATCATCATTTCTATAGAGCCATGATAATCACCACGTCCAAACTACTTCCATAACCTCTACAACTACACACCATCTTCCATACATCGTTCTCTCTCTATCTCCCTCGCAACACAAACGAACATTTCACTCGTCTCCACAAACCCAACACTCATAACTACCACCATCACGACCACCAATAACAAAACTACTTCCCAAACCAATAAAGCCAACACCACAACATCTACTACAATAAACGTATTCACGTCATCCCTCACACAACACCACTAAAACTACCACACATCTCCACTACCACCAATACACAGCTACAAATACAAACAAGAACAATAACAACATTATCATAAGGAAGAACAATATCATCTCTGCCAATCACTAATGAAACTAAACACCAACAACACCATCACCAACACCAACAATATCTACCAACACCATATCTACCAACACAACCGCCAACATTACTATCAATCATGTCCATCAGCATCAACTTTACCCCCATCAATACCTCTTCTGCCATACAGACTCATACACACATACACACACTCACACACACATTCACACACACACACACACACACACACACACACACACACACACACACACACACAGAGAGACACACACACACACACACACACACACATACACACACACACACACATATTCACATATAAACACACAATACATAACACTCAGAGCCGTGTGATACACACACTCATGCATACTTAAACCAACCATCACCAAAAACAACACTATCACCATCACCACCACCAACTCCATTATTACCCCCATCACAACCACAACCACCACGGCCTCCCACACAACGATAGCCACCACCCCTATCACTGACATTACCAGCACCAACACCACTACCAACACCAGAACAACCCCGAACTACCACTACTACCACTACTCTCAACACTACCACCACCAAAGTCACCACAACCACAGTCACCACCACCACACTTCCCAGCAACACTATCACCACTAACACCACCATCTCCAACATTACCCTCACCACAACCACCACCACAATCGTCAACATGAAATGTATCACTAATACTATCATTAATACATTTGAATAATGGCCCGTATGAGTGGGCCTACTATGATCATGCGCCTGTAGGCTGGTGAATTTGAGAAGGCTAGGGGTGCCCTTCCCTAGTAAACTCCAAGCGTCGGGTGGTTCAGGATAGGTAGGGTACCTGAATCAACCCTCGGTGGTTTTCCTCCCTATTGGGGAATTTTCATTGTTGTATTTTTCTTGTTTATTGTTATTGTTTTCCTATTTTTTATTCGATTTTTATGTAAACCCCCTACTGTCCCGTCTATTGTATTGCCCCCTATATGTCGACCCTTGTGGCAAATAAATAAACCCATTAATACATATTAATGATTTATCTATCACTGCCATAATAAACACAACAAATGGTATAACACATACTACCACTAGCGCTACCACCTACATAAACATCAGATACAACAACACTAGTCCACAGTCACACATATTCACTGAAACATCTCTTAACATAACCAGCGTTCCTGAACAACAAACAACAAATACTACTACTACTACTACTACTACTACTACTATTAATATTATTACCTTCACCACCAGCATCACCACTATTAACACGTCCATCACCTCCATCATACTACAACCATACCACCAACAGCATCACCGCATAACCGCATTCATCCCCATCGCCATCAACGCCTACCATCACCACGACGCTACCACACCATGTCTACTTTCACCACCCTCACCGTCACGCCTACCGCAATAACAAAACCAACATCACCAACACCCCCAGCACTACCCCAACAACAACACAATCGTCACCAGCACCACCACTGTTCCTTCTATTGTGAATATGTCTGACCAACGTAGCTAGACACCATAATGCAGAGTTGGTCAATCTCTAACTATTGGCTATAGACTGCTTAATTAAACTGACCACGATATTGTACGGAAGAGATGTAATGAAAGATGGGGTCGGGGTGGGTGTTGGCTGTAAATGTGTAGGCGATTGTGACAGTGGTGGTGGTAGCGGTGGTAAGGATGGAGTTGATAAGGGGTTGTTGGGAGATTGTGTAGATGGTGATGAAACAATGATAACGATGGTGATGGCGGTGCGGGAATGAATGGTGGGACATTGGACAGCGATGGGGATAATTATAGCGATGGTGATGGTGGTGCAGATTGGGTTGAACATGGTGATGGTTACAATGATGGTGATGAAGGTGGTGGTGGTGGTGGTGGTTGGGTGATGATAATGATGGTGATGGTGGTGGAGATGGGGTTGAATATGGTGATGGTGACAATGACGGTGATGAGGGCGGTGGTGGTGGTTGATATGTACATGGTGATTGGATAATGATAATGATGTTGATGGCGGTGTCGGATGGAATGGCGATAACTGTACAGCGATGGGGATAATTAAAGCGAGGATGATGGTGGGGATGGGTATGGACATGGTGATGGTGACGGCGATAGCGATGTTAGATATGTAGATGGTGATTGGATAATGATAACGATGGTGATGTGGAGGGGGTGGGAATGCTGATGGTGATAGTGATGCTGCTGGGGAAAGGAATGGTCATGGCGATGGTGATAGTGATGAAGTCAGTGATGATGCCGATATGTGGATGGCGGTGGTTTTACAGTGATGATGCTGGTAAGGTGGTGCTGATAGGGGTAATAGAGGTGAGATGATGAGGACGCTGGAGTTGTCCAGATATCTTGATAGTAATAGTGTTAATATGATGTTGACGATGGTGATGATGTTGATGATGTTGAATAAGATGTTTATGATGAGAATGGTAAGATGTTAGAGACAGTGGTAAGGTGGTGTTGATTGTGGCGGTGTTTTTGAAGAATTATGGCCATGATACCGATGGAGATAATATAGCGGTGATGGTGGTGGTGTTAAGGTGCTGGTGATAGCGATTACATGAGGGTGATGATGGTCAGATGATGGTGGTAAAGTATTGGTCATGGCAGTGATTATCGAATTATAATGATATTAATAACAGTGTTATAGTGATGATGATGGTGCCGGGTGATGATGATAAGAAGATGGTGAAGAGCAAGTTGGTGGTAAACGCATGAGCATATTAGGAATATGATGGTGATGATGATGATGATGATGTTGATCATCATCATCATCATCATCAATATCATCATTATCATCATAGTTGTGGTTATGGTGATAGTTGTTTTGCTGGTAGTAGTGGTGGTAGTGGTGGTGGTGGTGCTTGTTATGCTAGCGGTAGTGAGAGTGATGGTGTGAGGATGATGGCTGTGATTATATCACGTTGCTGGTGGTCTGATGATGATGATGATGGTAATAACATAATTTAGAATGTGGTAAGGCTCAAGAAAATATTGGTGTTTCATAGTTGGTTTGCTGGCTGAGAGGTTGGCTGTCTTACGAGCTTGATGTTTGGCTGATAGGCTGATGTACCTCAGTTGTTCAATTCGTTATGTTCTACTAGCCGTTTTAGCCGTGATCATCCCGTCATTTCTTTTCTTTTCAGAGAAATTGTTTCTTTTGATAACGCGATTCAATGTTTCCTACTCCTTAACTGTTTTTAATTTGAAAGCTAGAATGGAGATTTGACTGCTATTTTTCGAGTGACCAAGTAATGGATTGCTTACTGGGTGGTTAATTAATTAGTTGATTAATGTTGATGTTGTTGATAGTGATGATAATGTTGCTATTGTTAAAGTAATTAGTACTTAGTTCCAAGTTAGACCTGATTCAACAGACCTATTATCAAATGCATTCCAGACGTGACCATCTCTTATTTTTTATACCTATAGTTTATCTGAACAAATAATTCAATTTAGAACATTTCGATTCATTTAGAGTGGTAATTTCATGCAGCCCCAGTGATTACATATTTGTTCCTCTGGTGACCGTAATGATTAAATCTGGTGACGTGGCTGTTAAATTAAATTGTAGTTTCGATGGTTGAAGTGGCGATGGTGATGTTAGAGATAGATGATGGAAGGTTTGGACAAAATTGTTTGTACTGCATATTATCATTGTTACGTTGATGGTTTTGATGATGGCAGTATTTACGATGGGAAGAAGAAATTTGAAGAGTATCAATATTATGTACGTATGATGATCGTGGTAATTATTGTCTGGATAAATTTGGGAACTTATCTTTATAGTATCATTCTTGTTGATAATTTTTATCGAGTCAACATTAATCAGATGGGTCTATGTTCCACCCATATGTACCCAAACTGTTTTTAAATAATAATGCACCATTGTTGTAATCGATACTCTATTGATGCTTGGAACACTCGTTAATGCATCGGATGAAATGCATTGCAGTATTTCGTTAAAGCCCTATACGCTCTGAGTTTAAATTCCACCGAGAACAACATTGCTTTTCATCCTTCCAGGATTGATAAAATAAACTAGATGAAAGTACAGACGGCTGATTTAATCGACTTCTCCCGTTCCCTGTGTGCATAAGTTTGAAAGAATTAATACGGTTGATCCTGTTACTATAAGAGTATTTTTTAAATGTTCAAGGAATTTCTTCGATTTCTGTTGATTTGCCCGATCCGCAGCTAAAACGTTTTCTGGAAAAAATTTCTAGGTACGCATATGGATTCCGTATTTTCTCTCAGTCATTGAAAAGTTGTGATCAAATCTGGTGACATCTTCCATTGTCCCGTTGTAGCTGCAGGATCAATTCAATAAAATGAATGAGCAGGTTTTCCAAAAATTCGATTTATTCATCTAAATTATTTCACGACAAGGCTTGTTATAATTGTCGTCAGATAGAAACAACAAGATCAAGAACACCATTACTTATTCATTTTAAATAAAAAGAGATTCTAAAGTGTATGAAATATAATTTGTTCTTTAATCTGTACAATTGAAGATTTCAATGGCAGATATTTATCTTTGCTAAATTATTAATTTTCATCATCATCATCATCATAATCATAATCCAGTTTTTCATTATGCACGACACAGTTAATCCGTAAGTAGGGGTGGGTCCTGCCTGACAACGCTCTTTAGCGTCCCGCTCCATGTGTTTCTGTCTGCATATCTCACTTGGTCCATGTCAAGCATAGTTTGATCCCGACGGACATCCTCCATCCAATTCCTTTTTAGTCTTCCTCGGCCTCTACAGTCGCCTGATCTAAGAATCTGTTCGAAAAAATAGGTCACATACCGGTGGAACACGGGGATGCACAGCGTAAACAGCTATAAACAAATATGTATATCTTGTATTATCAGCAAATATATCTGAGTTTGTGATTTTATTTCGTTATATATTTGCGTCATTTGATAAAGGAAGAACACCAGTCATAATTATATGAATTCCCAGTTTATTTTCCTGTTGCACTTTCACTTTGCTTTAATTTAAATCGAATAGGTGAATATTAGCTTTCGGTATCACTTATTCTTGGTGTAATTTAATATCACATACTAATGCACGCACACGCACACGCACACACACATACACATATACACATACACACACACATACACATACACGCGCACACACACACACACACACACACACACACACACACACACACACACACACACACATCTTTTTATATTAATGTTACACCCTCAGACTTCGTATAAGTCCGAAAGATCCGCTACGAATATATTACATATATGTAGATATATGCGTGTGAGCATAAATATTTCTGTGTACACAGACACACACAAATATATTTACATACACACACACACACACACAAACACACACACACATATATATATATATATATATATATATATATATATATATATATATATATATATATATAGTGGATATTTCGGACTTATAAGAATCGCCGAGGGTGTAAAGTTGGTATAAAGAGTGGTGTGCTCATACGCGGAGATGCTATAAAATAACTTACACAATAAATGGAGAAACTATATATATATATATATACAACCATACACACACACCCACACAGACATATACACAAACATATATATGCAAGAGGGAGAGAGCGAGAGAGAGAGAGAGGGAGAGAGAGAAGGAGACTAAGAGAGACATAAAGAGAGTGAGAGAGAGAGAGAAAGAGGGAGGGAGAGAGAGAGAGAGAGAGAGAGAGAGAGAGAGAGAGAGAGAGAGAGAGAGAGAGAGAGAGAGCGAGAGAGAGATGAATGTGCGGTTCGCTTTACAACACCCTAGGTCTTGGTTCATTCTGACTGCCCAAAATTTGGCGCAATTGACTTCAGGTTGAGCAAGCTGATACGAGTGAAAGCTGAAGCCGTAATTTGCGAAAGCTTCTAGTCAACCAATCAGATAACCGGACAACCCAACAACCAACCAACCGTCCACCTACCCATACATCTAGTCAGACTTCCAACCAACATAACAGGCCAGCCATCCAGTCCGCCATCCAACAGACGAACCACCCCGTCAATCAACTATCGAGCCAACCGCATGCACCTAACTAACCAGATAACTAATCAGCCAAATGAACAGCTAACTAACCAGCCAGCCAGACTGCGAGCCAATCAGTTAACACGCCAGTTAATCTTAGTGAACCAACGAGCCAAGCAGCTAACTAGTTAACCATCGGTCTATTTCTCCAGCCAGCCAGACTGCGAGCCAATCAGTTAACATGCCAGTTAATCTTAGTGAACCAACGAGCCAAGCAGCTAATTAGTTAACCATCGGTCTATTTCTCCAGCCAGCCAGACTGCGAGCCAATCAGTTAACATGCCAGTTAATCTTAGTGAACCAACGAGCCAAGCAGCTAATTAGTTAACCATCGGTCTATTTTCCAGCCAGCCACCAGCCGTTTATCCATCCTACATCCGGCCAACCAATTAATCAGCCAGCCAGTCATTCAGCCAACCAGCAAACCAGCCAGCAAATAACCAGCCAACCAGCTAACCAGCCCGCTAACCAGCTAACCAGCCAGTAACACACCAGCCAACCAGCAAACCAGCCAGCCACTCACCAGACAGCCACAACTAGCCAACCAGCTAACACACCAGCCACTCACCAGCCAGACACACACCAGCCAGCTAAAACCAGCCAACCAGCAAACCAGTCAGCCACTAACCATTCAGCCAGATAACCAGCCAGCCAAACACCAGCCATCTAGCAAACCAGCCAGCCACTCACCAGTCAGCCACAACTAGCCAACCAACTAAGCAACCAGCCAACCAATAAACCAACCAGCCAACAAGCCAACCAGCCAGCCACACACCAGCCAGACACACACACGCCAAACCAACCAGCCAACCAGCTAACCAGCCAGCTAAAACCAGCCATCTAGTCAACCAGCCAGCCACCAACAACCAGCCAGCTAGCCAGTTAAACCTATCATCGATCCAAACAGCTAGCCTTCCGATGAGCCAGCCTAGGAGAAAAGAACATAACTTCTTTTTGCTGATGGCTAAGTAAATGTGGTTGGCTGTAAGGACATTTTGCTAATACATTTGGTGATATTTCCCGTCGCTTCAGCGAGCATGGTCTGAATATGTCATTTCTTTCTGTTCCTTCAATCGGAATTATTAATGGTAAAATTTTAGTTTTCATTTCTGCTTTCTTTCTTTCTTATTCTTTTGGTTTCTCCCCCACACCCCACCAGTCTCTTCTCCAGGTTTGTGTCTTCTCTCATACGTTCGAAGATTTTCTCTCTCTCTTTTCTTTTTATCCTTTTCTTTATTTTTTTATTTTTTTTATTCCTGAAAAGAATTACGACTCGATGGAAAACGAATGGACAGTTCTATGGAATAAGTAAAGATATTCATTTTGCTATCTTTCCTTTATCCAATATTCTGCCTTCCGTTCCTCCGTTCGTCCGTTTGTCCGTTTGTCCGTTCGTCCGTGCGTTCATCCGTTCGACCGTTCACAAGCACATTCATTTACGTAGTATCTTACTCAATCTCTCGCTCACAACCTAACAA
>OZ024743.1:267374919-267377419 GCA_964016885.1 Eledone cirrhosa | reverse complement strand
CTCTATCTCAAAATTATTTCTGAAAATCATTTAGAAATGCGCAACCGGTAAAAACTTAAAAACTTAATACCACAACTGAATACTAACCCATACAATAACTAATACTCTTTTATTCCTAATTAAACCATTTTTCAACTGTGAACAACTTGTCAGCATTTTCTATTCCGTTTACCAATATATAATAACTTGTGTGTTACACCTCTATTCTTTTAACTATATATATATATATATATGTATACATATACGTATATATATATATATATATATATATATATATATATATATATATATATATATATATATATATATATATATATATATATATACATATATATACATATATATACATATATATACATATATATATATACATATATATATATATATATATATATATATATATATATATATATATATATATATATATATATCGATACCCATTTTATAAAATTAAAGTGCAAGAACTTCCCGAATAGGCTACCCAACCCGACTGCTATTTCTAGCAAGTCGGAAGAAAACCATAAGGGATTCCCTCTGCTAGTGTTTCGTGCCAGCGTCTCCGTGAAATCGAACGCTGCTTTACATACAAACGCATTTATAAATTACTAGACTACCTTTGACACAACGGGTAGCGGTTAGTCTAGAAATATATATGAAGGTACCCGTAAAAACCCCGTATCTAGGCAACCCGTGCTCCGATTGACACGAAACTTGTTTTTTTTCTATTTGTATTTGCAATTCAGTGGCAACTTCCTTTCAAAGTATTTTGCCACTTATGCGCTGTTTTCGCTGAATTAAATTACAGACAAGCACACAACCACAGAATTTTATTAGTCTAGAGATAGATAATCTATATATAATATAAAAGATTGAAACTCACATCATCCTTTGAAAAACCTGGACCCGCCACTTCTATGCAATGACACGCTTAATATAGTCAGGCAGATGTTGACTCATTTCCTAGAGGTCAATATTCTTGGAGGCAGTTTTCAAGGAGAAAATCAATTTATTCCCAAGATTCCTGTCATACTTCCTCTACTGAGCTGCTGTTCAAATCCTCAAGATTTTCTTTCCAAATTAGAGTCAGTTTTGATATGAACATAAATAAAGCTCAGGTTGTCTCAATATTGAAGGATTGAATATGAGAGAATCGGTTTTTATTCATGGCAGTTATATATAGGTTTTTGAGAGTGGAAACACTTAAAAATCTTCACATACTATGCATGAACAGTAAAACAAAGAATCTGGTGTTTCTGGAAGTTTTGACTGGTGTTTATTTGTTTTTTGGGGTTTTTTTTTTACAGTCTCACCTCATATTGTAAACCAGACAATACAACCGATTTTCTTATCATCTGTTTACCTGGGCGAAGGTGGGTTTTGATTAGTGGAAGAATGATCTAAACTTCGCGAGAGACGTTACGAAATCCATAAATATTAGAGGAAATCTATACACTGTCTTTTTTTATTTGCCCCCTCTCAAACCAAACACGATTTAATGAGAAGCGGTAGCTTACATGTCACCAACATTTATGTTGGTGAATATTTACAATCATATCAGATCAAAATCCTGGAATTTTATCCTAAGAGGAGCATTGTTGTGAATGAAGAACAACTGGTAATTAAACATAGATATGGAGTTTCCATGGCGATATGTGTGAAGCATAGGATTGACAAACTGATACTCATCGCGTGCTAAGACGATTCTCAAATAAGCTAGATGAATTTTGTGAAACGTAGCACCATAGAACTTCTACTACAATAAATATTGTATATGTAAGGCAGTGTCTACTTACGTCAACATATTTGTAAGAGTGTGTATTTATATTTGTGTGTCTGTCTGTGTGTTTAAATATGTGTATTTTGATATCTACGAATTCGTACATGCATGAGAGCCATTCGTTTTGTATGGTGTGTACATATATATACATGTGTGTGTGCGCGTGCGTGTGTATCCAATATGTGGCAGTAATTTCCGGGTAACTTGTGTAATCATTTTCCGGGTAACTTGTGTAATCATTTTCTTTAATCGATTTTTATGGAAAATTTAAATACAAAACTTCATAAAATGTTACTATAAGTTTAATAAAGACACAAAATGTCTTATGTATATATTCGGCAACCTGACAAAACTGGGTACCACAGCTACTTTAAATAATTGTTTCTATTTTTGGCACAAGGCTAGCAATTATCCCAGTGTATTACTGGTAATTTATTTTATCGACCCCGTAGGGATGAAAGGAAAAGTTAACCTCGGCGGGATTTGAACTCAAACCATAAAGGACTGTAACTCTTTGCTGTAAAGCAAGGCGTCCGACCCTCCACCGATACTGCCAATCTACGTTCTGATGAACTATATGTTTTCATTATTTTACCAATCAAATCCCGCCGTGGTTAACTTTGCCTTTTATCCTTACGGGGTCGATAGAATAAAGTACCAGTAAGGTACTGGGTATTTTCTGGCCTTGTGTCTAAAATAGAAACAATTATTTTAGCAATCGCA
>OZ024743.1:267364919-267369919 GCA_964016885.1 Eledone cirrhosa | reverse complement strand
CAATAAGAAACACACGCACCAGTTGCTTTCACTTCAATTTAATTTAATATATATTTATAAATTTACAAATTTATAAATTTCTGGTTGGTTGGTTGGTTCCACAACCAGATAGTTGTTTATATATATATAGTCATAGTTCTTTCGTCACACACTCTGTGACCTCTTCAGTGACTGGGGATTTCTTTCTTCGTTTCTGTGCCTTTCCTTTCTTCTATCCTACGCCATTTTGTTTGTGTGTGGGTTGCGTGCTCAGTTTGCGCATGCGCCACATCCGGGTGTCTGTGTGTGTTTGTGTTCATTTTTCTATTTTTCTATTTATATTTGTTTGTTTATTTATTTATTTATTGTTGGTTGGTTGTTTGTTCTATGTGTGTGTGTGTTTTCATTTTGTCTTGTGTGTGTTTTCATTTTGTGTGTGTTTTCAATTAAGTTGTTTGTTCTATGTGTGTGTGTGTTTTCATTTTGTCCTTAATTGTAAGTTGTGATGTTGCTGTTCCACTCATATTTTCTATTTAATTTTGGTTTTAATTCTTTTATGCTTACTGCCTCTGTAATTTGCCTAAACATTGTGTCTTTCTTGTGTGTGGATTCTATTTTTATTTCTATGCTCTCTAATTTACCCCTGTGTTCTATCTTAGCATGTTGGTAGAGCACAGATGATTCTTTACTATCTTGGAGGTCTCGCCAGTGTTCATTTATTCGTTCCCCTATACTACGAGCTGTCTCACCTATGTACACTATATTTTTGTTTCTACATTGTCCCTCAGTACATCTTATGCTATATACTACATTTCTAGTTTTACAGTTAATATGGGGGCTTATTTTACAGGTTATACATTTCTTATCTATACATGAGGGTCTTTGGAACGGGTATGTCTTGCTAATAAGTGTTTTTACGGAGGTACCAGGTCTTTCTACTATCTTAATATTGAGATTATGTTTCTTTAGGGCCCTTCTAAATTTGTAGGCTAGTTCGCCTCTAGGGGTTGTATTGATGAACATTACACTCTGGTATTTATTGCTATCATACCATGAGTTTATTCTATTGGCCTTGTTCTTAGTTCTTTCTATTCTATTCCAAAATTTGCTCCTATACAAGGGGCAGGTCCCATTTATGTCATTATTTACCATTTTTTCCCATTTGGTTCTGGCTCCTTTATACACTCTGATTTTATCTCTCTGATTGTAGCCAGAGAACTGCATACGGTGGATGAAGTGTTGTATGTGTCTCTCTAGTTCTTCGGGGTTGCACATGCGGGACACATTTCTCATCACCCGTATCAAATCCGCAATCAGTATGTTGATTTTGGTATGGTCCGAAATGGCCGAGTTTCGGTGGATCAGATGTTTGGAAGTCATGGGTTTGGCATAATGGGAATGGAGGATTTGTTTTTGGTTGTTAATAGTATCTAACCAGAGCTCTGTGTCTAGTACAGGTAATCGATGGTTGGGGTGTCTACTTGGGTAGTCTATAGTAACTCTAATGCTCTGGTGGATGGAGTTTGCTATTTGCTGGATGCTTTCCATTGTGTTTTTCTCAGGTTCCTGACTGTTCTTTAGTGGGGGTGTCTTAACTACGATGTTTATATCATCTACGTAGCGGGAGTACATTATCAGGGTTAAGCTGTCTTTTAATTGTTCTTTAAGTTTTTGTTTAAGTCTACTGTCCCACCATACCATGAACAAGTTAGCTATGTCGCCTGCAATGCTAACACCAATGGCTGCTCCTTCCTCTTGGGCATATGTTTTACCATTAAATTTGAACATATGTTCCTTAAGGGTTAATTTTATGCTGGCCCCTACCGCATGTGCAATCATTTTCTTCAGTTCATCGTGGTTTTCGGGTGTCCGTATGGCTCTGGTCCACCCGTTCCATCTATCTGTGTGGGTTTTCTTGGCCATTGAGGTAATGGTAGGTGGTCTGCCTCTTGCTGGTCTTGTAGGGCACAGGCTGCTAAGGTCATAAGTGTCTAGGTAACTATTACTATGGGTAAGCTTAAGTAGAAGTCCCAGCTCACTGGTATCAATCCCACGGAACTCAACCTTGCTCTCGCTGATCATTTCGACGCATTTCTCCACAGCAAAATCCACGTCAATAGATGGATACAGGGACACAACATCCATACTGCCTATTATGCAGTTTGTTAGGTCCCCAGATCGGTTACCCACGTCGATTCTGCTGAGGAGGTCCTCCGTGCTGTCACACACATCTGGGGACATCTCAATGATGGGGCGTATGATCAGGGAGAGGAAGTAGGACAGTCTGTAGTTACTAGCAATGTTAGCCCCACAGACTGGCCGTGTTGGTGGTCCCGCGACAGGGTCCCAGCCCGTTTTATGGTCTTTTCGAAGCCCATACAACGCCGGCACGTCATTGTTCCAGGCCTGGAAGTTGTTGGCAGTCCTTTTGTTGGGCTGCATTATATTTGTCCACATCACCATATGGGCATTGAGGGTTTTTTCTCTATCCTCATGCTCCTGTGGTGTTACCTCTCTTGTGTTAGTGATGTGGGGTTGCATTGCCTGGATGTAGTTTGGCAGGCTGTCAACCGACATTCTGCCAGACTTGTCTGTTGGAAAGCATGCTATCTCTCCATTACGCGAGCGCTGCATGAGCTTACGCAAGCCATTTGCAGATTCTTCTCCCAGTTGCTGGGCCTCTATTCTATTATGCTTCTTGCTATACTGTTCTATAATATTTCTAAGTTCGGATTTAGCTATACTAAATTGTGCTTCTGTTTGTCCATCGACCTGCGACGGCAACTGCGTGCGTTTGTTAAATGGCAAAGTCGTGGCGTGGACTCGTCGTAGGTCGAATGATTTATCGGAGGGGTTATAAAACGGAGAGTTCCAGGCTGCTGCTTTATGTGTACTAGTGCTATTGTTAGTTGTGTTGTTTCTATTTCCACCAACAGCAGCAGCCTCAGCTTCATGGTTGTTTCTATGTCTCTCATAATTACTCCTGTCTCTTTCCACTGGCTCAATGTTGTTATCTACCCTATTTTGTGTGTCTGTGTGTTCGTCTTGGTTATTCTCTTTGTCCTTAGTCTCCCTACTCCTTTTAATCCTATTACTTTCTCTTATTTCTCTGATTTCTGTGCTACTGTCATTACTTGTTTTCTGTGTCTGTGTGTTTGTTAAGATTGTAGTGGTGGTGAGAGGCATTGAATGTGTGTGTGTTGTTGTTGTTGATGTGTGTTGTTGTTGATGTGTGTTGTTGTCTCCGTGTGTGTGTGTGTTATCGTTGTTGTGTGTGTTGTTATTGTTGTTTGTGTTTGCGTGTCTGTTGTTGTTGTATCTGGGTATGTTGCTGTTGTTGTTGTTGTTGATGTGTGTGTTGTTGTTATTGTTGTCTCCGTGTGTGTTGTTATTGTTGTTTGTGTCTGCGTGTCTGTTGTATCTGGGTATGTTGCTATTGTTGGTATTGTATCTGGGTATGTTGCTATTGTTGTTGTTATTGTTGTTTGTGTCTGTGTGTCTGTTGTTGTTGGGATGTGTGTTGTATATGTGTGTGCGTATATTGTTGCTTTTGTTTTTGTTTTTGATGCTCCAGCGTAGTTTCGTAAATGATTTTTCTATTTCTGACAGACAACTAATCATAAGGTAAATATGATTAGTAATATGATTAGTAATATGATTAAGGTAAATATGATTAGTTGTCTGTCAGAAATAGAAAAATCATTTACGAAACTACGCTGGAGCATCAAAAACAAAAACAAAAGCAACAATATACGCACACACATATACAACACACATCCCAACAACAACAGACACACAGACACAAACAACAATAACAACAACAATAGCAACATACCCAGATACAATACCAACAATAGCAACATACCCAGATACAACAGACACGCAGACACAAACAACAATAACAACACACACGGAGACAACAATAACAACAACACACACATCAACAACAACAACAACAGCAACATACCCAGATACAACAACAACAGACACGCAAACACAAACAACAATAACAACACACACAACAACGATAACACACACACACACGGAGACAACAACACACATCAACAACAACACACATCAACAACAACAACACACACACATTCAATGCCTCTCACCACCACTACAATCTTAACAAACACACAGACACAGAAAACAAGTAATGACAGTAGCACAGAAATCAGAGAAATAAGAGAAAGTAATAGGATTAAAAGGAGTAGGGAGACTAAGGACAAAGAGAATAACCAAGACGAACACACAGACACACAAAATAGGGTAGATAACAACATTGAGCCAGTGGAAAGAGACAGGAGTAATTATGAGAGACATAGAAACAACCATGAAGCTGAGGCTGCTGCTGTTGGTGGAAATAGAAACAACACAACTAACAATAGCACTAGTACACATAAAGCAGCAGCCTGGAACTCTCCGTTTTATAACCCCTCCGATAAATCATTCGACCTACGACGAGTCCACGCCACGACTTTGCCATTTAACAAACGCACGCAGTTGCCGTCGCAGGTCGATGAACAAACAGAAGCACAATTTAGTATAGCTAAATCCGAACTTAGAAATATTATAGAACAGTATAGCAAGAAGCATAATAGAATAGAGGCCCAGCAACTGGGAGAAGAATCTGCAAATGGCTTGCGTAAGCTCATGCAGCGCTCGCGTAATGGAGAGATAGCATGCTTTCCAACAGACAAGTCTGGCAGAATGTCGGTTGACAGCCTGCCAAACTACATCCAGGCAATGCAACCCCACATCACTAACACAAGAGAGGTAACACCACAGGAGCATGAGGATAGAGAAAAAACCCTCAATGCCCATATGGTGATGTGGACAAATATAATGCAGCCCAACAAAAGGACTGCCAACAACTTCCAGGCCTGGAACAATGACGTGCCGGCGTTGTATGGGCTTCGAAAAGACCATAAAACGGGCTGGGACCCTGTCGCGGGACCACCAACACGGCCAGTCTGTGGGGCTAACATTGCTAGTAACTACAGACTGTCCTACTTCCT
>OZ024743.1:267337419-267357419 GCA_964016885.1 Eledone cirrhosa | reverse complement strand
ATGAATGCATGTTATTATATGTGGGATTGTATGTTTTGAGTTGTATGTGTGCATGTGTATATGCTTAGTATCTGTATATGTGTATATGCAGTTATTAGATGCAGAATTTTTGGAATGTTTTACATATGTTTACTGTTCGATTAATGGACTGTACTTGTAATTTCCTAACTAGTTGTGTTCTTTCTGTTCCTGTGAAGCCCAGCTTCTCAAGATTTGTATCGAGTCAGTTACTAACATATCCCAGTGCCCCAATAATCACAGGCATACATCTGATGGTGTAATCAGGGTGGAGTATCTGCAGATTCTTCATCAGTTCTGCATAAATATTCTCCTTTTCGCTAATCTTTGATTTTATATTGGCCTCTGCTGGACAGCTAACTTCCACTACTGTGCATGCCTTCTTTTCCCTGTCCCATATAATATCTGGTCTGTTATGCCTGCATTTTATTGGGGTTTTTACTGGAACATTCCACCAGTACTTTTCATATTATGTATATGTATGTCTTCCACATTGCTGTAGCTTTTAATGTGTTTATTATCGGGGCTATCATTTCTACGGATTGCATTGTACAGTGTTTTGGCCACTACATCATGCCTCATAGGTAGATAGTACCGCGATGATATCTTCGGACAGCTGCTTATGACATAGGTGACATCTTCGATGTTAATTCTGCAGAGTCTGCACTTGTTATCACATCTAGGTGTTTTGCCTGCACCCATATCCCTTTCGTGAATCAGGTATTTCGTGTTGATTTCCTGTTCTTGGATTGCAAAAGCGTATCCTTCAAAGTGTGAGCCAATATAGTGGTTGTTGGTCCAAGACACTACTTTCTTTATCTATATTACTCTCACTCTGGAGCTTCCAGACAACATACCCAAGCATGATTTTTTGCTGATAAGCATGCACTTTTTAATCAGTAGATTCACTGCGATACTGCCGAGCAACTTCCCTGGGTGTGAGTTTTTGATTATCACACAGGGAATACCTCTCGAGCAGTTCCTTCCCAACTCTCATTATCTTATCTGTTTAATGCAGATAGACAATCCTCGAGAGACAGGCTCCTACGCTTCGAGGTTCGTAGATGTTGTTGGTGGGATATGATGCGACGTTCAAATGATGTCTGGACTGATGTCAGGCCTCTGCCTCCCTTCTTACATTTAAAGTAAATGCGGTCTATGTCACTGTTGATGTGGAAGTTTCGGGTGTCGTTTAGTATTTTTCGAGTTCCAACATCAACTGCTCGGATTTCGTCTATCGTCCAATTGAGTATTCCAAACGTTGGTGTTAGGACAGGCACAGCAAACACATTGTGAGCCACTGTTTTGTTTTGCGCAGAGAGTTCCGATGACTATATATTTCTTAATCGGGTGTAGTATTCTGCGTTCCTTATTACAGATACCATTATAGGATATGTTTTCATCTATCCCTAGGTATCTGTAGCAGTCCTCATCAGATATAGGTGATACAGTTAGGCCATTGATGACAATGTTGCTAGATTGGGTTGTTGTATTACCCCGCTTTACAGTCATATATGAGCTTTTATCTTGGCTAAACTCCATTCCTCTATCTTTTGAAAATGTTGTAACCAGGTCAAGATTTTTCGTCATCCCATCCATGTTCTTGGCATATAGTTTCAGATCGTCCACAAAGAAACGATGGGTTAGTTTCGTTTTTCTGTCCTCCTGTGAGCCAATGATGTATCCTTCACATTTCTTGAACAGAAAGGACAAGGGTTTTAATGACAGGATGAATAATACCACAGAGAGAGAGTCTCCCTAAATATACACCTGCGATTTTTTATTTTATCAGTGAAAATAGAGTCCTCCTTCTCTGTCTTTAACTTTAGCATAGTAGCCCAAGAAGAAGACAGCTTCTCTATGGCTCTGATAATATGTCTGGGACTTTAGTAAGACGGAGGGCCTCTATCATCGAAGAGTGGGGAACAGAAGCGAAAGCTTTCCTGTAGTCCAGCCAGACTGTAGTCATATTGCTCCTAAGTTGTCGCACCTCCGACATCGCAGTTTTGTTGATTAGGAGTTGTTCAGCACATCCCCAAAACCCTTTCTTTGCAGCTGCTTGTTCATCTGTGATGATGTTATTATTTTCACAGTGATATCGGAGGAATAGGTTCAGGCAGGCTGTATACATCTTATACATCAGGTTCTGATATGCAATGAGTCGGTAGTTTTTTGCCAAGTGGGTGTCTTTGTTCTTGGGGACCAGTAATGTTTGTGCTAATGTCAAACAGTCTGGTATACGTGTATCTCCCTTAAGAACTTGTTCGTAGAGGTCGGTAAGATACCTCTGATAGAATATCAGTTTTTTGTACCAGTAGCCGACAATCATGTCTTTTCCTGGTGTTTTCTTATCTTGGAGTTTTCCTATCACAGTATCAAGGGTACCCTCACTTATTTCGTATGTTTTTGTGGTAGTGTAGGAGCAATAGCTCTTTTGGATTTCATTTAGCCACATTGCATCTTGGTTGAAATTCTTCTTTTCACTCCTTATTTTTCTCCAAAAGGAATCTATGTCTTTCTGGGATGGGGCCTCAGTGACACTTATTATTTTGCCGTTCAAATCTCTATAGACTGATGTTTGGTTTCGTCTGAATCTTTTATTAAGCAGTTTTCTTTCATCTACCTTCTTCGGTTATCGGCGTTTTTCGTATACAGCTCTCAATTCTTGTTTGAGGGTGATCAGCTTATATTGAAGAGTTCTGGTTCTACTGCTAAGAAACATCGTCTCTATTTTATTTTTCACTCTTTCTTGATGAGGAGTGAAGTTTTTTTTGTGTTTGTTTGCATGTAAGGAGCATTGTCACATATCCTATGGTTTTTCGTAGGTCAGCAATCTTTTTTTCTATTTTAGTTATATATGATGGTATTTTTGGTGGTGTTTTGTTCTTGTTAATATCTCTGCTATCACCAAGATAATGATTCACTGTCGTTGCTAAGGCATATAAACAGGCGTTGATTTGCCAAAATGTTGGGTTTTTTATCCGTCGTAAATATTCATCCTTTATTTCGTCAATAACACGTAGTATTTCATTATGTGTTTATTTATTAAATATTGTTGTTTTAAAACGTTCAGCAAGAGAGATATTTATACATGAATTAATTTCTCTCTGGAAGATTTCGTTGAGTGAAATTTTCAATTGTTTATACTTTTGTTTATTATCATTATCGATAGTATTTTCCACAATAGTCGAGGTATACTCGGATGGTACATGTGGTGTCAAATTTCTTCGATTATTATTATTATCGATAGTGTTTTCCCCAGCATTCGAGGTAGACTTAGATGGTACACGTGGTGTCATATTTCTTACAGGCATATTTGTTTCAAGGCACTGTTCGACATGGCTGCTAGGACGTCTAGTAGCTTGGCGTCCTGTAGCACGTGTTGGTGAATCCATGTTTGCTGTGGGGGACTTACAATTAATAATATTTATCTCATTTTTACGTTCAACAAACGTCGCTTGTTGACGTAATTGTTTCGCTATGAAGTGATTTAGCTCTAGGTGTATTTCGTTCCAGTGTAGCTTCATTCTGTTCATATAGCCAATGGAGGGATTGTTTTTTGCCATATTATAACAATTAAATAAATCATTATTAAGTTCGCAACTCCAAGTGAAATGTGATTTATAATTTCGGTTTCTTCTGTAGCTACAACTGAATACATTTTGTTTACCCTTCTCGTTTTCCTTCGGTAATCCGCTGGTGTTGTTGTTGTTGTTGTTGATGTTGTGTTCAGCCATGCTGTTTGTAGCAAATCCTTGTAAAATGAATTATGTATTTAGTTGGATATCTCTACGAATTCGAATAAAATGTGTCTTCAGTAGATATAGTTAGAAGAATATCCAGTTATTCAACATGACTGGTAGTTTTGGCATTACTGACGGTGATAGTATTCATCTTGAATTTAATAAATAGTCTCCCACCAAAATATGCGACTTATCGCGTTGACTGACAAAGTATGTATGTATGTATGAATGTTTGTATATATGTATATATATATATATATATATATATCATCATCATCATCATCATCAACGTTTAACGTCCGTGTTGCTCGCTTGCATGGGTTTGGACGGTGGTTTTCCCACTTGAGGCAAGAGTGATTGTCTTGCTCGCATAGGACTGTCTGGCAGGTTTTCTACAGTTGGATGCCCTTCCTAACACCAACCACATTTACAGTGTGGGTCTGGGAGGTTTTTACCGTGTTGCCTACACGGCCACATTACAGCGTGGACTGTGTGTTTTTTTGTCGTGACACCTACACGATCTCATTTGTTTCGGCCTGGATGGTGTGGCACCAACATAACTTTACATAGAAGGGGGCGGTGTGGATGGGGCGGGGGTGTATTTTGTTAGAGATGCCTACTGACTGTAGTAGGTTTTACTTTGTATTTAGGTAAGGCGGGTCTTCTCTATTACTGAGTACCGCCAAAGGTCTCGGTCCAGTGACATTGTCTTGGTGAGGTGTAAGTGTGTGAGGTCGGAGTTTATCAGCTCGTCCCAGGTTTTTCTGGGTCTGCCTATTCCGTGGCTACCGTCTATCTTTATTGCCCTGCACTTTGTTATACAGCTATCGTCCTTCATGCGCATCACGTGACCATACCAACGTAGCCTTCTCTCTAGTAAACAACATCTGATCCCTCTTATTTCTAATTTTTTCCTTAGTTCGTTTATGCTTTGTCGTTCACGTATATTACTATTACACATCCAGCGGAGCATGCAAGCTTCGTTTCTCTCTAGTCTGCGTATATCCTCTGCACACAATGCCTAGGTCTCACTGCCATGCAGCATTGCTGTTCGTATGCAGGCATCGTACAACCTGCCTTTCATTTTTAGGGTGAACCCTTTAGCGGCTAATAGTGGTATAAGCTCTCTGAACTTTTTCCACCCAGTTCTGACTCTAGCTACTGTACTTTCAGAGCACCCTCCCCCACTGCTGATTTTGTCACCCAGGTAACGGAAGCTGTCCACTATTTCTATAGAACCCTCTGCGCAGTTGAAAGAGCTAGTATTTTGTGGGTACTTGCTGCTACTTATTGCCCCAGAACACCGGCCACAAGTAAAATCTATGTTCTTAGTTAGCTTACCTGTGATCCCACTACATCTTTTATGAACCCAAACTTTGCATTTGGGACACAAAATGGAATTTCTACCTACGCCTTTCCTACACTCTGCGCATGGCTACTTCCCGGAGGGGACCGCCGCCTTATTTTCTTTCTTACAAACTAGAACTTTAGTCTTAGCCAGGTTAATTTTAAGGCCTTTTGATTCTAGGCCGTGCTTATATATATATATATATATCCATATATATATATCCATACATGCATATATATATATATATATATATATATATATATATATATGTATGTATGTATATCGAGCCCAATTGCAAAAGATAAAGACCATCTTCAAGAAAAATTATACAAATAATTATTAGTCATAACGCTGGTTGGAACTGCAAAATAATGTTTTCTACATACCAGGCATTGGATACATCAGGAAGTTCAAGTATGGTCAATCTAAGAAGAAGTGAAAAGTTTCGAAATAACATAGTTTGCAGTCTACGTAGATGATTAAAGTAGTATTTCATCACTTTTACAATTTATAGACAGTAATTATTATTATAGTTATCTGCTGAGAGACGACTGCATTTTACACATAGAAAATTTCGTATGTAAGGAAGGTATTGCTTAATGTTTACACATGACTGTACGATGGCTTGGGATAACAAAAGAACATAATGTTGTCAAGGACAGAAAAAAAGTATTATGTCTGGAAACAACACAGTACGGTGGTATATATATGTGTTTGTGTGTATATGTATATATATATATATATATATATATGTGTGTGTGTGCGTGTATGCCCGTGCATATATAATTAAGGTTGGTTTTCCGGTGATCTGAAAAAAAGAAAACAGTTAAATAATATACTCCAGTAGAGAAGTTACAAATCTCTGTCATTTAGAAAGAAACTACGGAGGACTAGAATGGTTTTATTTATTGTGAAAAGAACGTCAGTTTATCCAATAGGGATACTAGTGTTAACAGGAGTGCTAATTTGAAGTTTTTAAATTGTTTTGGACTCTTTCGTTGAGTGGTTATCATATGTAAGTACTTTTATTTTACGCGGCATCAATCAACCCAGCTGAAAAAATATTAGTTGCCACTATAACAGTGCTAGGTTTTATGAGCTTTTACATTTTGCCATGGATGACATCGTTGTTATAGAGAGGGCAAACTTGCAGGCATTTACGCCTATGGATCGATCAAAAACAACTCTGTCCAGATTGTTTCGTGGGGATGCAGACTTATGGTTTCTCAGTTATTAATGGATAAGCCATGACTGGTCAGGTTTGAAGGTGCGGATATTTTCTAATCAAGATTGTTTGCAAGGTTTTCTAAGCAACGGAGCTTCTTTATGTGTTTGAATGATACTTTTGCAGGAACATCTGTGCAATATAACGGCCGATCAATTTCCTTGTCAGATTGTCTCCAAGCCATTCTATGTGTCTTCGGTGTTGTAGTACAGTTATGAGTAAATTGCTTACGAAATTTCTGCTTCTAAGTTTTAGTTATGGGTAAGATGTGTTGAACATGCCTTAGCGACTATTTTGGACACTATACCCAGGTGATTCTTATAGGTCAGGGAGAAGCAAATGTACCCCGAATTAGATTATAGACCTAAGAGTTATATTATACTTCAAGTTGATGTTGTGCGCTATCTCAATTTCTCTTCCTCGCCCTCCCCATTTCTTTTTTATACACGCTCTCTCTCTCTCTCTCTCTCTCTCTCTCTCTCTCTCTCTCTCTCTCTCTCTCTCTCTCTCTCTCTCTCTCTTCCTCTCTCTCTCTCTCTCTCTCTCTCTCTCTCTCTGTCACACACACAGACATACACATAAACCCTCAGTCATTTGTTGCCGGCAACAAAGCTGAAAAATCAACCTTAAAAACATGATGCAAACTTGAATATATTTCGATCAATAACAAGCACAGTGTTACTGAATCTCTCTCTCTCTCTCTCTATATATATATATATATATATATATATATATATATATATAAATATATATATACACGGCACGCTATTGTTTTCTTTTGAATTAGACATCTATAAAAATCCATATTTCACTATCCTATGCTGCACATTTTTCTTCTTGAATCCCGATGGAGTCATATAGGTGCAGTAGAGCGTATGAGACATGTTAAAGCTGGAAACCCCCACCCTCCCCACCTTCTCCAGGCGTGAACCCAAACGATTTATTCTAGAGAGAAAAATATAGAAGACTGATTGATACCAGTACTGGATTGGCACTTTATTTTCGACCCGAAAAGCAAACATTGACATCACTGGGTTTGAACATTGTACTAAGAGAGCTGGATCAAATGCAATAGTACTTTTATTGCCTCGTCCTAATAATTGTACTAACTATCTACTACACCAATCATTTCGTTGCACTAAAAAATACCAACATAAAATTATTCTACTAAAATTTGTAGAAGATCAGAAGATAAATTATTTCGAAATTTTGGAATATTGGAGATAAAAATAGATTTAAGCTTCATCTGAACCAAGTGATAATAGATTTAGAACCTAATAGAACCATCAACATTCTTCACGACACTACACACATTAGCATTTCAGCTAAATGTATTGCTCAGATAAATCGACACTAGAATATTTGTATCATTGCTCCCCGGCCCTAACATATAAATTTCTAAGAATTGATTATTTCTGTTGGAGTTTTCGAATGTAAACATTAATAATGATTTCAGTTTACAAAAGAGGGATGTAGCTTGATTTATTAAAAGAATAGTAATGGGGCAGTTGTAAAAATCAGCAATTGGATATGAATTACAGAATGCACAAAACATCTATGCAAGCTGGAGTCGAAATCGCATCGGTGTAATAGTGAAACAAATATTCCTTCCTGTGCTAGAGTGTTGAACAAAATAATGGTGATTATTTTTTCATAAAGGTTTCTATCATATATAATAGTGGGGATGGAGGTATTGTGAATCTCATGATTTTCCTAAGAAATATTCGAGTTGCCAGCTTCGAAAGCTAAATAATATTAGTTTGTATGGAAATGACAAATACACATAGAAAATGCTATCTTATCAGCTCTTAATAATGACGTTATCGTTGATATTTCTTTACAGTTCAAATATTGTTCTCTAGAAAATGTCGAATCACTTTAGATGAAAAACGAGAGAAAACGAAAACAAAAGGAAGATTTCAACACTCGGCGTTCGACTTATTGGCTTCTTCTACTTTAGAATATCCTAAATGTAGATTGAATTGATATTTCCATTTCCTTGGACTTATGCAAATATGAGCGTAAACGTTTATTATCACACTCTATCTTCTCTCTATCCCCTTTCTCCAATCGTTTCCACCACAAAAGCTATGGCGATAACAATAATCTTTATTCTCTCCTGAAGCAAGCTGGACACGACACAGTGGAATATCTCCTGGACAATGTTTCATTTTATACAATATTCTGCACGCAACGGCAGACATATTGGGTATTATTTATTGAGATAGGGAAAAGGAAGAAAAGAAATAAGAAAGCGAAAAAAAGACAAAGGAGAAGAAATAGAGAGAAAAGGTGAAAATAAGAAAAATATGGTAGGGGAAAAGCGAACAATAGTGTAAATGTGACAGAGAGAAAAATTGATGAAAGAAAACAAGGAGAGTAAAGGTAAAAGAAACAGTTGATTCAAGCCCACTAATTTTATTGGAAGAATGTCTAATCATAGGAACTTTTTAATGAAATCCTCTTTCATATTGTCATACATTATTACATTGCTACATGTTTTAGTCATTTTCACCAGCTACATACAATATGGTTCATACTTCAAGTATACGATAGTTTTTTTCTTTTTCGTTTTCTTCATATCTTATTTTATTTCATTCTACGTAGCAGTATTATATCACTCCCAACCCTTACCTACTCATCAACTGAATGGATTTCGTGATCACAGCGGTCAGAAAATAGATAGAATGAAATTCCGTCATCCCCGACCTGCATTCTGTAAAAGAAAAAATGATTGCAGAATAAAGCATTGAAAGTATTGTAGTAAGTAAAACATACATCTATCGCCTGGTCATCACCGATATCTATATTTAAAAGGTTTTCTTACACACACATAAAGACCAATAACATTAAGAAAAGATAAAAGAAACACATAGCTGTATCATTCATACCGTTACATAGAAATGAACATTGGGGGATGTTAGGGGAATGTGGTGTATTAATATGTGAAATGAAAGTAAATCTGCGGACACAGAGGCAGAATGTTCGTCTTACTTAAAAGTTTACGACTTCTATTTATGTATTCTTTGTTTTATTTCTAACGCAGCTTCAACGGCGTCTGCTCGTCTGAACTAATTGCATACCACATGCCTACATACCTACCCTATACATCTGTCCAGTCATCTTTATTGCATTTCATCGCTCAGAATCTAATTTAGACATTTAGCTTAAGTTATTTCTGGGGAGGATCTCAACCTTCTGGAAATGCATTCAATCCTACGTTTTTTTTTAATTCCTGAAATCATTGATTTCAGACATTTAACCTGACCAAGAGGCCCAATACTATTACTAGACCTGGAGTGATTGTAAATATCAGGACCACAACTTCTCAAGAGAGAAAGAGAAAGAGAAATAGGCATATTGAGAGTGAGCGAATTAGAGAAAGGGGAATGAAAAGATATATAGAGAAAATATCTACATAAATAATCTATTTATGTCAATTTTTTCTCTATATTTATCGAACTAGGGTACTATATTTATCGAACTAGAAAGGAAGAAAGCCACTGTTGACCGCTCCAGGATTTGAATACAATGCAGAGAGAAGTTGACTGAAAGCTGCAAAAGATTCTAATCGACGTTCTAACGACTCCGTCCTTTTATGCTTCCTGACTACAATCACAAAATAAATGTTCATCTATATGAAGAAATACAATTCAACGATTAATCATCAGTAATCTTGTTTAATTATTTAACTATTTTCAACATTGAAAATATATCATATTTTACCATTGAAATATATCATATTTTACCATTGAAATATATCATATTTTACTATTGAAAATATATCATATTTTACCATTGAACTATATCATATTTTACCATTGAAAATATATCATATTTTACCATTGAAATATATCATATTTTACCATTGATATATATCCTATTTTACCATTGAAAATATATCATATTCTCATAAAACCAAATGGAGATTTGCGAGGAAGTAAGTCGATTGAAAGGGCCTCAGTAAATAACACAAGTGAATCAAAACAAGCCTAAATATGAAACTATATCCAGGTTTCATTACAGACATCACCTAAAACATATGTAAGCATAATAATTCGTCTTCTTCTTCTTCTTCTTCTTCTTCTTCTTCTTCTTCTTCTTCTTCTTCTTCTTCTTCTTCTTCTTCTTCTTCTTCTTCTTCTTCTTCTTCTTCAGGTACCCCATTTCGGCCGCTTGTATTCCGATCGTATTCAGCCATTAACCAAGATTCATGACCATAGGTAAGTGATACCGAATTTATGATAATGAGTTCGGCTTTTACACCTACCTCCCTTCGTCTGATGAGCGAATGCTAAAACTGGCGCATTACTGCACCAGCTGCTGCAACTTCTGAAGTTAATTCAGCTTCTTATGTGGAACTCCACTTACATTGAGTGCTTCCTTGATAAAACGAGTGTTTCATTCCGTGCATCACTGATTTTCATTCCTACCTTGTAGCCCTCGTCATGTCATAGATCGACTTCTAGAGAATTAAGTAGTACCATATCGTCCGCAAATTCGCCACCCACATCCACAAGACTTGATGTCACTTCCACCCGGGTCCGCATGACAATCCTGTACATGCAGATTATGATCATAAGAGGTGATCTTACACGCCACAGTGAATGGTTTCGACAGCACCTGCTATCCGAACAAAATACTAGGGCATACATATTGAAACACCAGGTCAACAAGAAGCTGTTCATCGATTTCATATACCTGTAGAACCTTCCACAACAGGTCGGCTATACTGCTAGTTTGGACTCATCAATATCCTTACATTTCTTTACAAGACACTTAACATAGACTTTACTGAGGTGGCTTAACAAGGAGATATTTCTATAATTAGAGAAATCTGTCTTGTTATATTCTTTTGAAAAGTGGGATTATCACTCTATATTTATGCCTTTCCAGACATCCAGAATACCCGGCATACACGAGTCAGCTAGAGTAAACCTACTCTATTTAACGCTTTTAAGAGCGTGGGTCGAATGTCATAATCTCTAGCTGCTTATCACATTTGACTTCTTTATTTCCTCTGGTAACCTCAGCCTCTGAGAGGCCGGTCATCACCCCCAAATACACCTCGTTTACATCAGAAGGTGATATTGTGAATGAGTGTAGGAGATCAGCAAAGTATTGTCTCCACCATGCGAGGATGCACCTCTCCGAAGAGAAGAGAACCCTGAACGCGTTCCTGAGAGTTAGCGTGGGGGAGGACTTCTTATTACAAAATCGGCGGAGTGGCTGTCAAAACACTTTATAGGTTGATATGAAATTGGATTCCAGCTTAGCCCCAACGTCTTTCCGTGTTTTAACTTTTGACGTCTTTAGTGTCTCTGCTACAAATTTTTGCGCCTGCTTGTGCCGCAAGTGAAAAAAGGAGTACTTATTTCCAAGCCAAGCTTTGTAAGCCTCCTTGTATGCCTTGACAGCATCTTTGATGACTTGATAGAACTAGGGGATCCCCTGCCATCCAGTCCCACACCAAGACCTTTTCGCTCCCAGCATTTATCAGATGAAGTCTTCACTGCCTTTCAATGTCCTCAGTTTACTCAGGAATTTCTCTGAATTTGGATACAAGAGTAAACATAAACTTATTTACCTGCCAACGCTTCGCACTTTATCCCGTATTTCGAGCTGAACCTACAAGATTTGTGAATATTCTTTGTTTCAGATAAGTAGATGGGGATCAGTTTTCAGCTCAGTCCCTTGCTTAACATGAACATTCAGCACAGAATCTAAGAGATCAGAGACAATAACAAAATCAATTATTGATCTCTGTCCCAGATTTCCCTTATACCATGATGTATGTATTGATCTTTTGTGCTGAAAGGAGTTCATAATAGAGAACCCATTGCTAGAGCAAAAGTTTGATAACGCCTCTCCAAACATGTTTAGGTCGGGATCACTGTTCCTTCTAATAATTTCCTTCTCCATCAGGAAGTCAGTTCCATCCTGTGCATAGAAACCTCCCATAAGGATATATGCTCAGTCATAACTACATCTGACGCTGCAGTAATTTATTCAAGGAAGGATCTGTATTTGAATTCTCTGTTGGCGCACAAACTTGCACTCCACATAAAGCACTTTTTTCATCCTAAACTTCAAGAAGTAGACCTTTCTTTTCAATGGGATCCTGGCCGTAACACATGCTGACAGGTGAGGGCTGGTGAGTATCCCGACACCCGTCTGAGTCATCTTGTCTGGTGCCAAGCCTGAATAGTGGAGTTTCCATCTAATCATTGCTACAGTTCCAGAGACACTGTACGCTATAGAAGAAACCCCGATTTATCTAATCGGTAGTATCTGGACTCCTCCATTAGATCCTTTTCCTCACCTGTAAAGGTTGTAACGTTCCAATTACCAATTGTGAAAGTTATTTGTGATACGTAACTTTTGTGCTTCCATCCCACGCATCCCAGGACACTTCACAAACCAATCGGCAGTTCTTGAAAGCGTCCCTTGTTATCACGTGCAAAAGATGATGTTGTATGGATGCCTTTAGTGTTCTGGCCATATTGCAATGTTTTTGTCATGTAATTCGCAAAAATGACGCTTTTAAGAGGCGGCTTTTACTCGCCTCATTGTAGCTACATCACAGGATTTTTAGAGTGGGTTTCTCGGGAGGTAACAGTGTCACCCATTATTCCATCACACTTAGTAGTTTACTGGTGTTGTTGCGGCGTTGCTTATATGTCCAGCGGGAGCCCACTTATATCTCAACTAACCATTAGCTCATGTTCTATCTATGTGACCTATTTTCTAGCAGAACAGCTCTGCAGAGTAGTCTTGCATCTTTATATTGCTAATGTTAACACATTCCACCACATATTATATTTGTGCAGTTGTCATTTAGACAGAATAACACTGATTTGCAGCAGTGACAATTTGTATTACCAGTTTAAAGTGTGTTATATCCAAATCAATGTCTTTTATCTCGTGACTAAGTAGTTCAATTTGTAGTAAATATTTACCGCAGGAGAATAACAACCTGCATGGTAAGACATATATAACCATAACATGCGCTTCAACAACTCCAATAGGAACAGATTCGAGAGTAATGTTTTCTATCATTCATGCGCAAAGGACTCTTTATCGCCGCCACTACCATCACACTCTATGAAAATTTGTTGTTTACCCTGAAATATCAACTAAATAAAATGTAAAAAAGAAAAATATTGTTTTGTTTCACTTCACGTTATTTCAACTCATTTATTTCTAATATTGTACTGCCTTTTCTAAAACATTTGCTGACTCAGTTACCGCTCCATACAAACTTGCCAAAGAAAAATTGCTTTTCTTTTTACCTATGTCGATAGAATGTAGTACCAGTCTAGTACTGAGTTATATACATCATAACTTTTCCCCTCCCGCAATTTGCTGATTATGAGCATAAATTTAAATGCGCCATTACTTACACCTACCCCTAAAATGCTGACCTTGTCTCTGATTTAGAATACATCGTTAATTTCCCTTCTCTCCAAATTGCTGGCTTTGTGCCTAAATTAGAAACCGTTGTTGTGCAGAGTGAGATTTTTTCATTTGTCATGACTATTCATATTGGGCAATATTCGATTGCAATACAACATTGCCTGAAGATCCTGAGCATGGGCGAGTGACATTTCGAGGGGACATTACGCCATATTAATATATTATTTATGGTAGCTTAATAATTAATTTGGGACCCTTTAAGTATAGTGGTTCAATAGCTAGACCCCAATCAGCGATACACTACCCTCATTAGTCATTGAATCCGGAGAGGCACATTTCTCGTCCCGGCTGTAGGATTAAGTAAATCAAGATGAAACGTTGTTGATAGTGTGAGTAGTCGAGGTATTATCATCTATATTTTATTTTTTTACTATTATTCGTTTTGTTGTCGTTGTTGATGGTTATGGGTTTGTGTATGTGTGTGTGTATGGTGGGGGGAGGGTTGTGGTGGTATTGCTATTTAATTGTCTTTGTTGTCTATGATAGTCTCGTTGAGGGCGGCTATGTCTATCTGGTAGCGAGCTAATTCCCTTGCTATGAGGGCAGTTTTTCTCTCTATCTATGAGGGTGCGCACATTCCATGCGCCAAGAATCAAGTTCTTCTTTGTATTATGTTTGTTTCGACCGAAGAAGTTGAGAGATAGGCTGACACAAAGAACTCCAATATGTTCTTCAGCGCCATCGGGGACGTGTACGGGCCCCCCAAGCCTGTCACCACACCGCTGCTGTCTGCATACGGCTCGATCCTGCTGAAGGAGAAGAGCAGCATCAACTCGTGGTGGAGACAGCACTTCAGCAACCTGCTCGACAGACCCTCCACTGTCGACCCTGCCGCCATCGACCAGGTCCCACAAAAGCCCCTGGACGGCAACCGCGACCTCCCCCCAACGTTGCATGAAGTCACGAAGGCAATCAACCAGACCTGTTCAGGAAAAGCCCCTGGGAAGGACGGGATTCCTGCCGAGATCGTCAAGTCGGCCGGTCCATCTGCCCTGGGAGTCTTCCACACCCTCCTCGTCAGCATATGGGAGGAAGAGAGGTGCCCAAAGACTTCAGGGATGCCAGAGTTGTCTCGCTTTTTAAGAACAGAGGCAGCAAAACTGACTGTGGCAACTATCGGGGCATTTCTCTCCTGTCCATCGCGGGGAAGGTCAGCTCGGGTCATGCTCAACCGCCTCATTGCCAACATCTTGGAGGACAACCTGCCTGAGGCCCAATGTGGGTTCCGCCCAAACCGCAGCACGATCGACATGACGTTCTCTGTACGCCAGGTGCAGGAGAGGTGTGTCGAACAGAACATGGACCTCTTGGTCGTCTTCATAGACTGGACGAAGGCGTTCGACACTGTCAACAGGGAGGCCCTCTGGTCGATCCTGTCGAAGTTTGGATGCCCGACAAAGTTGGTGAACCTGATACGGCAATTCCATGACGAAATGACCGGGCAGGTGCCCTTGGGCGGAGAGACATCGGAGCCGTTCGGAATCACCAACGAAGTCAAGCAAGGATGCGTGCTGTCTCCCGTCCTCTTCAACCAGTTCAACATGTTCTTCACCTGCGTGCTTAATCATGCCGTCAGGGACCTCGAGGACGGAGTGTATCTGCGATACATACTAGACAGCTCCATGTTTGACCTGCGGCGCCTGACAGCCAAGACAAGTATCGTGCAGAGGATCGTCCTGGAGGCACTTTTTGTTGACGACTGTGCCCTCATGGCCCACAGGAGTCTGACCTACAAGTCATCGTCAACAAGTTCGCGGAGGCCTTCTGCCTCTTCGCACTCACAATTAGCCTTGGCAAGACTGAAGTCCTGTTCCAGCCTGTACCTGCCTCCGTCGCCAACACCTCTTCCATCTCCATCGGAGGCACCCAGCTATAACGGTGGACGACTTCAAGTAACTCGGCAGTGTCATCAACAGCGATGGAAGCCACGACGAGGAGATAAACGCCAGAATCTGCAAGGCCAGTCAAGCCCTCGGCCACCTGAGGACACGCGTCCTGAACCAGCACAACATCAGGCAGTCCACCAAGCTCAAGGTGTACAGGGCTGTTGTTATCACCAGCCTCCTCTACGGATGTGAGACATGGACCCTAAACAGAAGGTACATGGAGCAACTAGAATGGTGCCACATGCGCAGCCTGCGGTCAATCATGAACATCAAATGGCAGGACAAGGTCTCCAACCTCGAAGTTCTTGACATGGCTGAGACAATCAGCGTTGAAGCTATGATACTGAAGGACCGACTTCGATGGGTGGGACATGTCATCCGGATGGACGATCACAGGCTTCCGAAGCAACTGATGTATGGGGAATTCTCTTAGGGGAAACGAAAGCGGGGCAGGCCTCTCAAGAGGTTTAAAGACTGCGTGAAGTCCAGTATCAACGACACTGGAATCGCGCCAAAACAACTCGAGTCTCATGCTCAGGACAGTACTGAGTGGCGAGCCCTTACCAGACGCGCCAAAGACTCTTTTGAAGAGACGGGCAGAGGTCACTGAGGCCCGTGAAAGGAGGAGAAAGGCATCAACAGTTTCCCTAAGCGACTCCCGTCTCTTCCCCAGCCCCCACTGACCCCGGACCTGCAAGTCAAGGATCAGCCTCCACAGCCACCTTCGTGCCCATGGCAGACGAGAACTAAAATAAAGAAGTTGCCATCATCCTTTACGATGGACAACCAAGAAGGAGTTGGTTGTAGTAGCAGTTAGGCTGGTCTTGTTTCGGCTTTCTCCTGTTCCTGGTGTTAGTGCTGGTGTTGGTGTTTTCCGCCTAGTTGCTGCTCGTCGTCATGTTTCATTTGTTTTGTTTTTGTTTTTTCTATCACTTATACCCAATACAGCTGTGGCATGTCATTCATGTCATCAAAACCATCCTAACAGTAACATAAGCAACATAAGGCTCCTTGTTTTTTTTTTGTTTTTTTTTTTTCATCTTACGTTTAATGGATCGCTACATCGTCAGTAGATAGTCTAAGAAGATAGCAGGAATCTTGAAAGCGTATTTTACCTTCACAATGTAGTCCTAGATAACACTAAAAATGAAAATATCGTTACAAATGTAATGTCTTTGATCAGACATGATATGGAACTAAACAAAAACAACGAGTTTGATCTGAGTGCAATTGGTCTGTTTTTTTTTTGTTTTTTTTTCTTTCTTTTTCTAGGAAACATATAGATCTATCGCGTGAAGATGAAATCTGGAATGATCTACTGAGAAGCACAATTGAAATATCAATTCGACTGGATATGAACTCATCGACCAACCTCAGTTTACCAATTCATACATTTTGCATTTACACAATAAAAGTATTAATCTTTTGATGATGATGATGATAAAAACTATATATATATATATATATATATATATATATATATATATATATATATATATATATATATATATATATAATATAATAACATAGCGCGTCAACTTCAACATCTGCAATAGCATATTCAACAAACGAAAAGTACATATGTATGTATATATATATATATATATATATATATATAAATATATATATATATATGTGTGTGTGTGTGTGTTTGTGTTTGTGTTTGTGGGTGGTTTGTGTGTGTGTGCATGTGTATATATATATATATATATATATATATATATATATATATATATATATATATATATATATATATATGCATATATATAAACATGTGTATATATATACACGAAGTTATATCTGTATTTCTTTTTGTAAGTTATTTTTATTGGTTGAAGAGAGAGAGAGAGAGAGAGAGAGAGAGAGAGAGAGAAAGCTGGGGGACTACGATAATGTTTGATCTTGTTTTGTAGTTGTAGTTGTTGCTTATTTTATTTATTTTTTATTTTTTCCATTCTTTTCTAGTATATTTCCATTATACACGCCCTTTTATCATATTTCGAAATCTTGGCTGTTGAATTACTTTCCAATCAATGAAAGATTTATTGTTTTTTATTATTACTACGACTTTATAAGCCGGTTCATTCATTCCCTACCAGCGACGGCAAATCATCTCCATCACAAACACTACGGCAACACACCACCATTACCGGCCCTACAACGGTAGCATACCACCACCACCGCCAGCACTGCAACAGCAAAATAACACCAGCGGCATCAGCATTACAACGACAGCATACCACCACCACTACGAGCACTACAACCACGGCCACCGTGCCAACGTCTTTATCACTACTATATCCTCACCTTAACGGCAAGAACAATTTTCAAAAGTCATAAACGGATCAATAGATAAACATCCGTCTCTTTCAACGGAGAATGTCCCACTTGTTCTATCACTGGAACAGTCTGCTCGTGAAATTAAAGTTCAAGAGGCCGAGTATTCCACAAACAGCGGTACACTTAACGTAATTATCAAGGGGATTCAGTGTAATACAAAATATGACAACACTGGTCTTTTGAATTACAGGTACAGTCTACCCCGTGAGCTTGCAAACAAATTCGTTCAACCAAATTCATAGACACGGCTTGGATCTACAAATTCATTTGTCTGAAATAGAACGCAATAGGCTCAAACTCGAGTCTGTATGATTGCGAAACAAACTTCTTATATTTTCGGCCATACTGCATCCTGGATTCGAAACAATAACTGTTATACCGCTATCAGCATTTTCTACCAAAATCACGAAAAAACATTTCAAATCCAACCAACTCACGGAAACAAGGACATAACAACAGGCATGCCTGAGATTCAACGTTTGTTTTTTGACTAAGCTGAACAACAACAGCAGTAATGATACCACTATAAATATTAGTAACACCATCACTTTCACAGAGAAGAAGACCTGCTAACATTTAAAAACCAAAACGGGGAGTGCCATGAAAAAAGATGCCCCAAAACTACAAGAAATGAGGCAAAATGGGGAGATTTTACATAATGAAAGCTATATTCATTTCCACAAGAGAAGATATGTCTCACCCACCCCAAAGCGGTGGGAGATCTCCTTGTAGGACGGGAAGAGTTGACAGGTCTGGGGAAACAACACCAGCACCACCATTAGCCCTTCTAGCTTCAACCCCACCATAAATACCACCATACCGCCAACTATAAACCAACCCAATCCACAAGAAAACATTGTTCGACAAACGCATGTACTACCACGTCAAGTAACGCATCAACAAGAGCAATACTATTATTATAAACACCACCATAAGCAGAAACATCATCACTAGTTAGCAATAATGCATACACACACAGAGCGACAAAGATATCGTGATATACACCTGTACTACCACCAGCGCTACAACTACCTCCAACACAATATCATTACTAGTACTAACACTAACACAAAATATAACAGCAATAATACTACCATCATATACCTTAGAGTACCACTATCGCAACCATTAAGATTAACACACCAGCAATGGTAACACGAGTATATATACTAGTACTACCGCTAACGCTAACTCAAACAAAACAGCAGAAAGAGAAACCGTAAAAATACTAGGAGATATATCAGTAACTCTATTGCTGCCACCGCCACCAAGTTTGGTACTAGTATAAACAACAAAGCCTGCATTAAATTCTCTATTCCAAAATTCTTTATCTTCCACTACAAACCCCATCAATATCATAAGAGACATGCATATACACATATCAAGTCGACAAACGCCGCTCAACGCACATAAATACACAAATACAGTATTACAAATAATCGCTAAGAAACACACGTACAGTATCAAAAACGTACATACACAGAGGCTTACACGTATATAATAAAACATACATGTACAAAACTGGTGTACCCACCGCCACCAACAAACTAAACAGAGACTCAAACATGTACAGACTCATGTACACGCACAAAGTCTCACATGTGTGTATAACATCCCACAAACTCGCACTCACAATTATACAAACTCAGATATATGTGTATTTATATTTGTATATATATATATATATATATATATATATATATATATATATATATATATATGTATATATGAATAAATATATATAAATATAAATACATATATATATATGAATAAATATATATATGTATATATACATTTATATGTATATGTATATATATGTGTGTGTGTGTGTGTGTGTGTATGTGTGAGTATAACAACCACAAACTCGCACTCACAATTATACAAACTCATATATATGTGTATTTATATTTGTATGTATATATATATATATATATATATATATATATATATATATAAATATAAAT
>OZ024743.1:267319919-267334919 GCA_964016885.1 Eledone cirrhosa | reverse complement strand
TTCAATATGTTGGTAGAGAATAAGCATCTTTACTAGACAAACCGTGACCCGTTGGGTCACGTTCACTCAAAAAATATTTGTTTAAAATCATGTTCACTTAAAAATACAGGGAATACAGAGAGGGGGAGAGAATTTGGTGGTCTAGTCAGAGTGGGGTATTTGTAAGAGAGTTTGAGGTATGTAGTGGGTCATAAAGTGGGGAAGAGAGTTTATTAGCCTAGTGAGAGAGGTGAGAGTTTATTAGCCTAGTGTGAGTAAGGATTTGTATTCCCAATTTAGGGGTAACTTCCTTTAAATGTATTTTCCCATTAAGCGCCGTTTTGGCTTTATTTAAATTAAAAACCCCCAATCACAGAGTGTTAATAGTATATAGACATTCCCCATGATTTCATTCGATTGAAAATGTTATAGTCCTGTAGAAGTCATTTCTATATAGAACGAAGACGCTCAAACACACACACACACACACACACACACACACACACACACACACACACACACACACACACACACACACACACACACACACACACACACACACACACACACATATATATATATATATATAGACACAGTTCAAGAGTAACCAATCTTAAAGAGAGAGATTGAGATAGTAGAGGAGATATGAGAGGAAAGATTGGTGAGTTAGTTAGAAGCCAAAGCGTAAAGGCATGTGCTCAATCTGCAATATGCAATAGAAAGCAGCTAGGTGGCTGGGTTCATGCAAATGTTAGGTGCGCAGAGCTGGAAATATTCATTAGTTAAGCAAAAGAAGACCACAAATTTCACAAGGAAGACATTATTAAAAGATTGTCAACATATTTAGTTTGATGCAAAGAATGTCGAGAATAATAATAATAATAATATTAATAATAATAATTGTTTCTACTTTAGGCACAAGGCCAGCAATTACCCAGTGCATTACTGGTACTTTATTTTATTAATAATATTAATAATAATAATGCCCGTTTACAATTGTTTCGCTACTCCGTATAATATTTCTGGATCAGATAACTATGTATCATAATTGATCTGGTTCAGTTGAAAATAATTAACATATTTAAAAAAACATATGTTAATTATTTTCAACTGAACCAGATCAATTATGATACATAGTCATCTGTCCAGAAATATTATACGGAATAGCGAAACAATTGTAAACGGGCATTATTATTATTAATATTATTATTATTATTATTCTCTACATTCTTTGCGTCAAGCTAAATATGTTGACAATCTTTTAGTAATGTCTTCCTTGTGAAATTCGTGGTCTTGTTTTGCTTAACTAATGAATATATATATATATTTGGAAATTGAATTGAATTAATAGCTATCACCGAAATATTTAACTTCACATTATTGTCTAAAAATATGGTAAAAGCTGGTAATTCAACGCCACCGTCTTCTAAACGATATATATATATATATATATATATATATATATATATATATATATATATATATATATATATATAAATATATATGTATATATGTGTGTGTGTGTGTGCCTATATATATATATATATATATGAATGTATATATAGTGTATTTTGCATACAGTGTATTGCAAAATACACTATAGATTCATATATATATCGCTATTTCAGAGCACCAATTCTAATGTATATATATATATATATATATATATATATATATATATATATATATATATATATATATATATATATATAGTATTAAGGATACTATTTATGGTTATGTATATACTAAAACTTTTTATAGTTATATATATTTTAAACCTGAATGTTCCTGAATTGTGAAAATGATGGTGTATACAAAAACCATAACATTATTTTGCTTCTCATTTATACTATTTCTCTGCACACAAGCGTCTTTATCATACACACAAAATACCTTACCACTACAACCTCCATAATACTCTTGATTACCCGCTTAAAGTGCTTGTATTGCATATAAAACCTTGCCGCAAAATAATCATATATAAATAAGACACACGTGCATGCCCCACGTGTTACTATTGCATGCAATAACTACTACAACTGACTAACAAACTATCCTCTTGCATTATTTACGTTAACTGCCGTTGTTGTATTTTAATTTTAATTTTGCTTTGATTCTGTTTTAATATGATTTTAATTTTTGAATTTAAATTGCCATTCACAAATAATATAATGGATGTCACCCCACTGTACATCAATATATACATATGTATCTGTATGTCTCTTGTGTTGGAAAGGAGGTCATGTATGTAAACAAACATTGAAAAATGCTCCGACGACACCAAACCTCGGTTTGGATGAAACAATTGTAAGCTAATAAATGGTTTGACCAGAACTTTGATTCATGTGAATTCTATATATATATATATATATATATATATATATATATATCCTGAAGAGGGCGGGTAGTGAAGACGTATGTATATTTTCTTACTATGATATTTTGTAATATATTTTACATAGATCTATAATAGAATGAACATACGAGGAACTACCCCCCAGAAACGATCGTAAAATAATGAGTTTTACTATGAATTAACCGTTTTTTTGTTTAATTTCATTGTTTTAATATTTCTATTTTTGACTCTGTATCCAATGAACTATATCGTTGAAAATTTTGTATTTTCGCAACACCTGTTTTCATTCCAGCCAGGCAGCACTCCAAAGGAAGAATATATATATATATATATATATATTCTATGGATCAAAGCCTAGGGCCACAAATAAATAACCGATCCGAGAGAAGCGAAACGAGGTGGTTGGTTTAAGTAAACAAACGATGCAGCAACACACGCACACACACACACACACACACACAAGCGAGACAACAACACACGCACACACCCGCACACACACAGTAGCATTCCACCATACGAACATACTACACTGCTAATACAGACGAACGAGGCAACAACACACGCACACACACACATGAGCGAGACAACAACACACGCACACACAGTAACATTCACGAAACAGGCAGAGAATACTATCACAAGCACACACTATTCAACAGGGCAGATAATACAATGGACTGACAGCTAACGCCACCTCAATCCCACAATTGAATGAACTATTTCGGCCGCCGACCTCTGCTTGACCGACCCCATTTCCCGCTCACGCGCGCTCTGCTGAATACCTCAGATATTCTAAACAACGAACAGCGGAGGACACGTTTCGCACCTTTCCTACAGACAACCAACCCCTCCCCCCCGGAAAAACCCCAGTTGATGGATGTGAATCCGAAATATATGGGGACAATTCAGTCTCTCCCAAGGTAACTCTATCTCGTGTTATTATTTTTATCCTTTACGCTCTTTCCTACATTCTTCTACACGCTACACGTCTCAACCTCTCTCTCCACCACCGGATCTTTTTACCCGGAGATTTACCCATCTGTATTGTTGAGGCTTCCAAAACGACCTAAAGAAATATACCTTATTATTCCACAATGCTTCAAGCAAACTTCAATATTCTCTTATATATATATATATATATATATAGTGCTAGAATACTCGAAGGTAATATCAGTAGTGGTAGAGCACTCAGTCCACCGGACGAGTTAGGTACAAGTGGTTACACAACAGTTAGTTCACCATACCGAGAACATTTGTTTCACCGTAGCGGATCCTCAGCTCGTAATGGACATGGTTCCGTATAACCATGTCCATTACGAGCTGAGGCTCCGCTAAGGTGATACAATTGTTCTCAGTATGGCGAACAAACCGTTGTGTAACCACTTCTATATATATATATATATATATATATATATATAGAAATTCTAGGTTTTATAAAATGGCCTCATTGTCCCACTTATTCTTTACCCCCGGCCCCACTATATCGTATTATGCGCCGGCTAGTTCACCCTTTCAATCACTCCCTTCTCTCACCAAATATAAATAAACCTGTTACGAGGTACGAATCTCAGAATTTGTCAACGCTTCTTAATGGTCAGACCCTATCGTTCCTTGCCAAGTATAATGTAAATGCCATTTTTCTTATCTCTCTCCAGCCTATCGGTCCATTCATTCATATATCCGTGTCTTTTGCTCTCTCCCAATGCTATTCTATAATTCTGTCTGGTTGTTTCTAAATAATCTTCTTGTATTTTAAAACCTCATTATTCGCTTATTATTACTGTTATATGCTTCTCCAATTATGCCCAAAATCCGAAGATTTCATTTAAACCCTCTCGCTAACTACCCCACACACTCACAGATAAATCTACCAATCAATGGTAAGATCTAAACCGTATGAAGAAGTCAATGTAATCCGTCTGTAGAAGATGTCGTGAAGCAAAGTTGAATATTTTGTATTTTAAACTTAGCTTCACGACATCTTCTACATACGGATTACATTGAGTTCTTCATACGGTTTATATCCTACCATTGATTGGTAGCTTTATCTGTGTGTGTGTGTATATATATATATATATATATATATATATATATAGACATAGAATATTCGAAAATATTCTGTATGTTTATAATAAACATTTTGAAGACCTAATCGCTATAGAATAGAATACGTCACGTATTACAATTAGATTCTCGATAAAAGCAAGGGAAGTAATCTACGCGTTTCATTCTTGTTAGAAATCATCAGGACTACATATCCAGTGCTTTTATCGAGAATGACACAGCTAGAGACTTATAGAATACTTAGCTGTGTACAGGAACTGGTTTGAAAGAGCGGTTGCCGGTCCGGCAGAAATTAGAAATTGGAATAAATGCTCTGAAATAGCGATATATATGTGAATATAGACATAGAATATTCGAAAATATTCTGTATGTTTATAATAAACATTTTGAAGACCTAATCGCTATAGAATAGAATACGTCACGTATTACAATTAGATTCTCGATAAAAGCAAGGGAAGTAATCTACGCGTTTCATTCTTGTTAGAAATCATCAGGACTACATATCCAGTGCTTTTATCGAGAATGACACAGCTAGAGACTTATAGAATACTTAGCTGTGTACAGGAACTGGTTTGAAAGAGCGGTTGCCGGTCCGGCAGAAATTAGAAATTGGAATAAATGCTCTGAAATAGCGATATATATGTGAATATAGACATAGAATATTCGAAAATATTCTGTATGTTTATAATAAACATTTTGAAGACCTAATCGCTATAGAATAGAATACGTCACGTATTACAATTAGATTCTCGATAAAAGCAAGGGAAGTAATCTACGCGTTTCATTCTTGTTAGAAATCAACAGGACTACATATCCAGTGCTTTTATCGAGAATGACACAGCTAGAGACTTATAGAATACTTAGCTGTGTACAGGAACTGGTTTGAAAGAGCGGTTGCCGGTCCGGCAGAAATTAGAAATTGGAATAAATGCTCTGAAATAGCGATATATATGTGAATATAGACATAGAATATTCGAAAATATTCTGTATGTTTATAATAAACATTTTGAAGACCTAATCGCTATAGAATAGAATACGTCACGTATTACAATTAGATTCTCGATAAAAGCAAGGGAAGTAATCTACGCGTTTCATTCTTGTTAGAAATCATCAGGACTACATATCCAGTGCTTTTATCGAGAATGACACAGCTAGAGACTTATAGAATACTTAGCTGTGTACAGGAACTGGTTTGAAAGAGCGGTTGCCGGTCCGGCAGAAATTAGAACAACCGCTCTTTCAAACCAGTTCCTGTACACAGCTAAGTATTCTATAAGTCTCTAGCTGTGTCATTCTCGATAAAAGCACTGGATATGTAGTCCTGATGATTTCTAACAAGAATGAAACGCGTAGATTACTTCCCTTGCTTTTATCGAGAATCTAATTGTAATACGTGACGTATTCTATTCTATAGCGATTAGGTCTTCAAAATGTTTATTATAAACATACAGAATATTTTCGAATATTCTATGTCTATATTCACATATATATCGCTATTTCAGAGCATTTATTCCAATTTCTAATTTCTGCCGGACCGGCAACCGCTCTTTCAAACCAGTTCCTGTACACAGCTAAGTATTCTATAAGTCTCTAGCTGTGTCATTCTCGATAAAAGCACTGGATATGTAGTCCTGATGATTTCTAACAAGAATGAAACGCGTAGATTACTTCCCTTGCTTTTATCGAGAATCTAATTGTAATACGTGACGTATTCTATTCTATAGCGATTAGGTCTTCAAAATGTTTATTATAAACATACAGAATATTTTCGAATATTCTATGTCTATATTCACATATATATCGCTATTTCAGAGCATTTATTCCAATTTCTAATTTCTGCCGGACCGGCAACCGCTCTTTCAAACCAGTTCCTGTACACAGCTAAGTATTCTATAAGTCTCTAGCTGTGTCATTCTCGATAAAAGCACTGGATATGTAGTCCTGATGATTTCTAACAAGAATGAAACGCGTAGATTACTTCCCTTGCTTTTATCGAGAATCTAATTGTAATACGTGACGTATTCTATTCTATAGCGATTAGGTCTTCAAAATGTTTATTATAAACATACAGAATATTTTCGAATATTCTATGTCTATATTCACATATATATCGCTATTTCAGAGCATTTATTCCAATTTCTAATTTCTGCCGGACCGGCAACCGCTCTTTCAAACCAGTTCCTGTACACAGCTAAGTATTCTATAAGTCTCTAGCTGTGTCATTCTCGATAAAAGCACTGGATATGTAGTCCTGATGATTTCTAACAAGAATGAAACGCGTAGATTACTTCCCTTGCTTTTATCGAGAATCTAATTGTAATACGTGACGTATTCTATTCTATAGCGATTAGGTCTTCAAAATGTTTATTATAAACATACAGAATATTTTCGAATATTCTATGTCTATATTCACATATATATCGCTATTTCAGAGCATTTATTCCAATTTCTAATTTCTGCCGGACCGGCAACCGCTCTTTCAAACCAGTTCCTGTACACAGCTAAGTATTCTATAAGTCTCTAGCTGTGTCATTCTCGATAAAAGCACTGGATATGTAGTCCTGATGATTTCTAACAAGAATGAAACGCGTAGATTACTTCCCTTGCTTTTATCGAGAATCTAATTGTAATACGTGACGTATTCTATTCTATAGCGATTAGGTCTTCAAAATGTTTATTATAAACATACAGAATATTTTCGAATATTCTATGTCTATATTCACATATATATCGCTATTTCAGAGCATTTATTCCAATTTCTAATTTCTGCCGGACCGGCAACCGCTCTTTCAAACCAGTTCCTGTACACAGCTAAGTATTCTATAAGTCTCTAGCTGTGTCATTCTCGATAAAAGCACTGGATATGTAGTCCTGATGATTTCTAACAAGAATGAAACGCGTAGATTACTTCCCTTGCTTTTATCGAGAATCTAATTGTAATACGTGACGTATTCTATTCTATAGCGATTAGGTCTTCAAAATGTTTATTATAAACATACAGAATATTTTCGAATATTCTATGTCTATATTCACATATATATCGCTATTTCAGAGCATTTATTCCAATTTCTAATTTCTGCCGGACCGGCAACCGCTCTTTCAAACCAGTTCCTGTACACAGCTAAGTATTCTATAAGTCTCTAGCTGTGTCATTCTCGATAAAAGCACTGGATATGTAGTCCTGATGATTTCTAACAAGAATGAAACGCGTAGATTACTTCCCTTGCTTTTATCGAGAATCTAATTGTAATACGTGACGTATTCTATTCTATAGCGATTAGGTCTTCAAAATGTTTATTATAAACATACAGAATATTTTCGAATATTCTATGTCTATATTCACATATATATCGCTATTTCAGAGCATTTATTCCAATTTCTAATTTCTGCCGGACCGGCAACCGCTCTTTCAAACCAGTTCCTGTACACAGCTAAGTATTCTATAAGTCTCTAGCTGTGTCATTCTCGATAAAAGCACTGGATATGTAGTCCTGATGATTTCTAACAAGAATGAAACGCGTAGATTACTTCCCTTGCTTTTATCGAGAATCTAATTGTAATACGTGACGTATTCTATTCTATAGCGATTAGGTCTTCAAAATGTTTATTATAAACATACAGAATATTTTCGAATATTCTATGTCTATATTCACATATATATCGCTATTTCAGAGCATTTATTCCAATTTCTAATTTCTGCCGGACCGGCAACCGCTCTTTCAAACCAGTTCCTGTACACAGCTAAGTATTCTATAAGTCTCTAGCTGTGTCATTCTCGATAAAAGCACTGGATATGTAGTCCTGATGATTTCTAACAAGAATGAAACGCGTAGATTACTTCCCTTGCTTTTATCGAGAATCTAATTGTAATACGTGACGTATTCTATTCTATAGCGATTAGGTCTTCAAAATGTTTATTATAAACATACAGAATATTTTCGAATATTCTATGTCTATATTCACATATATATCGCTATTTCAGAGCATTTATTCCAATTTCTATATATATATATATATATTCTTTCTTTGGAGTGCTGCATGGCTGGAATGAAAATCGGTGTTGCGAGACACTCGTCCTCACAAAGAAGCATCCTGTGCACAGCGTTCTACATGTGATTAATGGGTAGAATACTCAGTTGGAAAGTGAGAGTAATCTGTCTCAAGTCCTCGTATTAGTCGAAGGGCGACGACGAGTGTTGTTCTTCAATAAATAATCTCTATTCAATATTCTAAGCTATTTATTGCAATCGTCTGAATTAAGAGTCACTTTTCTGCGTTCACGCAAACATAAGAGCGCGCGTGCACGTGCAAATATTTATATATATATATATATATATATATATATATATATATATATATATATATATATATATATATATATATATATATTTATATATATATATATACTATTTAGTTTTGGTGAAAACCAAAAGATAATACTTGAAATTATTTTATTTATCTCTACGTTCGTTTCAATTTTAACGAAATACAATTACGAAAATATACAGATAATGATTTGCAGATTATTTAATTTATCAAGTCAATAATCACATCATGAAATCTGATCAGGAAATTGATATTAGATTTAGAGATGCATGTCCATAAAGATACCAAGCCATGATAACATTTATAGATATCAAAAACAAGTATGAATTTATGTAAGGATGGATGGATGTATGTATGTATGAATGTATGTCTCTCTCTCTCTCTCTCTCTCTCTCTCTCTCTCTCTATATATATATATATATATATATATATATATATATATATATATATATATATATATGGGGCACCGCCCTTGTGTGTATATATATATATAGTATGCAAATATAGATACGTTCATGTTTATATATATACAGAGGGAGAGAGAGTCGTGCGGCAAGAAATGAAGTTGTATAGACAGACAGAGTGAGACATATTTTAATGAAAAGGGGACGTGTAGAGATTGTAGGAGACTCACATTAACGATAAAGAGAGGTGTATTTGTGTATGTGTGTGTGTGCGTGTGTATGTGAGTGAGTATGTGCGTGTGTTTGTGTTTATATGTATACGTGCTTATATTATCTGTGTATATTTCTATAAAAAGGTGAATGGCAGCTCTGAATTGAGAAGAAATGTATTTAATAACATTCCCAAATTATATATGCATTAATATGTAATGGTCGTTTTATTTCTTTACATCCAGATTTCATTTTATTCCTTTCGTATTTTCTCTCTGTCGATAGTATAAGTACCAGTCATGTTGTTAATCTCAAACAAATCACCTCCAATTTTCTTAGAAGCCATTATTTTTAATGTCTACAATGCCAACGGTGTTGCTAAAAGTTATAGCGATGAAATCAACAATTAACAATAGTTATATCTAACTTCTGAACAAATCTCAACTGAATGAAACTTGAATTCAGTTTCTCTGCAATCAATAAAGAAGTAATGCACGTATAATGGGTATACATTGAATCAACATACATGCTTCTGTTATAAACATACATGCCACGTACGCAAATTTATGAATTCACAGTTGTAAAACCAGTTTCAACATTTGGACAAGACAGTTAATATGAAAAAAATCTGGACCATGCGCTACGGCGATAACTATAATTATTCTATATATGTTGTTAGTTGGGCACTAAACTTGTGGAAGCGTTGGAAGCTTGCATTCTATTCACTCCAACTGTTCATGCTGTGAGTTCAAATCTTGCTGATGTACAATTTGCCTTTCATCCTTTCGTGATCGAGAAATAAATTACCAGTCCTGTACAGGCAAGGATTCTTCATCCACCCTCTCTATATGTACGTCTGTTTCTGTGAAAGAAATTGGAAATGTTCATACCTGCAGAAAGATGAATTCCGCTAGGTTTAACATGCTTTAAACACATTATATATCATGACAATGCTTCTGCGACTCGACCAGGAGTCCGGAGCCCAGGAAATGATGGAGATTGTTATGAACGTTAATTGTAATCAGGTATTGACAATGCGATTAGAAAGAGATGTTAAATAAACATAGGTAATTAAAACTGTATGCTAAAATCATGCACGATCATCTGTAAGGAGTCAACTCAATTTTATATAAACAAATTCTGATATTTTCGAAAAATGAAAGAGGAAAAACGAGATGTGGAAATTAGTCTGTTACTATTCCTATGACCTACTCTTTCCTAACTTTCAGCTGCTTCAATATAATTTTCTCAACAATAGATATTTTCTCAGTCTTATCAGCTACAGTAAGGATTAGTCTAGTTTATATTCTGCAGAGTTACTTCTTAAGATCCTCTGTGACAACTCTTCTGCAAGTTTCTATGGAGAAATCCAAGGATTAGCTTCTCCTGCGCAGCGAACTTTGTACGTTCTTGGACAATGCGTCTCATACTTCTTCACCCAGTTTTATATATCGGATTTAAAGGGAGATTTCTCCGTACCAAAAAGAGGCATGATATTGCTCCAACGTCTGCTTTTACGAAATACACTTTAGAAGTGTTTCACACAGAAAACACGCTGCTAGAGCTCACGTTGACTCAGATGTATCTGTGCCATATTGTGAAATTTAAAATTGCTTTGTTAGAAAATGAATATATGTGGTGCAGTTGAAAGGTTCATAAGCTGACTGATGGATTGATGCTAGAATTGTGAAGACTTGCGTGCATTACTTTCAGCTCATCTTTATAATAACTGCATTGAAAAATACACTTCATTTAGTTATGCCATGATAGTATTTTGGACAGCTAATGATGTTTCCAGCCTATGAACTTTTCAGCTGCCCCTCATAGAGGCCGTCAGACCTTTTAAGTCAGCTCTATAATAGCAATTGTAACAATGTATTTACTAAAGTACTTTTACAACACAATGCTATAATAATCTACAGATAGTTCCATTTTTTTTTTTTCAATTTTTTTCTGCAAATATCACTCTAGCAATGAAGACTACTAATGGGTGATGTCTTTTAAGCAATGATTGTACAATATGAAATCTACTTAGGTAAACTTGTTTCATGTATGTGATTAACGTTTGCAAGTCGCAAAGCTGATATTCTGTAAGAAAAGTATATATCTATGATATATTACATTTGGTCAGGACCTTGATGTATGGAACTTTCTCTTTCCAATAGATGCAGAAAATTCAAAGTAGACAGCGATGATTTAAACTATTGAAATTCTGTTCGTGATTAGCATAAATTCCTAAAGATTCACTGCTAGAGATATACATACTTAAAATAAAAGAGACAAACACTTTCAGCTTAGCATATGTATTTGCCTGGTTGTTTTCTCTGAATATTTCTGACATTTGTTCCATAGTAAAAGACTTTCTACCTAAACGAGTGTGATTTATTCATTAACATGTGTTTTTTTTTATTGACAGTAAAAGAGAATTATTCGATTTAGTCGACAACTTTGGGCATATATCTATCTAATGTTGCTTTTATTGATGTCACAGTGCGTTGTCTTAATACATTTTGTCTTACTGGTGACAGCACTGAAGAGTTGAAAATCTGTGTTGAATGTACTTACATGAGATTGATTTCTTTCTCTGTATGACTGGAATATATAGAACATCAACATAAAGAATGTCTTTGAGAAGGTATCAATTTAGCTAAGTTATCTATTGAAACATTTAAAACTTCTAATCTGGTAAGAAATAGAACATTTGGTGTCGAAACTTTCCAATGTCGAGTAGAAGATGTAGCTCAAAAACCTGAGGTTTACCTGTATTACAAAGGGCCGGGTTTGTGTTATTTGTTTCCGTCATCCTGTTGAATGTCAGTGAGAATTGCGTTAAGGGTAGACTTTCTCTATCGGATGGTCAAACACTTGCCTTTAATTTCACGAGTAGAAGCATCTCTCTCTCTCTCTCTCTCTCTCTCTATATATATATATATATATATATATATATATATATATCCCTCTCTCTCTCTCTCTCTCTCTCTTTCTCTCTCTCCCTCTCTTTCTCTTTCTCTTAATCTCTCTCTCTTTCTCTCTCTCCCTCTCTCTCACCCTCCATCTCTCTCTCTCACGTTCGATATATATATATATATATTTATATGCACACACACACACACACACACACACACACTAGACACATAGGGTAACTACTTCTACCTACACCTGGAAAAAAACTGGAAGAGATATCTGGACGACTGCTTCATCCTCTGGCATGAAAGTATAGAAAGACTGATTGAGTTTAAACGCCTTCTAAATGGACTCAACACAAACTTACAATTCACTATGGATTACAGCCATGAACAACTCCCTTTCCTCGACATCTTCATCAAGAAAACAAACAACAAAATAGAAACAGACATATACTACAAACCCACAGACTCCAAACATTACCTTCCATTCAACTCGTGCTACCCTCGCCATACCAAAATGGCAATTCCTTATAACCTAGCCAGAAGGATCTGCACAATAGTTTCAGATAAATACACATGCTACACGCGATTAGAAGAATTAAAGAACACACTTATCAGCAGAAACTACCCACCATCCCTAATCAACAATGGATTCCAACGTGCCCTAAAACTCAACATCCAGGAACTCAGACACCCCAAACCTAGGAATGAACAGCAACAGAAAACTCTACCATATATCTCCACACACACCTCCCTCAACAATGAGGCATTCGACACCATCCCCCAGAACATTCCTTTACTAAAAAGAGACCCAAGAATGAACAAAATCCTCCAAACACACAACATCATAAAGAGTAAAAGACAACCTAAATCCATAAAAAACATCCTCACACAAGCCAAAATCCAAACAACACTCACAATGAACACTACAGTAAAAAAAAATGCGGAAGGCCTAACTGTGGCATATGCATAAATCTAATAGAAGGTTCAACATTCCATTTTAAACATGGACAACATTCACAGTTAAACACAACTTTACATGTGCATCTGAAAACCTAATCTATGTTTTCACCTGCTCAGGTTGTCAAGAGCAGTACATAGGACAGACAAAGAACAGCCTCCGACAACGTATGACCGTTCATAGATCACAAATCAAAATACTGGAATACAGAAATATTACTTTTAGTGAAAATATCGCCAATTGTACACCTAACCAACATCCAAACTTTAAAATGTTCCCCATTTACAAATTCATAGACAACGCTTCTTTCATCCATCGTAGAAATAAGGAAATGCTGACTGCTATTTCTAGTGGTGTGGGTTTGTGAGACTCGCTAGGATGCCATGTGCGCTGTTTTATTTTTTTATATATAGCATACATAGATGTGTCTAGGATACTAATTCATCACCCATTGATGAGCTTGGATTAGTATTTCTATTCACAATTAACTTTGCGAAACAACAACAAGTTGTCTGGGTGATTGGTAGTTACCACAATTCTGGTTTGTATTTATTTTCTTATTTTTTTTATTAAATTGAGACAAGCAAACCCAATTGTCTATAGTTAATATTCTTTTCAACATAGCGAATCAGATCCTTACGATTTGAACACACATATCTATATATCTGTGTTCGCTTTTCTTTTATATTCTATTATAATATATATATATATATAAATTATATATATATATATATATATATGCCTCTATCTTTACTTCGGCCCTTGATAAACCTGTTTCTACATCATCCACTCTCATCCCAGGAACAGTTTTGATAGCGCTAGTTCGTAATTTAAATTCAGGAATTTTATATTCTTCGAATGAAAAGAACCTTCTGACGAGAATCTTTCTTTGCAACGAAGGCCGTATGGTCTCCGTTTATTTTGGGGATTCGAAACCGATCGGTAAAGGTAACTATAGTAGGTAAAGTCAATTTTTTAAAATTTATTTTGAAACTTTTTCATTATTTGCTAAACCTTGTTTATATTTGTTCTGGCTCGTTAATTTATTAACCTGCCATTGAACCACACTGGCATTTGGTTGGACAATACATGCGTACCTTAGCGCCTTGTGCGTGAAGGAACATATATCCTATTATATATATATATATATATATATATATATATATATATATATATATATATATGTGTGTGTGTGTGTGTGTGTGCGTGTGTGTGTGTGTGTGTGTGTGTGTGTGTGTGTGTGTCTGTGTGTGTGTGTGTGTGTGTGTGTGTGTGTTTGTATCTGTGTCTGTGTGTGTATGTATATATATATATATATATATATATATATATATACAGAGAGAGAGAGAGAGAGAGAGAGAGGGGGGTAGAGAGAGAAACCCCTATATATATATATGGAGTTGTGGGGTATGTATAATTCAAATGTCCGACAATCCAATGTCTGGTTAATCCGTGGTAATCCGTTTTTCGAGTATCAAGGTTTGAATGGCAGGTGAACATTGTAGGTGCGAAATAAGTTGAAGAAATAATGCAAATCAGGCTTAGGATGAGGTGGTGGAGGGTTCGCTGCTTAAGCTGAAGTCCTTAATCAGGAAATTGTGGTTTCGGATAGGGAACGAAAAGGTAGGTACATGAAAGTTTGGAAAAGATAGGTACATTAAAGTTTGGAAAGGATTGTTCGGAACAGCTTGTGAGGTTGATGGCGATAGGCGAGAGAACCAGGTGTGCCATAGGTGTGGTTTTGTGTGTGTGACTATGGGTTGAAATTGGTTGTTGTGAGCTATTGCTTTAGTT
>OZ024743.1:267252419-267314919 GCA_964016885.1 Eledone cirrhosa | reverse complement strand
TCAAACACAACATCGCTAAATGTTATTAATCCCATTCTAAATCAAGAAACTATTATTCCTATCGCAAATAACTTCTCCAATCCAATTCCTTCAATAGATAACACTAGGTCACTCGTTAATAATCTCTCTAATCGCAATTGCAATTGCCCTGTTAAAAATAAATGTCCTCTCAACAACCATCGTATTGATAAAAACTTAATCTACGAATGTAAAGTTATAACTGACACCAATTCCTTCACCTATTTTGGCTCCACTTCCACCTCCTTTAAAGCTCGTCTTTATAATCATCATTCGTCTTTTAAATACCAACTTAAAAGAACCGACACGGCTCTCTCAGAACTCATATGGTCCTTGAAAGACAAACATATTAAATATAACATCTCTTGGAAAAAGGTTTCTTCTGCTTCTGCAAACTTGAACAGTTCTCTATCCAAGACTTGCAATCTCTGTCTAAATGAAAAATGTACGATTATATCTAATTTAGATTCTATAATAAATAGACGCACTGTCTTGTTTTCTCTCTGCTTGCATAAATTCCATAGAACAGTCCATAAAGTATACAGCTAATATCCAATACTTTATCAATTTAGAATCCTTTTCTCAAAGGCACACATATATATATATATATCCTTCTTTAAAAATATACCCATCTTTCTACCTTATTTCAAAGTTATTTATTATACATTATCTATATCACTCCTATTTATCACTTCCCTTTCTTCCTTTTCCTTTTCTTTTCTTTTTCTTTTAATTTCTAACCCCTAATATGTACCTTTTCTCACTGTGCCTAACATAGAAACAATTATTACACAATACAATATATTCTTACCTTATATCACCTTGAAAAAATCCTTCGTAAACATAAACACATTTTTTTGACGTTAGATTATTCATCCTCAATTCATTATTTTTTCTCCCTTTCATCTAACTTATTCATCCTCATCTCACAAGATATCCTTACTTACATTACTTTTGTTTTTTTAATAATACATATCAACATTTTCTTTCCATCGCACCTATTATTAAACCCTTAAATATTATTCTTAATACATATTAACATTTTCTTTCCATCGCACATATTATTAAATCCTTAAATATTATTCTTAATACATATTAACATTTTCTTTTCATCGCACATATTATTAAGCCCTTCAATATACAAACCTTAACTTTACATTATTTTTCTCTTCGTTAATTTTAAAATTCTTTTAATTCATACATTATCTTCCAACGGTTTTTCAACCTCTCTATGTAAAACAATATATTTTTCTCAGTTATAAAAGCTATCTTTCTCTCTCTATCACCCATCTCTCCTCCTATCTTATCCTTCCTCATTATACTCCTCCCCCCCCCACACTTTTTACTCTCATCTCCTCCTCTTTTTCATCCTTTCCACCCCCACCCCCCTCAACAATTTTTTTTTCCCAATATCACACATCATTCAAAAACTACTTTTCATATGTTGATTTAAAACTGCACTATTCACAAGTGTTTTTTAACCTTCATATCATGTCTTCCTATTTTATCTGATGAAAACACAAATATTATTGCATGATGATATTTTTCTTTGAAATGCGCATAATAAAATACATGGAACTCTTTTAACCATCTTTTGATCTTATATATTATGTATACTCCAGTCCTACAAATTGTAGAGTGCTTCTTATCCGATATCTGCATTGCTTTATTGTACTACAATAAAACTCACCTCCTACATATATATATATATATATATATATATATATATATATATATATATATATATATATATATATATACTAGCAGTCATACCCGGCGTTGCGCGGGTGTAAGTCTACCATTAGTAAACATTTATTTTTAACCATAAGAAGTATGTGTTGTTCAATGTAAAAACGGTAAAATGTTATGACGTATGAAAGGTGAATGAGTGTAAAAGTGTGACATTGACGCGGTGAAGCTCCAAACGTGAACTATGCTACAAGGAACTCAGCAGCCCCAAAACGAATCACATGAAAATTAAGACAATAATGTGGGATGTTTGGCAATTCAGGGACTGAAATCGTTGCGGGATGACGGAGATAATGTATGATGACTTTGAGTGAAAGGTACAAATGAGAGGGGAGCCATACGTTTGCTACAGTAGAAATGTGTACATTTTTCGTTATGCATTGCGTATATGTAGGCATTCTAATGATTTATGTAGTTTGAAATGCTTACCATTCTGTATAGTTGTGGCTGCCAATAGAAACTGTAACGTTGCTTTTCCTAGACTGATTGCAGTGACATAGACTAAACACGAAAGACGCCCAAAATTCCTCAACACAAATTCTGCACCATCCTCGATTGCAAAAGTAACAGAGAATAACGAATAGCGATTATTACGCCAACAGAAAAATGCTGGACCAACTTCTATTGCACGAGATGCAGAAAACGAAACAACGTTCGATGTGACAGTAAATAAATGATGAGGCAACTGCTACTGCTTGAGGTGCAGAAAACGATTCTCAACCGTCACTGCGACAAAAAGCAAATATTGAGGCAACGTCTATTGCAGGAGATGCAGAGAACGAACCACAGCGTAAATTACGGCGGCATAGAAATGCTGAGGCAACTTCCGCAGCTCGAGCTGCATCAACCGAAACACAGCCTCAACTGCAGCAACAAAGAACTGTGAGTCAACATCTGCTGTTTCAGCTGTATCAACCGAAACAGGGCGTCAACTGCGGCAGCAAAGACATGTGAATCAACGTCTGCTGCACGCGCTGGCGAATCCATGGAAAACTGGCTCAACCAACCAGATGGGAACCTGCATTTCAATACCGTGCAGCTCAAAGTGGTCACAACGTTTACAGTCGAAAATGTATGATGTTATGAATTTCAAAAATGCAGTATGTCTACAATTTGGTAATTATTGAAAGCAGCGAAGTATTTGATTGTTAGAAGACGGTTTGTGTCGCAGTGTTGATTGCAGAACTTCTTGGTACACAATGTTTGTGGTTTTACCGTTTGGAGCAAATGCATAAAAGTTTCTTTTGTTTCCCACTCTGGAACATCCAACGTATAGCTGACCGTGCGAAAAGCATGGCTCTTCTAGGTTTATTTCCGCGACGGACAATGTTTGCCCCTGAGACCTATTTATCGCCATAGCGAAACTACAACGAACTGGAAACTGGAGCCTCCTAAATGAAAAGGGGATCTCTGATGTTGACGGACAAAGGGATAAAAACATGTTTCCCCTTTCAACACCCCGAGAGAATCGTCGCCTTGATAAAGTTTTGCGTTAGTTTATTTACTGTAAGGGGGGTGCCGTTACAGAGTTTTGGTGTGTGTAGATTCCTCAAAAGCATAATTGGGCATCCTTGCTTAAGTTCCAATCGATGAGATGACAACCCGGAGGGGTTCAATGAGTTAAGAAACTCAATTGGGTAGTTAATGGGGTCTGTGACTGTATCGATGGACTTGTATGTACACGAAGCTGTAGGAGGAGACGTAAGCAGTTGTCCGTTGATTTTGTCGACAGTCTCATTTTTCGGAGCCAGTATTGCCCTTTCACACAGCTGGTTTGGATTTTGGTAGTTAGTGCTCAACTCAGGGAATACTGCACCTTTCAAGTCGTCAGCACTGTCGACTAAAGTGCAGACCGGTTCGAGGGAGATTTTTTCATCTTCATCAAGTGGCACTTTGCCATTCCCAAGTGTCAATAGGTTGGTTGCAAAATCTGATGAAACTTGGTCACCAAGCATCCGAGCTCTCATGTTCGTAGAGAGCGTTAATGTTGTGACATAACACCAAAGCGGAGATGACTTTAAGCATGCTCGAATAGCATCATCCCTTGTTCCTTTGGGAATAACATGGAGGGTTTGTCTAAAATCTCCGGATAAAAGGACAGTTACGCCTCCCATGGGATCCTGGGAGTCTCTTATGTCTCTTAAAGTCCGGTCCAGTGCCTACAAAGCTCCTTTATGAGCCATGGTGCATTCGTCCCAAATTATGAGTTCACACCTTTTAAGCAATTCTGCCTTTTCTGATCCTTTGGTAATATTACAGCACGGTGTGTCCTTTACTGTCATATTGAGGGGGAGTTTGAAGGCTGAATATGCTGTCCTGCCTCAAGGAAGCAAGGTTGCTGCAATACCGGAATACACAACAGCAAGTGCTATGTGTCTGTGTTGTCGAACCTTAGCAAGAAGATATACATATATATAATTATATATTTCATTTCTGAATTTGTTTAGCAAGATTCTTTATCTGAAAACGTGTGTTGAAACCGATATTGTTATACTTTGGGAGGGTCATGTTGCCAATAAGAAACACACGCACCAGTTGTTTCACTTCAATTTATTATAAATTAAATTTATAAATTTAGGAATTTATAAATTTCCGGTTGGTTGGTTGGTTCCACAACCAGATGATTGTTCATATATTGTCAAAGTTCTTTCGTCACACATTCTGTGATCTCTTCAGTGACTGGGGATTCTTTTCTTTGTTTTTGTGCCTCTCCTTTGTTCTGTCCTACGCCATCTTGTTTTCAATTATACATATATATATTTATATATACACACACACACACACACACCCACGCACACAGAGAAGACGCAATGCTTAGACAAATCACAGAGGCAATAAACATAAATGAACTCCAACCATAATTAAATAGAAAACATGACTGGAATAACAACATCACAACTTATAAGTAAGGACAAAATGAAAACACACACACAGAGAACAAACAACTAACTCGTAACATGTAAGTAAACCAATAAATAAACAAATAAAAAGACACACAGAAAGCCGGTTGTAACACATGCGCAAACCAAGCACACAACACACACAAAGCAGATGGCGTAGGCCAGAACAAAGGAGAGGCACAAAACAAAGACAATAATCTCCAGTCACTGATGAGGTCACAGAATGTGTGACAAAAGAACTTTGACAATATATAAACACCCATCCGGTTGTGGAACCAACCAACCAACCGGAAATTCCTAACATTTATAAAATATATAATAAATTGAAGTGAAAGCAACTTGTGCGTGTGTTTCTTATTGGCCACATGACCCTCCCAAATTATATATATATATATATATATATATATATATATATATATAGAGAGAGAGAGAGAGAGAGAGAGAGAGAGAGAGAGAGGTATATATATAGAGGAAATAGATAGGTAGTTAGGTATGTATGTAGGTTTGTAGGTGGACACATGGTTGAAAGTACGTATGAACGTCAGTGATTAAACGTAGCTATATGAAAATGATCCCCATATGCGTATGTACTTGTGAACATTCCTATCAATCTGTTTGTGAAATTCTCTGTGTAATTGATATAGTGTGAGCATGTGTATTAGAGAGGAGATTCTAAAGATGAACAAGACTCGGATCATTACTTGTAATAACTACATAAGAGAATCACGACAGCCAAATAAGTATTGTACTGATATTTTTTTTCTTTTGTTCATTCATTCTATCGTTCATTGATAGGCGTATTGCCTCACTCATTCGTTCGGTCATAAGAACATTAAAATATCTGTCGAATGGGAAATTATTTCTCATGAAAAATATATTGGAATGATAGAGGAATGGTGGCAGAAAAATATTTCACTTAAGCTGGAAATTAATTCCACAATATCCTCTCCATTCTATGACAAGTTGTTAATAAAGAATGAAAAATTACTTTATCGTAATGTCTTGTTCTCCCGAAAATCGCTATAATATTAAGATCTCTCGCATAGTTGGAATTATTACATCAATAATGATCCAAGTGTAGTGTATAATTTAATATAGCTACCAATGTTCTGCTTGAACGGTTCCTCGCAACAACAAAAACAACAAATATACAATTACAATTACAGAATTAGCAGCAGCACTAGGAACAGCAACAACAGCATGACCAGCAGCAATAGAAGCAATGGCAATATGAACAAGAGAAGAAACCAAAAGAACAGCAAACAAATTTGAGGGAATATTAATAACGCCAATGACAGAAGAGCAAGAGAACAAAAACTAATTGTCGAATATATATATATATATATATATATATATATATATATATTCTCTCTATATATATATATGTATATATATATATATAATATATATATATATATACATACACATACACACACACATATATATATATATATATATATATATATATATAAACTTACATACACACTGACACGCATATACATGTAATATTCTGTGCATTTGTATATATATATTTATATATGTATATATATATATATATATTTCCCTCTCTTTTTCTCTCTCTCCCTCCTTTCTCTTTCCCTCACACTCTCTTTCTCTCTCCTCTTTCTCTCTTTTTCACACACTGTCTTTCGGACTTTCTCTATATGTATATATATATATCTATATATATATATATATATATATATATATATATATATATATATATATATATATATATATATACATACATATATATATATATGTGTGTCTGTGTGAGTGTTTGTGTGTGTGTGTAGGGGCTGACTAAAAAACTTGCCATATTTATATTTTTACCTATATTATTCATCGGGATCGATAAAATAAAGTACCAGTAATGCACTGGGTAATTGCTGGCATTGTGCCTAAAGTCGAAACAATTATTCATACTTTGACAAAAACAAAGGAAACCACGAATATATTCAGATCAAACCAGGTAAAGCAACATATAAAACATTCATAATCTTCTGATGTTTCTTTGCGACTGTAGTTGTTACACCATATTTTTGAAGAAGAAAGAGGTTAATCAACCCTCTCTCTGTAGTGGCATTCCAGGCGCTCCACTTAGCGAAACGGAGAGGTCTCACAGCCACTTCAGTGGGTTTATCTGACGCTTAGAACACATTCTTCTTAGAGTTGATCATCCCCTCCAAGTCAAAGTGAACTTCGTCAGAGGTTTCGGAATATATGGTTTGTTTTTCCATCTTGTTCAGCATTTTCAGTCAGAGCCTTTCTCTTTGTTTTATCAGCTACAATAAGCTTTTGTTTTGTTTGTATTCTGTAGGGGCACGTCTTAAGTTCCGTTTAACAACACCTACTATTTCTGTGGAGAAACCGAAAGATAGCCTTCTCTTAGGCAGCGATCTTTTTCCCCTCTGTTTTACAGACACTGACCATATCAGTAAATTCCTGTGTACGCTTCCATGGTCGAACAGAATGGGTATGATGGTCGTCAGAAAAGGTATTGAGGTTCTCTACTGTCCTATATGCCTTAAACTTCTTCACTCAGTTTCGAATATTGGCTTTGAAAGGAGATGTGTCCGTTTAAAAAACATGCATGAAATTGATCCTAGAGATGTTGTACGAGCCACACATAGAAGTGTTCACACAGAAAATCCGAAGTTTGATCTTCCATTGAGGTTTTATTGTCTTCTCAGATCTTGTATCTGCTATGTGCTGAAGTTCATTAGTCACCCTATGTATATTCATATATATATATATATATATCAACTAGAAATTGATTGACATATTTATATATATATCTAAAATAAACATATGAAACAATCACAGGGAATAATTTGTAAAAGTGTGTAAGCACACATAGCCAGGTAAGGGAACTAATTAAAGTTTAGCTAGAACTTTAAAACTAGATACCTTATAAATGATTAATCTTCCTTGTATATATTTCATTAAAGAAATATATTTCACCATTCGGATCTATTCACTGGAATCTTGGAGCATATTCTACAGTGGATATGGCGCATGTCTCTCCGACATGACACCCTTAATTTAAGTTTGGATATATATATGCCACGGCGCTATCGAACACTACTCGTAACATGTAATCCAATACAACGGTTTGCATGGTCAGGGTGTCGGTAACTGAAATGGCAGCCCCACCAAGTTTGCTTAGTGAGGAGGGGGATAATTGTACATCCTCCTTGATGAAAAGCAAAGCTCGAACAAACGGCCATCCATTTGTATGTATATATCTATACATTGTGTACGTATATATATATATATATATATATATATATATATATATATATATATATATATATATATATATATATATATATATATTGGATATATATATGTATTGGATTATATATATATATATATATATATATATATATATATATATATATATATATTATGTATTAATTTAACAATGAAAATAATAACAAGAGTAGACCAAATTGAAAATATATATATATAATTGTAAATATATTTCCGTTTATTTATTTTTCCTTTTATTAACTTTTCTTTTTATAGTATTTATTCATATTTTTTTTTAACTTACTTTGTATACTTCTCTTTCTTATATATATAATATATATAGCGTAAAGACCCCCTTCGGTCACGAATAACCGTGGAATTTGCACCTAGAAAGTTCCCCATCGAGGCACAAGTCCGAGCAAGTTTGTTTGTGGAAGATAAGTAGTCGCCCATACACAACATCCTCCCCTCTCCATGCCACCGTTGTTTACCAAGGGGAAGCCAATGGCTGATGCAGCTTGGCACCAGTGATGTCCCAACCCATGTCTATAGCTGAATAAACAGGAGAAACGTGAAAAATAAAGTGTCTTGCTCAAGGACACAGAGCATCATCCGGTATGAGAATCGAACACACAACTTATAAATACTAGGTGTCTAATTACTGAGGGCGACCTTAATATGGTTGTTCAGTCATTGATCTCTGATTCAAATGGAAGCATAGAATCTATAGCTTGGTTATGGCAAGTAGAGTAGGAGATGGTAAGCTCTGAAATAAAAACCTGAGCTCCCTCGATTTTCTTGGTCTTCTCATTCCATATTTCACACCAGTGAAAATTCTGTGCTCAAAATCTTGTGGTAGTTCTGAAACAAACTAAAATGTATTTTAAGTTGGTTGTTGAATCCTTAATCTATCTTGGGAATGAAGTGAATAAAAATCGATCACTAGATTAAGAAATATATCGAAGGTTTCATAAGGCAGCAAGATCATTTGGTAGTTTAGTCTCGAATTTGGTAACAATGTCATATCAACATTAAAACAAAAATATATATTAATAAATCCTTTGTGTTTTCCTCTATTCTGAAGCTTGGACGTGTTGCAAATACTACTTTAGACTCGTGGAACGATTCCATCAAAAATGCTTACGCCATATTCTGAAAATTGAATAGAACTCATTCACTTCTGAATATGATGATCTAGTTGCATCCGGTATATGTCCATCCATTCAATAATTTTTAAAAACCAACTACAGTGATTTCAAAATATTGTCTATATTGCTGATAAGCGTATTCATAAGCAAATGCTTAATAGGGAAATTTCTCAAGAAAAAAGGAAACAGAGTATGCGAGAAGAATGTTGGAATTGATAAAAACAAACCTGGAAAATCTCACAATAAATTGATATATTGATGCATATGAGATGTTGTTTAACCTTTGAGGAAATCAAGGTAATACAAGTAATTATTTAGAGGAATATACTAAACGAAAATAACATTAAACAACGACTAGTTAGGAAATATGAAATTAATGGAACATTTTCTTCTTGTACAGTGTGTAGCAAAAAATCTGCGAGTTAGAAGATGGCCTTTAATATCACATAAAAGCACATAATATGGTCTTACTTCTTACTACAGTACATACCAGCCAGTTCGCCCTTATGAATCCCACATATGCCACAAGATCAGCAAATATTAAGGAGGTCTAAAGAGGTGTTTCAATGTTCATCAAGATGAGACTTCACGGACAGGTCAATTTGCACAAAAAACTAATGTGCAAGTTATGTGGACAGCTTTTTAAAAGTATGTCTGATCTAAAGAGCCACATAAGATCTCATGCCAGAACTGAGCACTCTTAAGTGGTCACATTTTGTATTGAGTAGACAACCAGTATATATGAATGTATATATTGTGAGTGTATCTCTATATGGCTGATGGGTACATGCTGTCAATATATATATATATATATATATATATATACTCACTCATCTACCCCAAATATTGAGTACTCTGGTTTGTAATGGTCTAAAAGATTTTTTATCCCGCCTCCATTCTTAATCTCGTAAATACCCTTTAGCATATTCAATGAAAAAAGAAAAGCAGAGTACTTTCTCAAGATATGTGTCATCAGTATCAAACTAATGATATATTGTAAATGTGATAGATTGTCGTCTAGGTGAATGTATACTTTTTAATCTGTGTTTCGTACCGCCTCACATGTAGTCCATATTTCTGAAGTATCTATAAAGATCGGAACGTCACCAGCCTGTCTATGGAAGGAACCCCGTGAGATGGGGAGGCCGTTGCAGCGTGTTTTGCTGGCTTTTGATCGAGAAAATGCTTCTGCTGTCTTTTCCACGGGGCGTAGCACCAACACCGCTCTGCTCTAGGACCAGAACCCACCGCATTCTTCGGTGACCCTAGAGCCCCTGTCTTTCCTTTCCTTTACCATTTTGAAATATTCATACCTTGTTAAAACGGTGATCGTGTCCGATCATTTGGTAATCCAACAATGCACAAGACTTTTTATAATCAAACATGGCCATAGGTAAATCTTCTCTTCTGTATCAATCTATTATACGCTCAACGAGCAATTGATCCTTTGATCCTCCGCTTTGATTTCTGTAAATTTTACTTTCTTCTGGTATCCAAATGCAGGTAAATGTTTTCTCTAACATAGAAAGACTGATTAATTAAGTTCTCACCGCAACAATTATTTCCCAGATTTTATGTCACTGCTTAACAACTTCGATCAATGTCATTTATCATAACCTTTTGATGCAAGACTTGGCAGTGATATTTGTTAAGTGGAAAATATTTAGAGGCTCATTGGATGGACTGTACCTGAAATTCAAATGTCACACTATATCTCCCTGCAAACTACGTTAAGTGTAAACGTGTTAATGGAATGCTCAACTTACATATAAATTACTTGGACCTGCTGTCTTGTTGCTCAAGCAATTGAAATACCAAAGTAGCTCCATTCCACTATTCAGTTATGACAAATTTGGGCTCCTACAATACACCCATCGAGACACCTTCAGGATGAGTTGTATTGCAAGTTTATTGCTGCTGGCAACATTCTATCTTCTTCAACCGGAAACCAGCGATGCGAATAATTCAAACGCCTCTTATTTACTCCAACCATCGACGCTGTTACCAGCTCTATGTATTCGTCTTTCAAAGTCTAGTATTTGGAGAGTTTGTTTGGAGTAAAACTACATTTGTGATGGTACAGGTTAGTAAACATTCATTTGTGCCAAACCTCAGTTCGGTCACGACCTGGACGAAGAGATGCGGAAGGGTACTAAGCTGACATCACTGCCGGAGAGCTGTTGCAGAGATCTCACGCAGTTTGTGTCACCAGACTTCCGCTTTCTTCCGTCAAATTCTTATGATGTCCTTTCTCTTGGGTAAACAAATTCTGTGCTAAAGCGTTTCATGCAGAGGCTGTTTGCCGTGTAAGACATAACCACAGACATCAAGATATTTCTGTGAATATAATTCACTATTACCACGCTTGTCTTGGCAATTGACCTGTTGGATACGCCACGTTTTAAACATCTCAAATTTTTAAAATTAAAGACTCTACTGGAGAGTAATACTCAGTATAAAAGCAGCAGATGTCTTAATATTTTTGTCTAAAGAATAATATATATATTCTGTGAGTTTGTACCACTTTCTTTGTTCCATAGTCTACTTGACCAGAGAAAGTGACGTTTATCAAGTATAACGGATATAAATCCCATAAAAAATCAACAATAAAACCTGCAACAACAAAATCAATATGAAGAAAACTCAAAAGGTGGAAGGTAGGAGTTTCCTAATCAAAATAAAGATCTTTGGAAGGAAATAAATTAATATGTCTGATAGACTGATGTTTTTTCGACAAAATTGGCAGTATAAAATCAAGACGGACATTATGACGGACGATAGAATATAATAAATCAATCTATTGAGTATAAACTGTTTCGTCTAATTAAATAAAATACATAACTACAAAAGCAGACGATGGAAAATATAAATTTCTATAGAAATTAAGATTGATTTCCTTATGTTCGCCGTCTAGAGAGATGTAATGATTTTAAGAGGAAACTTCTAAGAATTTCACTCTCTTTGCTGACATAGTGTCATATATCCTTTCTGTTATGGTCGGAAGTTGGATGTGATGTGATTTGTCATTAAAAATTACGTGCGAGACAACAATAATAATAATAATAATAATAATAATAATAATAATTATAATAATAATAATAAAATTTGCCATAGGTATCAGGAAGACTCTCGGCATATATCTCAGACAACAATAATGAAGGAAAATAATAATGATAATAATAATAATAATGAGGATGATGTTGATGACGATGATGATGATGTTGATGTTGATGATATCGATAATAAAAACAACAACAACAACAATAATAACAATAATAATAATAATAATAATACCAACAATAATAATATTGATTATGATGATACAATGGACCATCTTATTTGTTGGTGAAACAATAGATCATCTTATTTCTGAATGTCCGGTACTGACACTAAATGAGTACAAAAACCCGCCTGATAGAGTAGGCTAATACCTGCATTGCAAGCTATGCAACAAATACAAAATATAAACATTCATCACCTGGCATCGACACAGCACAGAGACAGTAATGGAAGAAGATAGTGTAAAAATACGTCGACAATTCAAGATATCATATAATCAACACACGAGGTATCAGCGCCAAGGACAGAAACATAAAACATCTAGATTAATTTATATGAAAATTCTATCAACTTTACGCATATCAGTAAAACAACATTTGAAAATCTAAATAATTGTAAAAACGTAGACATAGATATTTAGGGGACGGGATGCCTCACACCAAAACAGTTCCACTCACCCATTATAGGGTACTTAAATGTGATGAGAAAAGGATGTGAGAGTCAACGTAGCTGTATACCATTTCAATATAAATATGAATTAGAGACTTCTTGTAAAAGGATGTGATGTTGAATAAAATTTGGCCATCTAAGTTTGTTTCGAAATATAGTTTATACATCCCATCTATACACACACACACAAAAACACACACGCACGCACAGCACATACACACACACACACGCGTACACACACTCCCACACACGCATATATATATATGTATAAATATATATATATATATCATATGTAAACATATACATATATATATATTGAGAACAAAATTAGTTTACATTATGGTTTTTATAGATCATGCAGAGTTACCACCGTTTCAGAAATCGTTGGCTCAGGGTCAGTGTTAATGTTAAAGACCTGACTTCAGCCCAATCTGCTCATCAGACTTTTTAATCAAGCAAAATCACTTCAGATAAAAATTTCAGAAAGTTAGAACAATAGGCTAGAAACAAAGAGCAAATAATGATAAATAGAACAAAACAAAATAATGAATTTACCCAATACATTTGAAAATGATATTGAATAGGTAGAACAGGGTTCGAACCTGGAAGGATAAGTGAATAATAAAGACAAATAATAAGCGAAACTTAACATAACACTAACCAGTCTCGGAAAACAAACAGCAAAATCTCTATAAATTTCACCGAGCCGGACTGATTACACCGCTAGTGTATTAAATATCTGGAGTCACAACTTAGGCTAATGTTAGACACAAATGTTGGACAAAATGTTTGACTCGAACACAGTTCCTATCTGGATAACCAAAGGACAAAAAATGACCATAGAGCATAATGAAGAACTAAACGGATGGAAATGAAACAACCAATTAAATATCCCTGACATATCTTTCAGTAACGTGGAAACTACTGAAAGGCATAACTTCCCAAGATATGTGCAACGGAATTAAACACTCTCAGTTTGAAGATGTGTGTTCTAGTTGCCTGAAGAACGGGACACCCAGCACTTGAAATTAATTTGCAAATGCTTGACCATTCCATGGACACGTACAAGGTTAAATAATTCTCGGGAGTTTATGATGGTGAATCGAACTCATCCATGGTAATTCATCAAAAGCATGAATAGTTCAAAACCTATTAAATGAATTTCGGTTATCTAATTATACTTTAGCTTGCTGTGTCTGATATTATGGATGTCCTCATACCAGGTTTACTGTAAATTTCTCTAGCTGCTAGACACCCATTTTGTTCCATATTATAACACTATTACACTCATTACATATATCATTTTCTTCATTTATCCGTTAGAAAACCGACCATATATGAGTTCATTGAACATTTTCTATCCCCATTGGAGCTATTACATATACTTAAAATGGCATTGAAATCTCAATAAACGGCATTGAATTATTTAACTGTTAGTAATAATTTATAAATATATTCAAATCTCGTTATCTAAGTGAAAGTGTATCAGGCAGCTTCAGAAACTACTACGATATATATATAAAAAATAAAATTTCGCTGTACATGGCTGAATACAATAAATGTAATCTGAGTTTTTCGAATATTAATAATAACATTTGATTCGTTTGCAATTATGCAAACAAGCCTCAATTTTAAAGCCATGTCAGTAGAATGAACACTTCATTCTTGCTCTTGTGTTCGCATGCGAACAGAACTGAAGACACTAATGTTTCTGGGTATCACCCTTCATCAGTACAGCTCACTGTTCACCTGCCAAACTGTCAGAGCTAGTGAAAATATATGATGGGATGTATAAACCATATTTCGAATGGGGTACTATTTGATGTTTTTATCCAAATAGAGTCGTCGAAATTAATCACCGACTTACGGGCATTGAGGATGACATCAACTTCGAAATCTTTAAACACTGTGAGTGTTTTAGCGGAACTGATAGCTCTAAGGAGAAGTGGTAAAGTGATGGAGGAGTAGTAATTATTGATGTCGAATTGGATAAAACGGCAATGTTCCTTGTTGCATATGCCGTTGAACCAATCAATCACCGCGAAAGAATTGTTCCACAGTGCAAGAGGGGCCAAAGTTCTAATTTCAGGTATGATTCTATCAAGAATCCTTTTACTAAGTCTACCTAAATCGGACTTCGTAGAGTTAAAAAGCCGAATAGAGGGGTTGTTCGGAAAATTGGATTTGTGATCCTTCAGGGTAAAATGGGGAGAAATAGGGTCCAGAGGTTCGGTCCGGTCCAGAATGTTGAGATCAGAGGTGATTTTAAACCCAGCATCGTTGATTTCATTGATGACGCACCGATAAGTTTTACGGTAATCCTTAGTTACAGCATTATGCAGTAGTTGATGGTAAGTACAGCGCTCCACTTGATATAGTTTGCCAGTTTTGTCGGAATGGACGTGCACGGCATTAGAATCCTTAATAGCACGAATTCTTGCTCTACGGTTCTTATATATTCGATATATATTTATCCTTATCGAGACCTCTTTTGATTTTAGACATCAAATGTATTATTATTACTATATATATATATAAATAAGTGTGTATGTATGTGTGTTTGTGTTAGTATGTGCGTCTGCGCATGTGTCTGTGTATATAATACAGAAAGGAATCATAGATAAAAAAAACACTCAATATAGAAAGAAGATACATATTTATTTAATAAAGAAAAGAGCATATTTATATGGAAGCATTTCGTGAAATTGGATTTATCGTGGTATTTATTTCTCTTTGCACGTCAATGTATCCCTAATTTGTATACACATTCTGAAAATTTACCGACTCCATAAGCCTGAGACCAAGGTGTGCGTGGATTCAGAATTCGATATTTGTAACCCACCAGACCACAAATACAACAAAAATTCACTTCATTAGGAATTCTCCATGTTAAGTAAGACATTCTAAGCAAATGTCTCCTTTTCCTACCACAGCAAACAACAACGAAGTCTAATTGGGATCAAAGGGCAAATAACTAATTTGAATAGTAATTTAATCAATGGTTGAAGGTCAAATGCTGCCCTAATCTAGACCTGTAAGATGATGATCAAAGTTTTAAAGTTGGGTTATTTCAGTTTTTAAAATTATGGATTAAATTAACGAAATGAATTGAAAATGATTTCATCTATGTTAAGCGTGATATTATTGTAACGGAGAATGAGGAAAATTTGCAATTAGTTTAGTATTTAATTAGCCACGGGAGTTAATTGTATCAACAGCAGCGTTCTTACAGGTACAGGTGCGAATACAGTAAAGTAGTATAACTATATTTGATAGAATATGAAACTTAATAGAAACTTGTGAGAATAATTATGCATTTCAGTTTGACTGCATGTGTGCTAAACTAGGATATATAATAATAATAATAATAATAATAATAATAATAATAATAATAATAATAATAATAATAATCAGATACCAACAGGTGAGATGATAAAGGAAATTGACTCTGAGGAAGGATACAAGTATTTGGGCGTTCTGGAGGCTGATGGCATAAAGAACAAAAAAAATGAAGGAATTGTTAAGAACTGAATACATTCGGAGAGTAAGGAGCGTATTGAAGTCACATCTGAACAGCAGAAATGCCATAAGCGCAGTAAATTCCCGAGCTGTGTCTATTATTAGGTACAGTGCGGGAATTCTGAGATGGAATGTTGCTGAACAAAAAGAAATGGATAGGAAGACTAGGAAGCTATTGACTATCTACAACATGTTCCACAAGAGGAGTGATGTCGATAGACTCTACCTAAGGAGATCTGAGGGTGGAAGAGGTCTTATCAGCATAGAGGACTGTGTTCAGATGGAGAAAAACAACCTATACAAATACGTGACCTATAGTAAGGAGCCAATGCTCAGAGCTGTACTGAAGGAGGGGACAGTAGGCCAGGGGATACCCAAGGAGGAAATAACATCAAGGAGGAAGAGCAGCCTTAAGGGAAAATCCCTTCATAGTACCTTCTTTGAGAAAACTGAATTTAGAGATCCACAGACATGGAACTGGTTGAGAAGAGGAGACCTCAAAAAGGCTACAGAAGGAATGCTAATGGCTGCGCAGGAGCAGGCCCTCAAAACGAAGTGGTTGAAGCACCATATCTACAAGGAGGAGGCTAGCCCACTGTGCAGGATCTGTGGAGAGAGAGAGGAGACTGTGGCTCACATTGTGTCCGAGTGTAAACACCTAGCCCAGACCCACTATAAGGGCTGGAGACACGATGTGATGGGCAGGGTGATCCACTGGCACCTGTGCAAAGTAAACAATCTACCACATTCTGAGAAATGGTATGAGCATAGGCCAGAGGCGGTGATGGAGAACAGTCAGGTGAAGGTGCTGTGAGATTTTAGGATACAGACGGACAAAAAACTGGAACACAATAGACCTGACCTGGTGGTTGTGGACAAAGAAAAAAGATCGTGCCTGATTGTGGATGTGGCCTGCCCGTTCGACACGAGAGTGCAAGAGAAGGAGAGGGAGAAAATTAACCGATACCAGGACCTAAAGTGGGAGGTGAAAAGGATTTGGAACTGCCATGAAGTCAAAGTGATCCCGATTGTCATAGGCGCACTGGGGACTATCTCCAAAGGTTTCCAGGGATGGTTAAAGAAAATCGGCCCCTTCACGCTTTTTGGAACGCTTCAAAAGGCATGCTTGCTTGGAACGGCAAGAACCCTCCGATACGTCCTGAATATCTGAGGCTGCAGGTAGTGGCTTGATATTCAATCCAACGGACTTTCCAGTTAACCAACATCAATGACTGAGATTCAAGGAATAACAATAACAATAATGATTTCTTTATTAACCACAAGGGTTTACATAAAGTAGACATTAAGGACAGTGCAGGACAATGCAGGACGGTACAAATGGGCATTTCTGCGTGTAAAAAAAAACAAAAACAGAGGATGTAACAAAAATAACAATGAAAATAACAATGAAAAATTCCCCAATAGGGGGGAGACTTCGGAGGGACATTTGTGGAGAAAGCCCAGTAAAAAGCCACAATGACCCTGACCACCAAGGCAAGTGCCCTCTCCCAGTTTTCCACCTTTAATTTACAGATATATACTCAGAGTAGGCCCATTCACTCGGGCCATTCTTGCTTCTCTCACCCATCTTTCAACAAAATGCTGGGAAGAGAGCACTTCCCTCTCTACTCTGATTTTCCTTTTCAAATGAAATTTGAAAAAGTGAATCAGAGCATCACCGAAGAGGTAAGTGCTCGTCTTCAGCCCTTTCAAACGTGTCCACCATACTATCTCTTTCGCCATGGCCACCAGACAGATAAAAACTGCCTGCCCTTCCCGGCTAAAGGAGGAGGGCGGGGCAATCCTCACGATGGACTCAGATGATAGCTGGATCCGTCCTAAACGCGACAGCAGGTGTTCGACATAAACCCACAAGTCAGCAATTTTCGGACACTGGACGAGTGCGTGCAGGACGGTTTCGTCGCCCTGCGCGCATCTCGGACATGCCCGGCTGACGGCACCTCCATGCCTGTAGAGTTTATCCCGAACTGGCAAGGCACCTCGGTAGCACTGCCAGGCCAGAGATTTCTGGAAGTTGTCCATAGGCCCTGGCCCGAAAGTTCTTCCGAAGAGATTGGCTAGTTGATTTTCGTCGACGCCTAGAGTTTCCCCAAGTACGTCGTCGCTCTTCCCCTCCACTAATCCTCTATAGAACGCCGAGGTGGAGTTCCCACCGATCACATTGCCCGATTGATCGAGGGCTGTGAGCGCCTGAAGACATTCCAGTCTCCAGGCGCTCCCTCTCGGTCTTCGCTTGACCCAGGACTGCAGCTCCGTCAAGGAAACGAGCTGGGGAAAAACGCGTCTAGCAAACGGCGACCACACCTGATCACCGTCGAGGAAGAGGTGGAGATGTCGTAGCCTGAGCGCGTGCCTGCACATCATCAGCCACGGCATGCCCAGCCCTCCACGTAGCGGGTGTGGACAACAGATGGACCGCCTGACCATCGGAGCACGTCCCTTCCACAAAAAGCGAAAGAGCAAACGCTCCAGCGCAGTCAGGCGAGGCTTAGGACAAGGTACGACGGTTAGGCGGTAGCAGATGACAGACGCGATGTACGCGTTAGCCACCTCCGCTCGACCTTTCAGGGATAGCTTCCTCTCCGCCCATTTCTGGGTGAGAGAAGCCACCCTGCTCGTCACCTCGTCCCAGTTTTTGTCCGTCTGGAGGTCCGGACCGAACCAGACCCCTAGCAATTTAACCGGTCCGTCCGTCCAGCGCCCGACGACGCTGTTGGACGGCATGGACCTGCCTCTCCAGGTGCCGAGCTGCAGGCCCACTGACTTTTCCTGGTTGATCATTGCTCCTGTCACCGCTTCGTATTCTCTTAGTGTAGTGCCGATCGCCTCGATGTGTTTGGCGTTCGACACCACTACGGTGACATCGTCCGCATATGCTGACACGGATCTTCCGCATCCTAGTTCGCGCGGGACTCCCCTCAACGTCTCCAGTTTGTGCAGTAATGGCTCGAGAGTCAATACATACAAGAGGGACGAGAGGGGACATCCTTGGCGGACCGAGCGCATGATGTTGAACGGTTCCGACAGGTGACCGTTCACTCTCACCACAGAGCAGATGTCGCTGTGCATGGCAGCGATCCAGCCTCTGAAGACGGGCCCAAAGCCAGCCGCCCTCAGGACTGCCGCTAGGTAACGATGGTCGATCCTATCGAAAGCTTTCGACTGATCTAAATTGATCAAGGACCCACCCGTGCCAGGTTCCTTAGCTACCCTCTCTATGATGTATCGCATGAGGTGGAGGTTGTCGTGGATGGATCTGTCGGGAATGGCGCATGTCTGCGCCTCTCCCACCAGACCACCAACGACAAGCGCCAACCTCTTTGCTAGCACCTTGGCCAAAATCTTGAACTCTGTGTTTAGCAGAGTTATGGGCCGGAAATTGTCTATGTTATCTCCCTTGTTCGGATCCTTTCTCAGCAGTGCCACCGCTCCTCGGCTCACAGAACTGGGAATTCTCCCGTTCTGTTGCCAGTTGCAGTAGACGTCCGCCAAGAGGCCTCCGAACAAGTCTGGCATCTGTACGTAAAGTTCATAGGGCAGACCATCCAAACCAGGCGATTTACCCCTTGTGCAGCCAGTCATTGCCTCCCTCACTTCAGCGGCTGTTATCGGCTTTTCGCAACACTTCGCCTCAGTGGCCGAGAGCCGCGGCAGTCCGTCGAGGTAGACACTAAAGTCCATCCCTCTACCCGGCCCACCGCTGCCCCCGAACAGCTGAGCGAAGTGTCGTTGAAAAGCTTCACACATTTGCCCGGGATCGAGTAGCATGCGCCCGTCGTGGTCCACCAAAGACCGGATCGTGGCTTTGTTGCCACGACGCGCCTCCGCCACTCGGGCCCATTAAACGGCTTTCGTCCCCTCGTGTCTGAGAGCACGCACCCTTGCTCTGACAACGCAGCCTTCGTGCTTTGCATTGAAGAATTGGTCAAGGGCCAATTTCGCCGCAAGCACGTCGGTCGCAATGCCTTTGCTAAGCGCCTCGTCTAATTTTCTAACTAGTTCTCCCTCTGCTCTATTTTTCTCTATTGCTAAAGCCTTACTAAACCTAATCGATTCTATTCTAATCGCTCTTTCCAGAGCAAACCACCACTTGTTGTTGACGATGGCCCCCGTCAACGCCCGCTTAACTAGTTCGCTAATCCGGTCTCTGTAGGCCTTGCGCGCTGGTAAGGACGCGTTTAGCTTCCAGTAGCCGGGTCCTCGTCTATGAAGCCTATCTAAGTCAAGCACACAGATCACGAATTTGTGGTCCGTGTAGCTGACTATCTTGAATTGTGGACAGCCTATGCTAGACCTATCTATTTCCCTACAAAATACTCTATCTAGATATGATGTGGATGACCCGATGCGGTTTGTCCAAGTCCACATTGGCACATTCGGGAATTCCAATCGGTACCTGTCAGACAGTTCAAAACGCCTGAGCAGGTTGGTGAGGCTCTTGCACCCTCCACCCCTATCCGCTAATCCCACACGGTCCCAGCGTGCATCTAAGATCCCGTTCCAGTCGCCCACTAACACTAAAGAGCGGGACGTTCCAAGAAAGGTCTCCAGACGCCGGAAGAAATCAGGCCGCCCTGCTCCTGTCGGGGCATAGACGGCCACTAGCCTGAAAGCTTGCCCGTCTCCGCTGGTCACGTCCAGCACCACCAGCTTACCCTCTGGGTCCAGGAAGATGGCCCGTATGGCGAGATCCAAACCTCTCCGAAAAAGCACAGCAACTCCTCCACCGGATCCCGGACGGCTGGGAGATGCGTACACATCGTAGCCGCCGAAGATCGGTGCGAAGGCCCGTGCTTCGGAGATTCTGGTCTCGCTGATGGCCACTACATCTATGTTTAGTGACCTGAGGTCGTTGAGCAGGTGACCCTGCTTCCATGACGACCCCAAGCCACGCGCATTGATGCTGCCTATTCTTAGTGAGGTCATGTTTAATATAGAGTGGAAAAGATGGGAAAGACCACTTACCGTACTTTTGGTAGAGGAGGGATGGTTTTTACATCCCTTTTCAGTTAATCGTCTGGTGAAGGGACCGTTGAATCGTCCCTTCGGCTGGTCGTCGGCTCTTCTAAGAGAATGTCTGAGTATACTCTTCGATTGATGGTTCCTCCTAGGTCCCTGAAATCACCAACTGCGTTGGGGAATTTCGTTTTAATGTTTGTGTATTGTTTCTGTGCTATTTTTAGCAGTCTTATGTTAGTTGGCGTTTTGATTGCTGCTGGTATTATGTAGTCCTGTTGTGAAATGTCTGTGTGTTCAATTATGTAAGTCATTAGTTTCTTGTTGTGTGTGTTTATTGCCGTGCATTTGTTTTTCTGGGGGTGGGGTGTGGTTCTGCTATTTTCTTGTCGTTGTTGCTGTGTGTGTGTGTTTTGTTGTTGTGTTTGCGATGTTGGTGCTTGTGGTGGTGGTGTTGAAGGTGTTGTTGTCGGTGGGGTTGTCGCCGGTGGTGATGGTGGTGCTAGTGTGGGTGGTGATGGTGTTGGTGTTGTTGCTGCTGTGGGTCTCTTTGCAGTAGACTTTACCCTTTTTTCATTTCTTTCCTCCCTTTTCAAAGGCGACGATTCGCTGCTTCTGCGTTTGTGCCTTCTTACGACCTTTTGCCATCTCTCTCCCACCTCACACTCCATGTCTGATTCTGTGAGGTCGGGGAGGGGTACCAGCTCCACTCTTTCACTTGTTGTTGTTGGTGATGTTTGCACTGGAGTCTCTGTTGCAGCTGCATTTGGTATTGCTGTTGTTGTTGTTAGTATTTCCACTGCTGCTGCTGTTTTTGATTTCCGTGGAGTGGGTATGGGTGCCACGGGCCTATCGTTCCTGGTTGCCGCTTGTCCTGTTGCTGGTAGCCGTGGAGCCGGATTCGGAAGGAGGGGGGTTTTCTCCTTTCTCAGGGTCTTCTCGTTGCAGAAGGCCCTGAGGTGAGTCTTCGATCCACAGCGAAAGCATTTCGGGCGTTTGCCCTCAACACTTATGGGCAGTTGAGTGCCGTTATCGAAGTCTATCACATCCGGGATAGCTTCGATGCACTCCTGGTTGGTTTGGATTAGCATCTCAATGGAGGAGCCGACCCAATCTTCTCTTACTTTTTTCTGTACTTGCAGTACAGTTGTTTTGTCCTCGATTCCGACGAGGACAGACGCGGCCAGCCAAGAAGGGGTCATTCCGGGGGGGACGTGGGTCAGTTTGACCCTCACAATTTTTTGCCCGCAGTAGGAGGGCACCAACACCATTTCCTCGCTCCTTAGGGTCACTACTGATTGGGCCTTTGCCTCCTGGGGTGTGGCAAAAAGTACGTCTACGGTGACATATTTTTTGCCTCGGGTGATGTGCGTTTTCCGCTGCCACACAGACCCCAAGGCTTTTTGTATTTGGGCCTCTGTGGCTCTTTCCACCCTACGGGATTTTGTACTTACTGTACGGTACGTGACCGTACAGTGCTCTTGGGTTTCGAAAAATTTTTCCGCTGCCTTGCAGATTGCTCGGTGTCCGTTCTTTGTCACCATCTTCTTCGCTTCCTCTAATTCCTCATTTGTTATGAGGATTGTTTCCAAGTTTTTCGCAATACCTGCAAATGAGATTGGTTTTTCTCTGCTGTTGTTGTTGTCGTCAGAGCTGCTGGTACTTTTGTTGTTGTTGCAGGTACTACGACTACTGCCTCCGCCGCTGTTGCTGTGGTTGTTGTTGGTGTTGCTGCTGCTAATGCTGTTGTTGTTTATGCTGCTGGTGATGCTGTTGCGGCTGCTACTGTTGTTTTCATTGTCACTGTTGCTGTTGTTATTACGGCTGCTACTGCTATTATTCCTGACGTCAGACGAATGAACTGGGTTTTCGTATTTCCCGCACACCTGTTTCGTCGGTGTCGTCGTCGTCGTGGAGAAACCTTGCACGCTTTGCACGAGACTTTTCTTTTCTTTCGTCACTTGCGAAAGAGAAGGGAGGGAGAGAGACACATTTAAAGAAGGGAGGGAGAGAGACAATCTTCTCTCTGCTGTAGTGATGATTGATGAAGAAGAAGACGGAATGAGTGGGAGTGACGTATGAAATTTCTTTTTCGTAGCCATGTTGTTTTTTTGTTTAAAATGAAATTTTGGGTACAAAACCCCAATAACTGGTTATTTAACCCCGAAGGGCCAAATAACGGACAGAAAGACCCCTCTCACGAGGAGGAGGGTGTCTTTATCAACAATTTGGTTCAAGTTTTAAACAATTTACAATTGTTTTAACGGTTAAAAATTACTATACCTTACAGAGCCGAGCCTCCGTCAACCATGGCATTCAATAATAATAATAATAATAATAATGATCCGCTTTTATTCTGCATCGCACTTATACCATTAAGTAAAATGCTCAATGAAACAGACCATGGATATAAAGTCTATGACAAAACCATTAATCACTTGTTCTACATGGATGACCTGAAACTATTTGCAAAACATGATGAACAATTGCAAGGGCTATTATCCACTGTGGAGCAGTTCAGTGCTGACATTAAAATGGAGTTTGGACTAGATAAATGCGCCAAAGCAACGTTCACCAGAGTAAAGATGCTGAAGAGTTCAGACATTAATCTTGATCGGGGGAATGTGATAAGAGAACTTGATCAAGAAAAAACTTACAAATATCTAGGTGTTTGTGAAGGAGACGGAATCAAGCACTGGACAATGAGGGAAAGGATAAGGAAGGAATGTTACCGCAGAGTAAAAGCAATCTTGAGAACGGAATTGAATGCAAGGAATAGGATCGATGCCATAAACACGCTTGCCATACCAGTAGTAACCTACAGTTACAATGTCATCAACTGGTCAAACACAGAGATCCGTAGGCTGGATACAAAAATTCGAAAATACTTAACCATGCACAGAATGCATCACCCTAAGGCAGATACAGATAGAATATATCTCCCTAGGAAAGAAGGAAGACGTGGGTTAATCGAGTTAGACATTGTGTTCAAAACTGCAACAATTGGATTATCTACATATCTAAGGGAATCACATGATTGGATGATCAAACTCGTTTTGAAACACGAAAGCATCAAAGATCATACTCCATTACAAAAGATGCACAAAGATACAGTAATGGACTACACATTCCAGAAGTCCCATTTACTGCTGAAATGGAAAACACAGAAAAAGCCAAGCAGGTAAAAGTAACTGCAAAGAAAGAACTGCTACAGAAACTGGCTAAGAAATGGCAAGAAAAGCCTCTGTATGGAAAATACCCAGAACGAGCAAACAGTCCTGATGTTGACAAAACATTAACCCATCAGTGGTTGGCATCCTCTGGACTGAAATCGGAGACTGAAGGACTGATTATATCAGCACAAGATCAGTGTCTGCCAACAAAAAATTACCAAGCCAACATAATAAAAAATGGATGCAGCCCATTATGCCGTGTATGTAAAAAACAACCAGAGACCTTTGAACATATAATTTCAATGTGCAGTCCTATAGCTCCAACAGAATACCTAAACAGGCATGACAGAGCTGCACAATACATACATTGGATAATGTGTAAGCATTTTGACTTGCCCCATCAAAAGAATTGGTGGGAGCATCAACCACCTCCCATACTTGAAAAAGATCTCATCTCAATCTTGTTGAACTTTAGCATCCAAACAGACCGAAAAATAGATGCAAATAGACCTGATATAATATTGAAGGACTTTAAAAAGAGGGTATGCCTGCTTATTGATATGTCCGTTCCATTAGACAAGAATGTATCTATAAAAACATTTGAAAAATTGAGCAAGTATAAGGACCTGGAGATAGAAATTGCAAAAATGTGGAAATTGAGAACTAAAACAATACCAGTGGTTGTAGGCGCTCTGGGAATACCTAAGGGGTCTTATGATTACTTATCGCAAATCCCAGGAAACCCGCGTATAGGAGAAATACAAAAGATAGTACTAATGGGAACTGCCCATATACTAAGGAAGATTCTGTCAATATAAGTACATCACAAGTCTGAACACTAAAGATACATGTGTGAGTATGTATGTTCTTTCCTGAACATGGCGGACCTTGTTGTCTCTTGAGGTCACTGGTTGTGACTTGGTGATAACTCGTATGAACATAAAGCAAGATAAATGCAACTGTAATAATAATAATAATAATAATGATAATAATAATAATAATAATAATAATAATGTTTTCTTTATTAAGCACAAGGGTTTACATAAAGTAGACATTAAGGACAGTACAGGACAATACAGGACGGTACAAATGGGCATTTCTGCGTGTAAAAAAAACAGAGGATGAAATAAAATAACAAAGAAAAATTCCCCAATAGGGGGGGGGGGGGACTTCCGAGGGACATTTGTGGAGAGGCCCATTAAAAGACCACAGTGACCCTGACCACCAGGGCAAGTGCCCTCTCCCAGCTTTCCACCTTTAATTTACAGACACATACTCAGAGTAGGCCCATTCACTCGGGCCATACTTGCTTCTCTTACCCATCTTTCAACAAAATGCTGGGAAGAGAGCACTTCCCTCTCTACCCTGATTTTCCTATTCAAATGAAATTTGAAAAAGTTAATCAGGGTATCACCGAAGAGGTAAGTGCTCGTCTTCAGCCCTTTCAAACGTGTCCACCATACTATCTCTTTCGCCATGGCTACCAGACAGATAAAAACTGCCTGCCCTTCCCGGCTAAAGGAAGAGGGCGGGGCTATCCTCACGATGGACTCAGCTGATAGCTGGATTCGTCCTACACGTGACAGCAGGTGTTCGACACAAACCCACAAGTCAGCAATTTTCGGACACTGGACGAGTGCGTGCAGGACGGTTCGTCGCCCTGATCGCATCTCGGACATGCGAGAATGACGGCACCTCCATGCCTGTAGAGTTTATCTCGAACTGGCAAGGCTCCTCGGTAGCACTGCCAGGCCAGAGATTTCTGGAAGTTGTCCATAGGCCCCGGCCCGAAAGTTCTTCCGAAGAGATTGGATTGTTGATTTTCGTCGACGCCTAGAGTTTCCCCAATTACGTCGTCGCTCTTCCCCTCCACTAATCCTCTATAGAACGCCGAGATGGACTTTTCACCGATCACATTGCCCGATTGGTCGAGGGCTGTGACCTCGTGACGACATTCCAGTCTCCAGGCGCTCCTTTCTCGGTCTTCGCTTGACCCAGGACTGCAGCTCCGTCAAGGAAACGAGCTAGGCAAATACGTGTCTAGCAAACAGCGACCACACCTGATCACCGTCGAGGTAGAGGTGCAGATGTCGTAGCCTGAGCGCGTGTCTGCGCATCATCAGCCACGGCATGCCCAGCCCTCCACGTAGCGGGTGTTGACAACAAATGGACCGCCTGACCATCGAAGCGCATCCTTTCCACAAAAAAACGAAAGAGCAAACGCCTCAGAGCAGATAGGCGGGGCTTAGGACAAGGTACGACGGTCAGGCGGTAGCAGATGACAGACGCCACCTCCGCTCGACCTTTCAGGGATAGATTCCTCACCGCCAACTGACTTTTCCTGGTTGATCATTGCTCCTGTCACCGCTTCGTATTCTTTTAGTGTAGTTCCGATCGCCTCGATGTGTTTGGCGTTCGACACCACTACGGTGACATCGTCCGCATATGCTGACACGGATCTTCCGCATCCTAGCTCGCGTGGGACGCCCCTGAACGTCTCCAGTTTGTGCAGTAATGGCTCGAGAGTCAATACGTACAAGAGGGACGAGAGGGGACATCTTTAGCGGACCGAGCGCGCGATGTTAAACGGTTCCGAAAGGTGACCGTTCACTCTCACCACAGAGCAGATGCATGGCAGCGATCCAGCCTCTGAAGACGGGCCCAAAGCCAGCCGCTCTCAGGACTGCCGCTAGGTAACGATGGTCGACCCTATCGAAAGCTTTCGACTGATGAAAAATTGATCAAAGACCCACCCGTGCCAGGTTCCCTAGCTACCCTCTCTACGATGTATCGCATGAGATGGAGGTTGTCGTGGATGGATCTGTCGGGAATGGCGCATGTCTGCGCCTCTCTCACCAGACAACCAACGACAAGCGCCAACCTCTTTGCTAGCATCTTGGCCAAAATCTTGAACTCTGTGTTCAGCAGAATTATGTGCCTGAAATTATCTATGTTATCCCCCTTGTTCGGATCCTTTCCAGCAGTCCCACGCTCCTTGGCTCACAGAGCTGGGGATTCTCCCGTTCTGTTGCCAGTTGCAGCAAACGTCCGCCAAGAGGCCTCCGAATAAGTTTGGCATATGTACGTACGTTTCATATGGCAGACCATCCAAACCAGGCGATTTACCCCTTGTGCAGTCAGTCATTGCCTCCCGTACTTCAGCGGCTGTTATCGGCTTTTCGCAACACTCCGCCTCAGTGGCCAAGAGCCGCGGCAGTCCGTCGAGGTAGACACTAAAGTCCATCCCTCGACCCGGCCCACCGCTGCCCCCGAACAGCTGAGCGAAGTGTCGCTGAAAAGCTTCACACATTTGCCCGGGATCAAGAAGCATGCGCCCGTCGTGGTCCACCAAAGACCGGATCGTGGCTTTGTTGCCACGACGCGCCTCCGCCACTCGGGCCCATTGAACGGCTTTCGTCCCCTCGTGTCTGAGAGCACGCACCCTAGCTCTGACTACGCAGCCTTCGTCCTTTGCATTGACGAATTGGTCAAGGGCCAATTTCGCCGCAAGCACGTCGGTCGCGATGCCTTTGCTAAGCGCCTCGTCTAATTTTCTAACTAGTTCTCCCTCTGCTCTATTTTTCTCTATTGCTAAAGGCTTACTAAACCTAATGGATTTTATTCTAATCGCTCTTTTCAGAGCAAACCACCACTTGTTGACGATGGCTCCCGTCAACGTGCGCTTAACTAGTTCGCTAATCCGGCCTCTGTAGGCCTTTCGCGCTGGTAAGGACGCGTTTAGCTTCCAGTAGCCGGGTCCTCGTCTATGAAGCCTATCTAAGTCAAGCACACAAATAACGAATGTGTAGTCCGTGTAGCTGACTATCTTGAATTGTGGACAGCCTATGCTAGACCTATCTATTTCCCTACAAAATACTCTATCTAGATATGATCTGGATGACCCTATGCGATTTGTCCAAGTCCACATTGGCACATTCGGGAAATCCAATCGGTACCTGTCAGACAGTTCAAAACGCCTGAGCAGGTTGGTGAGGCTCTTGCACCCTACACCCCTATCCGCTAATCCTACACGGTCCCAGCGTGCATCTAAGATCCCGTTCCAGTCGCCCACTAACACTAAAGAGCGGGACGTTCCAAGAAAGGTCTCCAGACGCCGGAAGAAATCAGGCCGCCCTGCTCCTGTCGGGGCATAGACGGCCACTAGCCTGAAAGCTTGGCCGTCTCCGCTGGTCACGTCCAGCACCAGCAACTTACCCTCTGGGTCCAGGAAGATGGCCCGTATGGCGAGATCCAAACCTCCCCGAAAAAGCACAGCAACTCCTCCCCCCTGATCCAGGACGGCTGGGAGATGCGTACACATCGTAGCCTCCCAAGATCGGTGCGAAGGCCCGTGCTTCGGAGATTCTGGCCTCGCTGATGGCCACTACATCTATGTTTAGTGACTTGAGGTTGTTGAGCAGGTGACCCTGCTTCCATGACGACCCCAAGCCACACGCATTTATGCTGCATATTCTGAGTGAGGTCATGTTGAAATGGAGTGGAAAAGATGGGAAAGACTACTTACCTTACTTCTCGTAGAGGAAGGACGGTTTCTCCATCCTTTTCACATATCGTGGCCTCCTCAGGAAGGATGTCCTTATAAATCCTGCTGGAGAGTGCTTGTCGGAATTCTCCGATGTCTTTGGGGAATTTTTGTTTTAGTGCCATATACGTTTTCTGTGTGATGCGAGTGATGTGTATGTGTGGAGGTGGTGTGAATTTTTGGGTTGTTGTGTAGTTTTTTTCTGTGATGCTGGTGATGTTTTGGATGTAGTGTAATTATTGGTTGTTGTTCAAATTTCATGCTGTGTAGTGTGTATCGTTTTGGTTGTTTTGTTTTGTTTGCGTTTGTTGTGGGTTTGTTTCTCTTTCGCATTTTGGTGACTATTGTGGTGTAGGTGATGGTGGTGTTGGGTTTAATGATGGTGATGGTGTTGGTGTTTGGGGTAATGGGGTTGGTGATGCTGGTGTGGATGGTGGCATGTCTGTCCTAACTTTTTTGTTTGATAGTTTATTTGTTTCCTTCTGTATTTTGTTTTTGGAGGGGGAAGGAAGAGAATTTTTTTCTATTTTGGTTTCTTTTTTTTCTTTTTTCATGATACCGTTTCCCACTCCTCGTCGTCACAATCTGTCTCCAGTTGTGATAGGCCGGGGAATGGATAATCCTCCACAGGCGTTAGTTTTGGTTGTGGCGTAGTGGATGGTGTAGGCGCTGGTGTTAGTTCTGAAGCGTTGGGTGGTGGTGTTGTTGGTTTTGCTACTGTTGTTGGGGTTGTTGCTGTTATAGTTGCTTTTGTTGTTGCTGCCATCTCTGCTGCTTGTGGTGTAGATGGTTCAGTCACTGGGGTGTGTAGGAGAGGTGGCCTCAACCTTTTAGCCTGAGGGCAGAAAGCCCTTAGGTGGATTCCTTCACCACAAACGACACACCTAGGCCTTCTGCCCTCGACAATTACGATGAGGTGGCTGCCGACAGTGAGGTCTATTACCTCTGGGATCTCCTCAATGCTTTTTTGGTCCGCTTGGATCAGGAGCTCCATCCCAGATCCGGACCAGTTCTCCTGCTCTCCTTTTGATATTGCTATTATCTTGGTGTTGGCTTCGATGCCGGCGAGGACGGCAGCTATTAGCCAGATGATTTCGATGGCCGGTGGAACCCTGATCTTTACGAGTCTCTGGCCATAATGGCTTGGGACGAGTGTGAAGTCGTCACTTCTTAATTGGGCCATGGAGTGTTCTCTAGCCTCCTCTGGTGTTTCAAAGAACACGTCCACGGTTCCATACTTCTGCCCACGTCTCATGTGGGTTTTTCTTGCCCACACATGTCCCAAAGCTCTTTGGATTTGGGACTCGGATACCCGTTCCACTGGGCGCGATTTTACATTAATTGTTCGATACGACACGGTGCATAGGCGCCGATGCTCCATTTTATTTGGTGGGGGGTGAGGCTGACTCTGTACCCATCTTTCTTTACCATTTTTTTGGCATCTTCTAATTCCTCCTGAGTTACCTGAAATGCTTCGCACTGTTTTGCTACTCTGGCAAAACTCAGGGTGGTTTTCTTACTGTCATTGTTGCTGTTGTTATTATCGTTATTTTTTATATTATTAATTTTAGTTTCAGTTGTGGTGGTGGTGGCATCAGTGGTGTACGGTGTGGAAGAGTTCATTTTGGTTGAATTCATTTCGACATCACGAGTTAATTTATTTGTTTCTTTTGTTTCTGCTGTCGCGGTGGTGGTGGTGGTGGTGACGGCTTTAACACCTGCAGTCAATCGTAATGGCGGGAAATTAATATCTGCCTAAGACAAATTTAAAATATTGCTAATGCTTATATCTTTAGTGTTGGTAAACGTAGTAATATTTACAATGGTGGTGTCGGTGTGAGGTGTTAGTTTGTGAGGAAGGCTCTCAGCTGCTTGGTGCAGAGGTGAAAAGGCCATGAATTTTTCAAAGAAATTTTTGATAATCATAAAAGTTTAAATTTTGGCACAAGGCCCCAATATTTTTGGGTGTTCTTTTCGGAAAACAATGTATGTGCGCTTATATACAGTTAACAATAAACATTTTCTATAAATGACAATTTTTAACAAACGCAAACAACAAACCTTTGCGGAGCTCACGATGATACGATTTACTACGTAGGTCGCCAATAATAATAATAATAATAATAATAATAATAATAATAATAATAATTTCTGTATTGGCCACAAGGGCTGACATCAAGAAAAACATCACAGACGGAACAGGACGGTACGATGTGGGTTTTGTGCGTGTAAATATTTTTATTATTTATATAAGAAAAGAAAAACGACATAAAACATATATATATATATAAACAATAAAATGAAAATTGAAACAATGAAAAATTCCCCAATAGGGGGGAAATCTCTGAGGGTTACTCGTGGCGAAAACCACACAAAAGACCACGGCCACGCTGACTACCAGGGCAAGCGCCCTCTATCAATTTTTCCATCTCTCAAACTACAGACGTATATTCAGAGTGGTCCCATTCACTCGGACCATTTTCGTTACATTCACCCACCTTTCAACAAACTTGCTAGAAAGCAGCACTTGCCTCTCCACCCTGATTTTCCTCTTCAAGTGAAACTTGAAAAAGTTAATTAGGGATTCGCCGAAGAGGAAAGTGTTTGTCTTTAATCCTTTTAACCTTGTCCACCACACAATCTCTTTCGCCATGGCCACCAGGCAGATGAAAACCGCCTGCCCTTCCTCCTCAAAGGAAGACGGCGAGACCATCTGCACAATGGACTCAGTCGACAACCGGATCAGTCCCACACGTGACAGCAACTGTTCGACATAGCTCCATCAAGTCAACAATGCTCGCGCACTGAACGAGTGCGTGCACAACGGTTTCGTCGCTATGCGTACATCTCGGACAGGCTCGGCTGACGGCACTTCCGTGCCTGTAGAGCTTATTTCGAACCGGCAGCGCTCCCCGGTAGCACTGCCAGGCCAGGGATTTTTGGAAGTTATCCATAGGCCCCGGGCTGAAAGTTCTCCGGAAGAGAGCAAGCAGCTGATCTTCTTCGGCGCCCAGGATCTCTCCGAGAACGTCGTCGCTCTTCCCCTCCACTAGTCCTCTATAGAACGCCGAGGTGGATGTTCCACCGATACTGGTGCCCAACTGGGAGAGGGCAGTGAGCGCCTGTAGACATTCCAGTTTCCAAGCGCTATCCCTGTGCCTGGCGAACGACGACCACACCCGTTCACCATCAAGGAAGAACCAGAGATGTCGCAGCCTCACCCCATGTTTGCGCATCATCAGCCATGGCATGCCCAGTCCTCCACGCAATGGGTGTTGACAGCAGATGGATCGTTTGACCATGGGTGCGCGTCCCTTCCACAAAAAGCGGAAGAGGAGGCGCTCCATTTTGGTGAGAGTTGGGCTGGAGCAAGGGACGACGGTGAGGTGGTAGCAGATGACGGATGCGATGTACGCATTCGCCCCTTCCGCCTGGCCTTTCAGGGACAGCTTCCTCTCAGCCCATTTCTGGGTGAGGGAGGCCACCCTGCTCGTCACCTCGTTCCAGTTTTTCTCCATCTGGAGGTCCGGTCTGAACCAGACCCCGAGCAATTTAACTGGTCCGTCCGTCCAACGCCCGACGACGCTGTCGGACGGCATGGACTTGCCTCTCCAGGTGCCTAGCTGCAAACCCACCGACTTTTCCTGGTTTATCTTTGCTCCTGTCACCGTTTCGTATTCCTTGAGAGAGGTGCCGAGCATCTGGACGTGTCTGGTGCTCGACACCACCACGGTGACGTCGTCAGCGTAAGCCGACTCGGATTTCCCGCATCCTAGTTCGCGTGGGACGCCCCTCTCGCCCCCAGTTTGTGCAGTAACGGCTCGAGAGCCAATACGTACAAGTGGGACGACAGGGGACAACCCTGGCGAACTGAGCGCATGATGCTGAACGGCTCCGACAGGTGACCGTTCACCCTAACAACTGAGCAGATGTCGCTGTACATTGCTGTGATCCAACGCCTGAAAACGGGGCCGAAACCGGCTGCCTCGAGGACCGCCGCCAGGTACCGATGGTCGACCCTATCGAATGCTTTGGATTGATCCAAGTTGATCAGGGCCCCACCCTTGCCAGATTCCTTAACCACCCTCTCTATGATGTATCGCATGAGGTGGAGGTTGTCGTGTATGGATCTGTCCAGGATGGCGCAACACTGCGCCTCTCCCACCAGACCCTCGACGACAAGCGCCAACCTCGTTTCTAACACCCTGGCCAAAATCTTGAACTCTGCGTTTATCAGAGTTATGGGCCTGAAATTATCAATAACAACCCCCTTGTTCGGGTCTTTTCTCAGCAGCGCCACTGCTCCTCGGCTCACAAAACTGGGAATGCTCCCGTTCTGCTGCCAGTTGCAGCAGACGTCTGCCATGAGGTCACCGAACAAGTCTGGTATAAATGCATAAAGCTCGTAGGGCAGACCATCTAAACCTGGCGATTTACCTCTTGTGCAGTTAGCCATCGCTTCCCGTATTTCACCGGCTGTTATTGGCTTTTCGCAACACTGTGCTGCGGTCGTAGAAAGCCGAGGCAGTCAGTCGAGGTATGCACTGAAGTCCATGTCCCGATCCGGGCCGCCGCCGCTCCCGAACAGTTCAGCAAAGTGCTGCTGAAAAGCTTCGCACATCCGCTCGGGTTCGAGCATCACGCACCAGTTTTGGTCAGAGAAAGACCGAATTGTGGCTTTATTGCCACGTCGCGCCTCTGCCACCCGGGCCCATTGGACGGCTTTTGTCCTTTCGTGTTTCAGAGCACGCGCTCTAGATCTGACAACGCAGTCTTCGTGTTTTGCGTTGAAGAATTGGTCACCCACTAACACTAAAGAGCGGGACGTTCCAAGAAAGGTCTCTAGAAGTCTGAAGAAATCTGGCCGTCCTGCCCCTGTTGGGGCGCAGACCGCTACTAGCCTGAAAGCATTGCCTTCGCTGCCGGTCACGTCCAGCACCACCGACTTACCTTCTGGGTCCAGGAAGATGGCCCGTATCGCGAGATCCAAGCCTCTCCGAAAAAGGACAACAACCCCTCCCCCCGATCCCGGACGGCTGGGAGATGCGTATACATCGTAGCCGCCGAAGATCGGTGCGAAGGCCCGTGCCTCGGAGATTCTGGTTTCACTGATGGCCACCACATCTATGTTTAGTGACCTGAGGTCATTGAGCAGGTGACCCTGCTTCCAAGATGACCCTCTGGCCACGTGCATTTATACTTCCTATTCTGAGTACAGCCATGTTGGATGAGAAACGGGGCAAATGAGAATGGGTCACTTACCTTGTTCGTGTGGTGAAGGGACAGTAGAACTGTCCCTTCCGCTGGTCATGGGTGTTTCCAAGAGGATGTCAGTGTATGTCCTCTTGATAACCGTCCCTCTGAAGTCTCCAACTGCGTTGGGCAATTTTTGTTTTAAAGGTTTGTACTCTTCTAATGAGATTTCGATGATGCTTATGTTTGACGGGAGAGTTCTTGGTGTTGGTGGGGTGTGGTAATTTTTTTCCGTGATGTCTGTGTGCTGCTTTATGTATTTTATGATTCGTTTTTTGCTATGTTTATGGCTGTGTACTTTTGGTGGGGAGGGGTGATTTTGTTGCCGTGTTCTTCTTGTTGCTGTTTGGTGTGTGTGTCTTGTTGTGTTTGCGTTGTTGGTGTTTGTGGTGGTGTTGCTGCAAGTTTCCTTGCTGCCTTTACCCCTCTTTGTATGCCTTCGCTTTTGGAGGGTGAATATAAGGGTTTTTTTCTTTTTTGTTTTTTTTGTGGCAGACTGTTTGCCACGTCACTCCAGCCTCAAACTCCATGTCGGATTCTGTGGCGTCTGGGAGGGGTATGTGCTCCACGGCTGTTGGTGGTGGTAGTGGAGCCCTTTTCGCCAATGTTGTTGCTGGTGTAGCTATTTCAAATGTAGCTATTGGTGTTGCCGCTACTGATGATGCTGCTTTAGTTATCCGTGGCCTTGGTACGGGTGCTACGGACGTTGCCCTCCTACTCACCGTGGAAGGGGCTTCTTCGTTTGTTGCCTGTCCTACTCTTGGTAGCAGCGGACCAGGTATTGGAAGGAGAGGGGCCCTCTTCGGTGTCTTCTGCTGGCAAAAGGCCCTGAGGTGACCTTTCGACCCACAGAGATAACATTTTGGCCGTCTCCCTTCTACACTTATAGGGAGTTGGAGTCCTTCCTCAAAGTCTATGATATCGGGGATAGCCTCGATACATTCCTGGTCAGTTTGTATAAGCATTTGCATGCCTATACCTGACCAGTTCTCTCTCCCTATGTTTTCTACTTGCAGCATGGTCGCCCTGTTCTCAATTCCAGCAAGGACAGACGCGGCCAGCCAAGGTATGGGCACGTTGGGTGGGACCTGGGTCACTTTGACCCTCACAATTTTCTGCCCGCAGTAGGAGGGCACCAAGACTAACTCCTCACTCTTTAGGGTTTCCAAAGAGTGAGATTTTGCTTCCTGGGGGGTGGCGAAAAGTACGTCTACTGTGGCGTACTTTCTGCCTCGGGTGATGTGGGTTTTGCGTGTCCAGACGCACCCCAAGGCCTTTTGGATTTGAGCCTCCGTGGCTCTCTCCACTCGATGTGAGATTTTGCTTACGGTGCGGTAAGTCACCGTTCGTAGCTGCTGGTCCTTGAAAAAATCGGGTGGAGGTTTCAGGGAAACTCTATTTGCGCTTCTTGTCACCATGGCCCTTGCGACTGCCATCTCCTCCTCTGTGACTAACACTGTCTCGATATTTCGGGCGACACCTGCAAAAGAAGTGGTCCCTTTTTCAGCAGCACCACTATTGCTGTCGCTACTGGTCTTACTGGTGGTGCTGAGGTCGCTATTACAGGTATCGGTGTCATTGTTGTTCTTTTCGCTGGTACAGTTGTTGGTGTTGTTTTCGTTGATACTGTTGCTGCTATTACTGTTATTGTGGCTGTTGTTATTGTTGTTGTTTTTGTTGATACTTTTCCTACTATTATTGTTGTTGTGGCTGTTGTTATTGTCATTGTTATTGTCGTTCTCGACCTTACCGCTGTTATTTTTGTTATTGTCGTTCTCGACCTTACCGCTGTTATATTTGTTATTGTCGTTCTCGACTTTACCGCTGTTATTTTTGGTGTTGTTGTTGGTGATGTTGTTGGTGTTATTGTTGGTGTTGTTTGTGTTAGAAATATTTGTTAATTTTAAATCTGTAACAATCTTGTTTTCCTTTGTAATATTTTCTTTTATATTTACCTCCGCTGGAACGCTGTCTTGTTGACATGCTGATAAAGTCTCCCTCTCTCTGTATTGTCTGACAGCACTCTCTCTCTTTTTTGTGCTATCCATGTTGAAATTTTTCAAAAAGTATTTTTACACAAATACGAATACGACACCCCGTAAAGGGGTGCCGTATTATTTACTAGTGAACCCCTGTATTAGGTGGGTCACTTCTTCTAAACTTTTATCAAATTTAAAACTTGAATAAAAGGTTTAGAACGGTTGAAAAAGAGGTAAAACGTTGAAAAAGACTGGTGGCGATAAGAAGCGTGGCTTCACCAACCAATAATAATAATGATAATAATAATAATAAATTCGGACCCAAAATATATTGTTATAAGGCTCAAATATTCAAATATTCAACTTCGTATTGTACATTGTATATTCAAAAAAGAAAATGGCTATAAATGGAAGAATAACCCCCCCCCCCCTCCTCTGTCTACACTATATAGAACAGCCAAACAACACCAATCTCACCAACCCCAGAAACTAGATACACCACCTAGCCCATCACCTCTCTGTGTACACTAAACACAACAGCCAGATAACGCCCATCATTACTACCACTATCCCACCATCACCGCCGCCACCACTCCTTCATTGCTACCACCGCTACAACACCATCACTACAGTAATACGATCATATCACCACCACCATTGCCTCGGTATCGACATCACCACCACCACTGACTCAGTATCGCTACCGCCGCTGCTGTCTCCCATTGCTTCTGCTAGTTGCTGCCACCACATTATAGAATTCCTACTAAAAAAGAGGAAGGCATCAAAATATATAGATAGACTCAAAAGAAAAAAGAAAAAACAAACATCAAAACCAAAACAGCACAGCAACAACAGCAAAAAACGAGAAAAACAAACAGAGAAAAACAAAAACAAAAAACAAAAAAAAAACGTAAAGAAAATAAGAATGAAGAGAGAAACAAGCGGACGGGCAGAGAAGAGAGGGGAAAAACTAAGTCAGACATTCGAACACTACATTACAATGAAATTTATGCTTATTCATTTTTGGGGTTTTTTATGCCTGCGTGTTTGTTTGTTTATTTGTGTTCATCTACAGCGTGGTGATAATGCCACACAAGTGCCAAATGGAACGGCGTAACCACCGGAAACGGTGAATCCACAGATGGCTATGTAACCATACATTCGCCAATCCTCGATAAGAGTGTTTAAATATCGAACCTAAACAGTTCGAATAACGGTGAAATGGAGACTAGAACGTCATGTGACAGACTCTCACCCAACAGGTGCCCCCTGGCGCAGCAGCAGGAACCTGACTGTCAACCAAATACTGCTGGTGTTGGAGGAAGAAGAAGAAGGAAAGGGGCCAGAACCAACTGGACGAAAGAATTGAATAGAACTGTTATGCAATGTTACCTGAAAAGTAACCCCAAGGAGAGGGGCTATAGGGGACGGATGCATAACATCTGGAACGAGATTGGTCTATTCAAATTAGATGAACAAGAATTGGCCGGGCAGGCTCAGGTAATAAGAACTAATGTGTGGATAAGCGAGCTGGAACTGGAGGAACTGAGCAGACAGAATAGCATGGAGATGGAGGGTGTAGTATGCCAGACAAACGATCCAGTGGGAAATGAAGGTGTAGAGGTCGAGAGAACGGAGAACCACCCGAAGCAGACAATCATCTGAACACTGAGATAAATAATACCTGGAACAGAGATACGGCCACCGAGGAGATGAATGCTGACGGGCTGGGACAAGATTCGGTTGACATCCTAAATTTAGTGGTAGATGAATTGAACAATGATAGTGGGAGACCTATGAACCTAAGATTTGTAGACAGGAAAAAGTTAAAAGAAACAACAGCTAAGGTAAACAAAGCCATCCCATACCTTGAGGCGAGGAGCCTTCACCAGTGCAACAATATCCTCAAAGCAACAGCAAATACGGTGAGGAAACTACTTGGTATAAAAGCGAGAGGAAACAACAGACAAGAAAGAGCAGAGCCTTGGTGGAAGAAACGACTAAGTGGTCAAATCAAGGAAATGAGAAATGACATAGGAAAGCTTGAGTCACTACAGAATGGGACACTAAAACACATAGGCACTAAAAATAGACTGGAAATAAAGTACAAAACTAAGAGGAAAAAGCTAAATATTATCATAGAGGAACTGAAGCAACGCATTGTAGCAAAGAGTGCAAAAATCAGGCGATACGAGAACAGAGTCAGTCAGTATAAACAGAACCGCATGTTCGACAACAACCAGAAGATGCTGTTTGGACAGCTTGAGGGGAAAGAAAGAGGCAACGACTTGATCCCTGAGGCGGAACAAACTAAAACATTCTGGAGAGGAATATGGGAACAGGATGTTAGACATAATGACCAGGCAGGTTGGATTGAGACAGTACAGAGGGAGATCGGTGAACAGGCACACCAACAAACTGATTTGAGTATCACAGTTGAAACTCTTAAGGGGCAGGCCAAAAAACTAACCAACTGATAATAACCAGACCCAGATGGTGTGCAGGGGTATTGGATTAAAAATTCAACATCCCTCCACCCGAAACTGACGGCCATGTTCAATGACTGCTTGGTGTCGGGTGAGGTGCCAGAGTGGTTGACAAAAGGTACCACAGTTCTGATAATGAAAGACCGAATCAAGGGTAATGATGTTACCAACTATAGACCTATCACATGTCTGTCCGTAATGTGGAAACTGTTGACGAGCATTGTGTCTGAGGAAATCTACCATCACCTCCACACACACAACTTGTTACCGGACGAACAGAAAGGATGCCGAAAGAAGTCACGTGGTACAAAGGACCAGTTACTTATTGATAAGATGGTAATGGGGAATTGCAGGAGGAGACACACTGATCTTGCCATGGGATGGATAGACTACAGAAAGGCATTTGACATGGTGTCTCACTCTTGGATCACCAAAAGCCTGGAGATCTTCAAGGTGGCAGATAACATCAGACAGTTGCTGGGCAGGAGTATGAGGTACTGGAAAACAGAGTTGACATCAACTGGAGAATCCTTGGGAAGCGAGAAGATCAAGAGAGGTATCTTCCAGGGAGATAGCCTGTCCCCTCTGTTGTTTGTCCTTGCCCTGATGCCCTTGACCATTATGCTGCGAAAAGTGAGAGCACGATACAAGTTGGGAAAGGGAGAGCTTACCATCAATCACCTCCTCTTCATGGACGATCTTAAGCTCTTCGGGAAGAGTGAGAAGGAGTTGGACGTGCTTGTCGACACTGTCCGAATTTTCAGCAGTGATATATGTATGCAGTTTGGTATTAGTAAGTGTGGAGTCATTGTGATGAGGAGGGGTAGGTTGAGCAGAAGTAACGGAATCCAGATACCAACAGGTGAGATGATAAAGGAAATTGACTCTGAGGAAGGATACAAGTATTTGGGCGTTCCGGAGGCTGATGGCATAAAGAACAAAAAAATGAAGGAATTGTTAGGAACTGAATACATTCGGAGAGTAAGGAGCGTATTGAAGTCACATCTGAACAGTAGGAATGCCATAAGCGCAGTAAATTCCCGAGCTGTGTCTATTATTAGGTACAGTGCGGGAATTCTGAGATGGAATGTTGCTGAACAAAAAGAAATGGATAGGAAGACTAGGAAGCTATTGACTATCTACAACATGTTCCACAAGAGGAGTGATGTCGATAGACTCTACCTAAGGAGATCTGAGGGGGGAAGAGGTCTTATCAGCATAGAGGACTGTGTTCAGATGGAGAAAAACAACCTATACAAATACGTGACTGATAGTAAGGAGCCAATGCTCAGAACTGTACTGAAGGAGGGGACAGTAGGCCAGGGGATGTCCAAGGAGGAAATAACATCAAGGAGAAAGAGCAGCCTTCAGATAAAATCCCTTCATAGTACCTTCTTTGAGAAAACTGAATTTAGAGAACCACAGACATGGAACTGGTTGAGAAGAGGATACCTCAAAAAGGCTACAGAAGGAATGTTAATGGCTGCGCAGGAGCAGGCCCTCAAAACGAAGTGGTTGAAACACCATATTTACAAGGAGGAGGCTAGCCCACTGTGCAGGATCTGTGGAGAGAGAGAGGAGACTGTGGCTCACAATGTATCCGTGTGTAAACACCTAGCCCAGACCCACTATAAGGGCTGGAGACATGATGTGATGGGCAGGGTGATCCACTGGCACCTGTACAAAGTAAACAATTTACCACATTCTGAGAAATGGTATGAGCATTGGCCAGAGGCGGTGATGGAGAACGATCAGGTGAAGGTGCTGTGGGATTTTAGGATACAGACGGACAAGAAACTGGAACACAATAGACCTGACCTGGTGGTTGTGGACAAAGAAAAAAGATCGTGTCTGATTGTGGATGTGGCCTGCCCATTCGACACGAGAGTGCAAGAGAAGGAGAGGGAGAAAATTAACCGATACCAAGACTTAAAGTGGGAGGTAAAAAGGATTTGGAACTGCCATGAAGTCAAAGTGATCCCGATTGTCATAGGCGCACTGGGGACTATCTCCAAAAGTTTCCAGGGATGGTTAAAGAAAATCGGCCCCTTCACGCTTAGGGAACGCTTCAAAAGGCATGCTTGCTGGGAACAGCAAGAACCCTCCGATACGTCCTGAATATCTGAGGCTGCAGGTAGTGGCTTGATATTCATTCCAACGGACTTTCCAGTTAACCAACATCAATGACTGAGATTCAAGGAATAATAATAATAATAATAATAATAATAATAATAATAATAATAATAATAATAATAATAATAATTTGGAACTTCCATGAAGTCAAAGTGGTCCCGATTGTCATAGGCGCATTAGGTACTATCTCAAAATGTTTCCAGGGATGGTTAAAGAAAATTGACCCCTTTACGCTTTTCGGAACGCTTCAAAAGGCATGCCTGCTGGGAACAGCAAGAACCCACCGATGCGTCCTGAATATCTGAGGCTGCAGGTAGTGGCATGATATTCATTTCAACAAAATTTCCAGTTAACTAACATCAATGACTGAGACTCAAAGAACAATAATAATAATAATAATTATTATTATTATTATTTCTACTTTTGGCACAAGTCCAGCAATAATAATAATAATAATAATAATAATAATAATAATAATAATAATAATAATAATAATAATAATAATAAAAAGGCTCACATTAAGGAACCACTCATGATAATAACAATTTAAAAAACAAAAAAGAAAACCCCGTGACCAAGAAATCCCGGGGATTAGCCGTGTGTCTAGGGGAGGAAAACCCCTCTAGTCTTGGTTGACACTCGTCCTAGAAGTGGTAACACGAAATGATTACCCATTCGCGGATAAGGATAAAACGCGACAAAATAAAGTAAATGTCAAATGATAAAATCTCCTACCGCATCGGCCGTCACCCGGGTCAAAAAGGGCCGCGTCCCTCAGAGAGGAACCAGACTGGGGTCGAGAAATCAGCTAATGGTTCAAACCTTCCCATCACTACGTAGCTGGAGACCTTCCATAACCGGAATACGCCTACTGTTGGCCCTCCATGCTCACCACCAAGAAATTCAAAGAAAAATAGAGAAAAATGGTCAAGGGAAGATAATAAAGAAGTCCTTGAGGCTTTCTACACTGCATGTACTACCCATCAAATACATCTAATACAGAACAGACATATATCAACTGGAAAAAGAAACATCCCGAAAACAGAGGCTATATTGACAGTAACAAACTAGCCAATATACGAAGAAATATTGTAAAAAAAAAGGTACTAACTGATATAGAAATTGATCAGATCAAGCTATTAGCACAAAGGTAGCGAAGGGAAAATGAAACATGTGTCAGTGAAAACAAGGTAAATTGTAACACTTCGAATCCCAGGGTTGGGGCCGTATCACTGACAAATTAAAGATAGGATCGAAAAAGTGGAGGGAGTGCATGCTCAAGATGAAACTCCAAATGAAAACAATGAGATCGTAAATGATAAAGAAATGAATGAGAATGAACTTGCCAACTTGGAGGATGAAATTATGATCGAATGGATGAAAATGAAAGAAACTGACATGGGGGAACGAGACACCCTCCCTAAGATCCAGAACTCCAAACGGAACCAAAAGATAATACACAGGACTAACATAATTATCAAAAACATTATCATCACAAACAAACTAAACATTACTGATTTAAATCATCTCTATTATGCATCGGCTAAAGTCACCACTCACTTATGTGGAGTGAAGATGAAAAAACAAAGGAATTCCCACAAGAAATCTACTTGGCAAGACAACATCAATCGCCAAATAAACCTTCTCCGATCTGACATAGAAATTTTATAAAATTATAAAGTAGGTGAACATGTTAAACAAACTAAACTTAGAAAATTGAAAAGAAAGTACAGTATAAAACCAACAAGTGACATAGGCATTGCTGATAGAAATAATCAAGCAAAAAGTGTCGGCCAAAGCTGCTCGTATAAGGCGCTTTGAAAAACGATCTAGATTCTATAAGGACAATAATATGTTCAAAACCAACCAAAGAAACTTCTACAGAAAAATTGGTAAGTCAACAATAACTGCTAAATCAATACCACCCAAGGAGGAAGTGCAAGAATTCTGGGAAAAGATCTGGGCCGAAGAAAAAGTTCATAATATACATGCCCCATGGATAGACAGACCAATGAAAGATACAGCTCACCTTGAGGAACAAATATGGGAAAATATAACAGTTGAACAGTTGCGTTTGGCTCTAAGAAAAACCAGCAAATGGAAATCCCCAGGAAAAGACAAAATACATTTTTGGATAAATGCCTTCAGAGTCTCATGAGCTGTTAGCCCAACTTTACAATGAAATAGTTAAGGAGCCAGAAAAGATACCATCATGGCTAGTTAACGGCATTACATTCCTGCTTCCGAGGAATGATGAGACAAACAAACCCAAAAATTACAGACCGATAACTTGCTTGACCACAATGTATTAAATGTTAACATCAGTCCTAACTGAATATACATATGAACACCTGATAACAAATGACCTATTTCCCATTGTGCAGAAAGGGTGTAAACGAGGCTCATATGGCTGTAAGGATCAGCTTTTGGTTAACAAAATGATACTGGAAGATTGTCATAATAGACAGAAATATCTATCAATTGCTTGGATAGGTTATAAAAAAGCATTCGATAATTTGCCACAGTGTTGGATTGAAAAATGTTTAGAGATTTTTAAAATATCCCCCGTTGTCAGGAGGTTTTTCTCATTCAGTATGAATACATGGAAAACAACACTCCTTTTGAATAGTGAAACAAAATCACTGGAAGCTGGAGAAGTTAATATTAATTGTGGAATTTTTCAGGGTGACTCTTTATCACCGCTTTTATTCTGCATCGCACTTATACCATTAAGTAAAATGCTCAATGAAACAAAACATGGATATAAAGTCTATGACAAAACCATTAATCACTTGTTCTACATGGATGACCTGAAACTATTTGCAAAAAATGATGAACAATTGCAAGGGCAATTATCCACTGTGGGGCAGTTCAGTGATGACATTAAAATGGAGTTTGGATTAGATAAATGCGCCAAAGCAACGTTCACCAGAGGAAAGCTGCTGAAAAGTTCAGACATTAATCTTGATCGAGGGAATGTGATAAGAGAACTTGATCAATAGGAAACTTACAAATATTTAGGTTATTGTGACGGAGACGGAATCAAGCACTCGACAATGAGGGAAAGGATAAGGAAGGAATGTTACCGCAGAGTAAGAGCAATCTTAAGAACGGAATTGAATGCAAGGAATAGGATCGATGCCATAAACACGCTTGCCATGCCAGTAGTAACCTAAAGTTACAATGTCATCAACTGGTCAAGCACAGCGATCCGTAGGCTCGATACAAAAATTCGAAAATTCTTAACCATGCACAGAATGCATCAGCCTAAGGCAGATACATATATAATATATCTCCCTAGGAAAGAAGGAAGACGTGGGTTAATCCAGTTAGACACTGCTGAAATGGAAAACACAGAAAAGGCAAAGCAGGTAAAAGTAACTGCAAAGAAAGAACTGCTACAGAAACTGGCTAAGAAATGGCAAGAAAAGCCTCTGTATGGAAAATATCCAGAACGAGCTAACAATCCTGATGTTGACAAAACTTTAACCCATCAGTGGTTGGCATCCTCTTGACTGAAATCGGAGACTGAAGGATTGATTATATCAGCACAAGATCAGTGTCTGCCAACAAACATTTACCAAGCCAATATAATAATAAATGGATGCAGCCCATTATACCGTGTATGTAAAAAACAACCAGAGACCATTGACCATATAATTTCAATGTGCAGTCCTATAGCTTCAACCGAATACCTAAACAGGCATGACAGAGCTGCACAATACATACATTGGATAATGTGTAAGCATTTTGACCTGCCCCATCAAAAGAATTGGTGGGAGCATCAACCACCTCCCATACTTTAAAAAGATCACATCTCAATCTTCTGGAACTTTAGCATCCAAACAGACCGAAAAATAGATGCAAATAGACCTGATATAATATTGAAGGACTTTAAAAAGAGGGTATGCCTGCTAATTGATATGTATCTATAAAAACATTTGAAAAATTGAGCAAGTATAAGGACCTGGAGATAGAAATTGGAAAATGTGGAAATTGAGAACTAAAACAATACCAGTGGTTGTAGGCGCTCTAGGAATGATACCTAAGGGATCTAATGATTACTTATCGCAAATCCCAGGAAACCCGCGTATAGGAGAAATACAAAAGATAGTACTAATGGGAACTGCCCATATACTAAGGAAGATTCTGTCAATATAAGTACATCACAAGTCTAAACACTAAAGATGCATGTGTGAGTATGTATGTTCTTTCTTGAACATGGCGGACCTTGTTGTCTCTTGAGGTCACTGGTTGTGACTTGGTGATAACTCGTATGAACATAAAGCAAGATAAATGCAGCTGTAATAATAATAATAATAATAATAAGGGAAGAAAACGAACATAGTGGATATATATCGTTATAGAATCGTTCCCGTAAGTTCTTGATTTTTACTTATTTAAAACAACTGTGATAGAATAATTCTTATTACAAATGAAATATAAGATTACAGTTTTAACCATCAGCAGGCGACAACGCAATCACATTACGGCATAGGGCTCCAATATTTAATATTTAATTTTGGATCAGAAGTGGACAGACAGGTAAATAATTTCACCACCATAACCACCACCGACGCCATCACCACTACCACGCCAAAAACTCTAGTCAAGTTGCTCTAACTTCTATTTTTACTTCAACTTCAACACCATCACTACAGTACTACGATCACATCACCACCACCACTCCCTCATTATCGCTACCGCCGCTATTCTCTCCCAATACCTCCTGCTAAGTACTACTAGTACATCACCACCACCACCACTGCCTCATTATCGCTACCGCTGCTATTCTCTCCCACTACCTCCTGCTAAGACAGGCATCATAGTATTCCCAGAAAATGAGGAAGGCATCAAAAGATATAAATAGACTGATTTGATGACCCGGTCAAAAAATCATAAAATCAAAAATCAAAATCAAAACAGCACAGCAGCAACGACAAACGTAAAGAAAAGAAAAAAAAAAGAAAAGAAAAACAAACAGACAGACAAGCAGAAAACTAAGTCAGACATTCAACAATTACATTACAATGAAACTTATGCTTATTTTTGGGGGGTTTTACCTATTTGGTTGTTTGTTTATTTATGTTCGTCTACAGCGTGATAGTGCCACGCTAAAATCACCAAGGGTGATCAAATCACCGGTGGTTATGTAACCATACATTCACCAATCCTCGATAAGAGTGTTTCAATGTCGAACCTAAACAGTTCGAATAACGGTGATGTGGAGACTGGAATGTCATGTGACAGACTCTCACCCGGTAGGTGCTCTCTGACGCAGCAGCAGGGACCTGTATGTCAACCAAATACTGCTGGTGTAGGAGGAAGAAGAAGGAAATGGACCAGAACCAACTGGACGAAAGAATTGAATAGAACTGTTATGCAATGTTACCTGAAGAGTACCCCAAGGAAAAAGGCTATAGGAAACGGATGCATAGCATCTGGAACGAGATTGGTCTATTTAAATTAGATGAACAAAAATTGGCCGGGCAGGCTCGGGTAATAAGAACTAATGGGTGGATAAGCGAGCTGGAACTGGAGGAACTGAGCAGAGAGATTAGGTTGGAAATGGAGAATAGAGTATGCCAGGCAAACGAGCCAGTGGAAAATTAAGGTGAAAATGTTGAAAGAACGGAGGAACCATCCGAAGCAGACAATGATCTGAATGCTGAAATAAATAATACCTGGAACAGAGATACAACCATTGAGGAGATGAATGCTGACGGGCTAGGACAAGATTTGGTTGATATCCTAAACTTAGTGGTAGATGAAATGAACAATGATAGTGGGAAACCTATGAACCTAAGATTTGTAGACAGGCAAAAGTTAAAATAAACAACAGCTAAGGTAAAAAAAAGTCATCCCATACCTTGGGGCGAGGAGCCTGCACCAGTGCAACAATATCCTGCGCTGAGGAAATTACTTGGCATAAACCGAGAGGAAACAACAAACAAGAAAGATCAGAACCTTGGTGGAAGAATCGAATGAATGGTCAAATCAGGGAAATGAGAAATGACATTGGAAAGCTTGAGTCCCTACTGAATGGGACACTAAAAACATAGACACTAAAAATAGACTGGAAATAAAGTACAAAACTAGGAGGAAAACTCTAAATATTATCATAGAGGAACTGAAGCAAAGCATTGTAGCAAAGAGTGCAAAAATTAGGCGATACGAGAGCAGAGTCAGTCAGTATAGACAGAACCGCTTGATTGACCACAACCAGAATATGTTGTTTGGACAGCTTGAAGGAAAAGAAAGAGGCAACGACTTGATCCATGAGGCGGAACAAACTAAGACATTCTGGAGAGGAATATGAGAGCAGGATGTTAAACATAATGACCAGACAGTGTGGATTGAGACAGTACAAAAGGAGATTAGTGAACAGGCACACCAACAAACTGATTTGAGTATCACAGTTGAAACTCTTAAGGGGCAGGCCAAAAAACTAACCAACTGATAATAACCAAACCCAGATGGTGTGCAGGGGTATTGGATTAAAAATGTAACATCCCTCCACCCGAAATGACAACTATGTTCAATGACTGCTTGATGTCAGATGAGGTACCAGAGTGGTTGACAAAATGTACCACAGTTCTGGTAATGAAAGACCGAATCAAGGGTAATAATATTACCAACTATAGACCTATCACATGTCTGTCCGTAATGTGGAAACTGTTGACAAGCATTGTGTCTGAGAAAATCTACCATCGCATCCACACAAACAACTTGTTACCGGACGAACAGAAAGGATGTCGAAAGAAGTCCCGTGGTACAAAGGACCAGTTACTTATTGATAAGATGGTAATGAGGAATTGCAGTAGGAGACACACTGCTCTTTCTATGGGATGGATAAACTACAAACAGGCATTTGACATGGTGCCTCATTCTTGGATCACCAAAAGCCTAGAAATCTTCAAGGTGGCAGATAGCATCAGACAGTTGTTGAGCAAAAGTATGAAGTCCTGGAAAACAGAGTTAACATCATCTGGAGAATCCTTGGGAGGCGTGAAGATCAAGAGAGGTATCTTCAAGGGAGATAGTCTGTCCCCTCTGTTGTTTGTCCTTGCCCTGATGCCCCTGGCCAGTATACTGCGAAAAGTGAGAGCAGGATACAAGTTGGGAAAGGGAGAGGTTACCATCAATCACCTCCTCTTCATGGACGATCTTAAGCTCTTCGGGAAGAGTGAGAAGGAGTTGGATGTACTTGTTGACACTGTCCGTATTTTCAGCAATTATATATGTATGCAATTTGGTATTAGTAAGTGTGGAGTCCTTGTCATGAAAAGGGGTAAATTGAGCAGAAGCAACGGAATCCGGGTACCAACAGGTGAGATGATAAAAGAAATTGATACTGAAGAAGGATACAAATATTTAGGTGTTCTGGCGGCAGATGACATCAAGAACAAACAAATGAAGGAATTGGTAAGATCGAATACATTCGGAGAGTAAGGAGCGTATTAGAGTCACATCTGAACAGTAGGAATGCCATAAGTGCAGTAAATTCCCGAGCTGTGTCTATTACAGTGCGGGAATTCTGAGATGGAGTGTTGCTGAACAAAAAGAAATGGATAGGAAGACTAGGAAGCTATTGACTATCTACAACATGTTCCACAAGAGGAGTGATGTTGATAGACACTACTTAAGGAGATCTGAAGGGGGAAAGGTCTTATCAGCATAGAGGACTGTGTTCAGATGGAGAAAACAACCTACACAAATACGTGACCTATAATAAGGAGCCAATGCTCAGAATTGTACTGAATGAGTGGACAATAGACCAGGGGATGTCCAAGGAGGAAATAACAACAAGGAGAAAGAGCAACCTTCATGAAAAATCCCTTCATAGTACATTCTTTGAGAAAACGGAATTCAGAGATCCACAGACATGGAACTGGTTGAGAAGAAGAGATCTTAAAACGGCTACTGAAGGAATGCTAATGGCTGCGCAAGAGCAGGCCCTCAAAACGAAGTGGCTGAAACACCATATTTACAAGGAGGAGGCTAGCCTACTGTGTAGGATCCGTGGAGAGAGAGAGAGGAGACTGTGGCTCACATTGTATCCGAGTGTAAACACCTAGCCCAGACTCACTATGAAGGCTGGAGACATGATGTGATAGGCAGGGTGATTGACTGGCATATATGCAAACTAAACAATTTACCACATTCTTAGAAGTGGCATGAGCATAAGCCAGAGTCGGTGATAGAATATGATTAGGTGAAGGTGCTATGGGATATTTGGATACAGACGGATAAGAAATTAGAATACAATAAGCCTAGCCTGGTGGTTTTGGACAAGGAAAAAAGATCGTGCCGGATTGTAGATGTAGCCTGCCTATTTGGGACGCGAGTGCAAGAACATGAGAGGGAGAAAATTAACCGATACCAGGATTTAAAGTGGGATTTTAAAAGTATTTGGAACTGCTCTGAAGTCAAGGTCTTCCTGATTGTCATAGGCGCACTAGGTACTATCTCAAAGAGTTGCAAGGATGGTTAAAGAAGATTAGTCCAACCCCGTGTTTTGGAACACTTCAAAAGGCATGCTTGTTGGGAACAGCAACAAACCTCCGATACATCCTGAATGTCCGAGGCTGCAGGTAACGGCTTGATATTCATTTCAACAAATTTTCCCGTTAGATAACATCAATGGCTGAAACTCAAAGAACAATAATAATAATTGTTTCTACTTTTGGCACAAGGCTAGCAATTATCCAAGTGTATTACTGGTACTTTATATTATCGACCCCGTAAGGATGATAGGAAAAGTTAATCTCTGCGGGATTTGAACTCAGTCCGTAAAGGGACGTAACTGTGCTGCAACGACCCTCTACCGACACTGACAATCCACCGCCCTTAAAGAACAATACACCCTTAAAGAACAATAATAATAATAATAACAATAAGGGTTTAGATCGATATCCAGTGATTCCGATCTCGTTGTTTACAATTTTCTCAATAAATTGATTTGGAGCGCATGCATAGGATTAATTGTAAGACAACATTCCCAGGCAGAAGTCTTAGTTATGAATACATTTTAATTGTGGTATCTACAGTTTAACATATGGAAACTTTAAAGTACTCTGTGTTTTATCAATAGAAACAGCAAGTAAACTCCTAGTTTAGTACTCAAAAATCCGCCTGGGAATCGAAATTGTTTATATTAAAACGATTGTAGAAATAAATGCTTTTTAAGTGAGTAACAATATGTGGATGTCTTCTGCATTGACTATATATATATATATATATATATATATATATATATATATATATATATATATATATATATATATATCATATGTTATGGTTGTCCTCACATTTCCGAGGGAGAGCGCGACTAAATTAAACATTATTGTATTTTCGACCATGGCTCTTTAAGTTCGCCTGAACCAGACATGTCTTTTGGCAGACCCTCTGAACAATGTAACGTATGTTCATATCCATGTGCAGAAGTGTATATTTATGTATGCTACTGTGATTTTTAATCAAAAATATATTAAAAGATCATGTCTCATTAAATAGTAGTACGCAATCTAACGCCTGAACTTAAATTGGCAATATTTTGTTTGGCCTTGTGAATTCGTCGATGTTCAAATAGGCCACCATCTTAAAGACAGATATGACCACAAAAATTGCCGATGGATTTATACATAATAGCTTCACCAATAGTGCGTTTTGTGCAGCTCAATTAACTTCTGAATGAGAGATGCTTAATGCACCTGCCTTTATCAAATTTCTCCACGGATGGAGATGAAAATGATTTTTCTCTCAATACTACTAACATTCTACAAATGTTCTCATTAAGGAACTTATGACATTCTTAAGTTGAAGACATGTTTTCTGGGAGCAACGCAATCAATTTTCCGTGAAGCTGAATAGCGTTTTATTATTATTGCACATAACAAATGTGGTGGATTGGCCGTCTTATTAGAGTCTCGAAGAAAATGTTGTGGTGTAAATCCCAATTCTTTACGGTCAGAAGTCAAATCCGACGCGGTCAAATTTACCTTTCATCCTTGCGGGGTCGATGAAATAAGGTTTTAGTCAACTACCGGGTTCGATAAAATCGTCTATCTCCAAATTGCTCGCCTTACCTCAAAATTGGGAATCATTACGAATAGCGGATTGGTAGTGTCATTAGCGCGTCAGATAAAATGCTTCGGATTCCAGTTAACTGCGCTCTGTGTTCAAATCCCGCTAAGCTCAAATTTGCATTTCACCCTTCAGCATTACATCAAATATATGTAATTTATGTAATGGAGTCAATATGACATATTTTCCTTTTCCCCAAAATTGCCGATGTTGTTTTTATGTCAGAAAAATTATCAGTGAGCATAATCACGGGGTTTTGGAGATTCTGTCCTATGTAAAGAAAATGATGTTTCATATATTTAATGGATCGCCCGGTAGAAATAAGGAATCAATTTATGTAAAATTAGACTAAAATAATTGTTTCTACGTTAGGCACAAGGCCAGCAATTACCCAGTGTATTACTGGTACTTTATTTTATCGACCCCGTAAGGATGAAAGGCAAAGTTAACCTCGGCGGGATTTGAACTCAGAATGGCAAGGGCCGTAACTCTATACGTCAAAGCATGGCGTCCGACCCTCTACCAATACTGCCACTAAAATAATCTTGTCTAATCATTGCATTCAACGCTTTACACTATTAAATTCGTTTGACTCAATTGTTACACATTTATGCATCACCATTGTATACGGACAGACTCGCACACACACAGTATACATATATGTATTCTCTCTCTCTCTCTCTCAGTCTCTATATATATATATATATATATATATATATATATATATATATATATATAGAGAGAGAGAGAGAGAGAGAGAGAGGAGGGGGAAACATACATATAGACATATAGACATAATATAGATATTAAAAGATAAAGACAAATGTGTTTATGTGAATCTTTGAGCGTTGGTTTTGTCTTAACGAATGCTTTAATATGTACTCAATAACAAGGTAACGGGCGGTAAGCCTCACAAGTGCCGATGTGGTACCATTGTAAATCTTTTCGGTATCCACTCACTGTTATGCCATTACAGTGCTGGCCGCCTCCCTTCCCGTTCTCTTGGGGTAGGCCTCTCATCTGTGATACCTCATGTTGTGACACCTACTCAAGTGACAACTTGGTACGTTCGTCTACCAGTCCAGGCTCTGCTATGCGCTAAGCCGAAGATGAAAAACTTTACAGATATCGGCCGCTCTCGGATAGGTTTATGATAGACCCTGTGCTAGTGCCACGGGGTATAGTGTCTGTTCCAGCGCGTCTGGGGCAATGCATTCTCCATCCTGTCACCCGGGTATGTTAGTTGGTGGTGGAGAGTAAGTTAGTTTGTAGTGGAGGGAAATGGATCGGACGTCACTTTCACACATGTATTGTATGCCTTTTTGAATCCATTAATTTCATATAATAAACTATTGAAATTTCATGAAAAAAAAACGTAGCAATTAATAGGTCATTAATGTCGATGCAGCGGTCTGTTACACAGGTCAACTTTAATAAGCATATATATAAACACACGCGCATACACACACATGGTTTAAATAGACGTCTGATATTGATATGGAGTAATTAATTCAGGTGTTCTTATGATACATCTGATTTTCTTGTAGGATTTACACAGTTGGCATGTTAAATTTTCCAGTTGAGGTTGGGTCTACCAGTATTGCAATTGCATACAGTATATGTGGTCATTAACGAAATAGAGGGTTGAATTTGCTTAACATTAAATATTTCCGGTTGCACAAAAAGGTTATATCGTTAATCTATATTCTTAATATATATTGCTTTACCTGGTATTTAATATCGCGGGTGGCTACAACATGTGTATTATATTATTTTATCATTTGCTTGCTGCTACTTCTGTCCTTCGCAGTAGATGAATTTATTTTACTTCGTCCATACTCCTCATATTCGTTTGAATCAACAACAACTTTTAGTTTCTCTAATCGAATTAAGGGTTTAACGGAAATGAGATTGGCATGTAAAAGTGAATGTTGGTGGTATTTTAACTCAGAAATCAGAAACATGTAACTAAACACTGCAGGGTGAAAAACCTGGGACACTAATTACTAATAAAAAATAATACTGATTTCTTACAAATACTCAGTATAATCAATCAAATCGATACATGTGCTTGACTGGTTTTATGTTTATATTATTGTTTCGGAAGGAGGAGAGGTGAAGCTTATCGCAATGATATTTGAATAGAAACCGGAAACAACCGGAATACATAATCACCCTAACAATAACTTAAATTATATGCAATATGCCAGCAATAGGAGGAAGAGAAAGTCAATTATATTGACCCCATTACTTTCTTGGTACTTTAATATATCGACACCGGGTTTATGAAATACCCTATCCAGATTTGAACACAGAATGTAAATTGCTGCAACTAGATGCCGTAAAGTGTTTTTGACCGACGCTCTAATGATTCTGCCAATTCATTGCCCTACGTATTTGCTCTAATAATTGTTTCTACTTTTGGCACAAGGCCAGCAATTACCCAGTGCATAATTGGTACTTTATTTTATCGACCCCGTAAGGATGAAATGCAAAGTTAACCTCGGCGGGATTTGAAATAAGAATAGCAAGGGCCGTAACTCTATGCGTCAAAGCATGGCGTCCAACCCTCTACCTATACTGCCAATCCACTACTCCTTGCCACATCACAGTTGGTGCAATATTCGCAGTCCGTTACTTGTGTCGTGCAAAAATTCTGAACGCCATTTATACGGAGAGGAGGCTGGTATAACATTTTTATTTATCAATACTGCTTCATTATATTGTTCAGAATCACAAAGATGTTTGGGATGCATCATTCAGTACTAACGTTGCATACAAACCCAATGGCAAGCAATAAAAAATCGTTCTATAAATAAATAAATTTGTATTTATGTATGTCTATGTATATATATATATATATATATATATATATATATATATATAGGAACGAGTAGGACCCCGACGGCTTAGCTCAAGCCGTTTCGACGGCTAATTCTGGACTAAAATGTTAGTCCAGTATTAGCCGTCGAAACGGCTTGAGCTCAGCCGTCGGGGTCCTACTCGTTCCTATTACCCACTCTACTACCCTAAGTATCGAGTACTTCGGTGCGTTATTGTCCATCTGGTCCCTTACCACATGTCCTTCGTTATATATATATATATAATTCTAAATAAATGACTGGCTCAAAATAATACCAAAATACAAAATCTAAAATAATATTCAATCACATGTCAATGCTTTGTATTTAATTAGCTTACTATATACGTTTATACATTTGTATATATATATATATATATATATATATACATACGTGTGTATGTGTGTGCATATATACATGTACTTATGCATGTGTGTTTGTATATGTGTACATGCACGTATGTATGTGTACGTGTGTAATAAGTCTGTATAAAACAATGTTAGCTGTTGATTTCTTTTAGATTTGTTTTTATAGATGAAATTATAGTGAAACGCATAAAGTGTGTGAGGAAATAGGAAATTTCTGCCATAATAATGGAACAATTCATAAAGAGGAAATGAAATGCATATACATTGTTCTGGGGGGAAATAATATGTAAGGAATGAAAAATAACCTAATGTGATATAGCTGCCAGTCAAATAATGTTAGGTATGGCTTTGTTCATTTTTAATGTTTTTACGTTCTATTTTCTCAAGTCATTTCTTTATATAATAATCTTATAGTTACTGCGTACAATGCAGTTGACTTTATTTCGTCTTCCTTTCTTTATATATTTTAGTATAGTTTACTTTATTCGCTTGTAATATATTGCTTGATTAAATTCAGTCTTTCATTTCTGTCCCAGGTCTATTTTCTTAGTTATCTTTCTATTTAGTTAGTCTAAATCAAATTTCGAATAGAAGTTTTTTAGTCGGCAGAAGCGTTAGAACTCTATCATACAATGACTTACATGATATAAATCATGTTATAGTATTCAGTTCCAAATTTAAATTGTTGTGGTCTGTAAATCTTGAGGACATTGAAAATAACAATATTTACACGATGCAGAGTGTCTGTTGATGGTATTTAGATTATACATTACATATCGCTAAGTATAAAATACATATGTTAGCTTAGGAACAATTACTATGAAATATTCCATGGTTATCTGACAGGGAGGAGGTAGGCATCATATTTCGATTCCTCTAGGTATTCATAGATGCGTTAATGAGAGCTACAAGCATCTACTTGGAATGAATCTGTGTCTACGAGTAGAAATACCTTCCTCAGAGAACCCAATTGATTAATAGAAACAAACATCCCACATCACTCAGTTTCAATCAATGTACTTTGAGACTCGTGTAAATCTCGACTCTTAGCATCAGCAAATTCCATCAATGGCGTTTATACACGAAAAATACATACCGAAATGTTTAATCATACTAAGGAGGTTGGCTTTGTAATTGGAGAGGAGGTGATTCTATCAGCCAGGGAGCAGGCACTTTATAGTTTTGGATTTATCTAAGATGTGTCCTTAACTGATGCAATTTTATTGAACTCAAGTAGAAAGAGGGATAAAAAATCATTACCAACCGAAGAACAGCAAAGACGTTTAGGGTGTAATATTACCAACACAAAGAACTATGAAATACTATGAAATATAGTGGATGAAATGGAGATTTGTGCCAGCAAATGTTTACGTAAGCGGCTTGATTTCCCGCCACGTTTTCCAGGAATTACGATTTACAGTACTACTAAATAATTCTATCTTTTTTTTTAGCAACACTGGTGGTGAAGGAGCCATAAGTTACGAAAGTAAATTATTAAAGATGGGTCCGATTATTCATGCGGCCCCACTAATAGTGTTCATAAGAATAAAACGAGGCGATAGTAGTAACGAGCTTAAAGCTTATTAGAGGTGGTGGGAAAGCGATAATGATACGACTCTTATAAATTGTTATTTATAGTCAGGTTGACACAGAGCATGATTTGGGAAAGAAGATTAATTCAAAGAAAGTTTAGAATATTAATTACAATAATTGTTTCTACTTTTGGCACAAGGCTAGCAATTTGAATGAAAGGGGAAAGTCGATTAAATCGAACCCCAGTGCGTTAATGGTACATTATTTTTTCGACCCCGTAAGAAGGAAAAGCAAAGCTAAGCTCGGCAGGATTTGAACTCAGAATGTAAATGGTCGTAACTCTTTGGCGCTAAGCATGTCGTCCGATGCTCTACCGATTCTGCCAAGCCAAACATATATATTAAATCCAACCATATATATTAAACCTATCACACATAGAGAGCGATGTATGTCTTGAGATGTATTAAATGTACCAAAGTCAGCAAAATGTCCCATGAAATCCAATACAGAAATGAGGATATGCTATTATTGACGACTACATATTTACAGGAGGTGAGGAATCTGTTGAAACAATTGTAAATAATTTAATGTTTCAGACCTCTAATCTGTCATCTTAATTTGCATTTTCCATAAGCACACCACACAGACGCACACACACACAAACTACAAACACGCACACTGATGCATGCATATATATATATATGTATTAACCATTACCAGTCCGAACTATATATATATATATATATATATATATATATAGGAACATGTATGACCCCGACGGCAGAGCTCAAGCCGTTTCGACGGCTATTTCTGGTCCAGAAATAGCCGTCGAAACGATTTGAGCTCTGCCGTCGGGGTGATACATTTTCCTATTAGCCAGTCTACTACCTTAAGTATTGAGTACTCTGGTGCGTTATAGTCCATCTGGTTCCTTACCACAACTCCTTCGTTATATCTATCTATCTATCTATCTATCTATCTATCTATCTATCTATATATATATATATATATATATATATATATATATATATATATATGTATTTATATATTTACTCTTGGGGCAACAGATATGAACTTCCCAATATAAGGTATGACTCTGTTTATTTTTTTATATGAATACTGATTGTTTGTTCTTTTATCTCATTCTGTTATTTTGACCGAGAAAAATTCATTTCTCGTGTTTAGGCAATCACTATTGCGTAATCTCTTTAGAATAGTTATTCGTTCGTCAAAACATAAGCCACGCGTCGGATCTCCCCTTGCGTATGGTTTGGACTTAGTGATGGCTTTCCATTGAATGGAGTAGTCTATACTTGAGTCCTTGAGGAACCATACGTGGCTCGCGAGTTTCGTGGATGAACGTCTGTCCCGGTACCTGAAGGTAGACTGGTGGTTCAGGAAACGTTGTTTAAATCGGCCCTCCGCCACGCTCACATAGGATTTGACCTCCTGTGGTTCGTTTGGTCGGGTGGAAGTGACCACAGCTTCATAACTTACAGCTGGTGTGTTGCATTGCTGTTATAGGGGGCAAGCTTCAGGCTTACGGCAAGAGCACCTTGGTGGGGTGTTACTCCTAAGGCTGATGGTGATGTGGGCCTTCATGTTCTTAGCGCAGGCGTATCCTAGTTTAAATTTGTGTCGGTTTAAGATGGAGCGGTACTTATCACCTATAGGAAAGTGTCTATCTAAGAGGGCTAGACATTTTTTTCGTACATTGGTTTTAACGTTGAGTAAGAAGGGAGGAGAGAACCAGACAGTTTGTCTATTGTTGCGCTTACTTTTCTTAATGGTGTTGTTGCTAGTGGGAGAGTAGGTGATAGGTTGTGAGAAGCCGCTGTCAATGATAGCCTTATTGGAGGAGAGGTTTGAGATTCTAGTACTGATATTCTTAAAGAAGTTTCTTAAAGAGTAAGTAAGGCCATACTTAGAAACATAGTTAAGACCATTAGGACCAAGTCCAACCTTCCCCACTGGGAGAACAGCGATCCGTAATTAAGTGGTTTAACTCCTTAAAATCCAAAAAAGCGAAGTTCACACAGTTTGACATTGTCGATTTTTACCCGTCGATCTCAGAGACCCTGTTAAACAAAGCATTGGACTTCGCTACCACTTATACCACCGTCGATGGTTTAGACACGGAAATCATCGCTCACTGCCGGAAAACCCTCCGCTTCAACGATGGAGTAGTCTGGGCAAAGACGTCTACACCTTCAGACCTATTCGATATCTCCACGGGATCGTTTGACAGTGCTGACGTATGTGACTTGCTTGGCCTATTTATCTTAGACATATTACGTGTTAGATTCCCAGACTTCCACACGGGAATATACTGCGATGATGCCCTGATTTTATCGAGCCATAAAAGTGGTCAGGACCTCGACTGGTTTAAAAAAGACTTAGCTTCTACCTTCAATGAGTTAACACTTAGAATAACAGTAGCCACCAACCTCTCTAGCGTAGATTTCGTAGACATTAATTTAGACCTTCGCACACACACCCACAAACCCTTCCATAAGCTAAACAAGAAACTCAATTACATTCACAAGGGCTCACGCCACCCTCACACTGTTTTTGGAAACTTCGTTAAAAATATCAGTACTAGAATCTCAAACCTCTCCTCTAATAATGCTATCTTTGTCAGGGCGCCACCCTACTGTAACACGGCGTTGGCTAACAGCGGCTTCTCACAAACTATCACTTACTCTCCCACTAGCAACAACACCATTAAGAAAAGTAAGCGCAACAATAGACAAACTATCTGGTTCTCCCCCCCCCCTTCTTACTCAACGTTAAAACCAATGTAGGAAAAACATTTGTAGCCCTCTTAGATAGACATTTTCCCATAGGTCATAAATACCGCTCCATTTTTAACCGACACAAAGTTAAACTAGTATACTCCTGCTCGAAGAACATGAAGGCCCACATCACCAGCAGCCTTAGGAGCAACACCCCACCAGGGTGCTCTTGCCGTAAGCCTGAAGCTTCCCTCTTCAACAGCAATGCAACACACCAGCTGTAATATTTGAAGCTTTGATTACTTCCACTCGACCAAACGAACCACAGGAGATCAAATCCTATGAGGGCATGGCGGAGGACCGATTTAAGCAACGTTTCCTAAACCACCAGTTTATCTTCAGGTACCCAGACAGACGTTCATCCATGAAACTCGCGAGCCACGTATGGTCCCTCAAGGACTCAAGTATAGACTACTCCATTCAATGAAAAGCCATCACTAAGTCCAAGACATGCGCAAGGGAAGTCCGACGTGTGGCTTATGTTTTGACGAATGAATAACTGTTCTAAAGAGATTACACAATAGTGATTGCATAAACACGAGAAATGAATTTTTCATACGTTGTCCACACGTCGCCAAAGACCTATTGCATAACTACAAGACTCCGGACTGATTCTTTGTAATTTTATTTTCAACCTAAAAACTTTTCGGACTTTCGCAGTTATCTCCCTTACACCTCTCGCACGCAGTCTGTTATTGCCTGTGTGAAGTGACCGGATTTCTTCGCATGCGCGTTCGTACGGTTGTCCTTCCGATTCCTATAACCATGCCCATTCCGAGCTGAAGATCCGCTAAGGTGAAACAATTGTTGTCTGTATGGTGATCTAACTTTTGTGTAACCACTTGTACCTAACTGGTCCGGTAGACTGAGTGCTCTACCACTACTGATATTACCTTCCAGTGTTCCACCACTATATGTATATATATATATATATATATATATATATATATATATATATATATATATATATATATATATATAAAGTGAAGAATAACATGGTTGACAGTACAAGCAAGGATATTTATTTACAGTCTTACAATTATTTCCATGATAGAATTGTCTATACATTACTAAATACTAGACACAGTATAACTCAATGTACAATACATCTAAGTTCAATCATTCCACCAGAAACTATTAAGAAATATAAAATATATGCGTAACGGTAAACTTAAAAATTCAAATTACTACATCAACAATAGTATTAATGATAAATAAGTAAAGGAAGTGGGACAGATGGAAATGAGAGAGAAAGAAAGAAAATGACGAAAGAAGGAACGAAGATATAGTCAAACATATAACTGGCAAAGTTACGAAATCAAACTATCACATCAAAATAAATATAATATTAATAATAATAAAGATATATATAGAAAGAGAGAAGAGGGGGGGGAGTATATAACATAGGCAAAGAGGAAGAATAAGTAAGGAAGATGAGAAATAATTAGAGGAAGATTAAGAGGGATTAGGAAGCAGAGGCAGATAGACATTAATCATGAATATGGGGATATGAAGAAGAGAGGAAATAAAATAAATATACGGACGAATATACATTTCTATGTAAAATAGCAGGTTTGAGATGTATTATATTATAGGATAAAATGATTGAGATAAAATATGTTTAAGTGGAGAATACAAGACAAATGGTGAAAGGTGTATATATATAAGATAATAAATTATGTAAATACAAATAAAAAAAATAATAATGATGTTAATACAAATGTTTTTAGGTTATTCTTACGTAATTATGAAGTTTGTGATAATTTGATATCGTAATAAGTGCTAAAATTATAAAAAGGAATAAGGAGTAGAAAATGGAGTTAAGTTGGTCTAAAGTTCAGGAACTTCGTTGCTGATTTATGCCGGCAAAAGATAGTTCGCTCAATTCTCCTGTTCAGAAGGGTTTTACTAAAATTAAGAATTTGGAAGAGCTCCATATTACAGAGCCTACAATGTGACATACCAGTCTGATAGGCTTTAGCATGTGACAGTATTTTCCAGCTGATCTCGTATGTAATGCCTGCATTCTTGAGTTGCCATATTTTATTGGCAAGAGTTGTTGTATTTGATTGATTCTTATTAATCATAGAATGTCTGTGCCCACCGTTTTTTGTAAACACCAGCAGTGGAACCAATATAATACCATGCCAAGCTACCTGAGTTGATAGTACACAAGTATACTACGTTTTTCTCAAGGCATCTGTTTATTAGAGGGCAATTGTCCGGTAAGTGGCAATTGTATAGAAATGCTTTCCTATGCGCCTGTTCTAATATATGATTTTGAAGATTGTTATGTATGGGCTGCGAATTAGGTTTGTTGGTGTATTGTGGTGGTCTTCTTTGGCGTGTATTTGGTTGCGATGATGTAATATGTGTGTGTTCTGTATTTGCTGATATGGAACATATATGGGGGCTACTTTGATTATGAATTCTTATGTAGTTAATTTTTTGAATGTGCGATTCTATGTTGTTAGCAGTGGAGAATGATAGTTTGATAGATTTTTTTATTAAAGATTTTATGATATTTATGTATTTTAGGGAAGTGTTTGTCAACTAATTTAAAGAAAGTGAGAGGAAGCTTAGTTTTAATAGAGGAGTTAAACATTGGATTAAACCATAGTTTAATAGTTTCTATTTCTGTATCTTCTATGTCCGCTAGTGGTATTAGTATTAGCATTTTGTTTATTTAAATTATATATATGCTGCCTATTTATGCGTTTAGACCTAGGTTTGTTGATTCTATGGTTGTGGGAAGTATCGTTAACATTAAGTGTGTTGTTCTTTTTTGTATCAAAGTAGCCCCCATATAAGTTCCATATCACCAAATACACAACACACACATATTACATCATCGCAACCAAATGCACGCCAAAGAACACCACCACAATACACCAACAAACCTAATTAGCAGCCTATGCTATATGCCTCCCCTTCTCTCTTTCTATATATATATCTTTATTATTATGGCAGTATCGGTAGAGGGTTGGACGCCATGCTTTCCAGCAGAGTTACGTCCCTTTACGGTCTGAGTTTAAATCCCGCCGAGGTTGAATTTGCTTTTCATCCTTACGGGGTCGACAAAATAAAGTACCAGTAATGAAACCAGGTAATTGCTGGCCTTGTGCCTAAAGTAGAAACAATTATTATTAATATTATATTTATTTTGATGTGATAGTTTGATTTCGTAACGTTGCCAGTTATACATCTAACTATATCTTCTTTCCTTTTTTCGTCATTTTCTTTCTTTCTCTCTCATTTCCATCTGTCCCCCTTCCTTTATTTATTTATCATTAATACTATTATAGATGTAATAATTTAAACTTTTAAGTTTACCGTTACGCATATATTTTATATTTCTTAATAGTTTCTGGTGAAATGATTTAACTTAGATGTATTGTAAATTGAGTTTTACTGTCTCTAGTATTTAGCAATGTATAGACAATTCTATCATGGAAACAATTGTAAGACTGTAAATAAATATCCTTGTTTTTACTGTTAACCATGTAATTCTTCACTTTTTTATTACTCCAAGATATATTTACATAGGAATACAAGCGAAGTCATAAAATCGTCACCAGCGTAAACCTCTTGTTGAGTTACACAGCACCGTACGCTTAAACTGTCCATAAGTATTTTTCACAGACTCTTATCGGATTACCTTTAACGATTTATTGTTATGCTATATATATATATATATTCAGGATTACATATGTATATATTTTTATATATATACGTATACATGTATATATATATATATATATATATATATATATATATATATATATATATATATATATATATATATATATATATATATATACAAGAGACGTAAGATAAGAAAATTATAAAATTAACTTACTTACTAAAATATCACTTCCAACTAATTAGTTTCTGGAATGGAGTAGATACATCTTCCGAAGAAGGTGTGGAGAAACATCCTGTCATCAGGAAAGTCAATTCTCATATAAGTTTCCAGGCAAAGCGAGGACACTGGA
>OZ024743.1:267239919-267249919 GCA_964016885.1 Eledone cirrhosa | reverse complement strand
ACCCACATTTGAACATATTCACTGGATGGAATTTCTCCACCACATTGTTCTCATCAATTGTGGCTTGGAGATGTTGATATCTTGACCGAATTAGAAAATGTCTGTCATCAATCTTTTTAATTTTTGACAATCATAAATATACTTTGTTATAGTTACCATTCAGGAAAAGGGGGTTTGATTTCTAGCAGTTCTTCCAATTATTAGACGATAACCTTTGTTTGTCGATTGATTTGGGAGAGTAGCTAAGAGCAAGAAACAAACTATTGGGACACTAACCAGACAATTATGCCCACTTTATCGACTCAGATTCAATATATACTGTATGGCAATTCTTCCAAGCTAACTTTGCATATTAATCTCCCATACAGTAAAATGCGTGGTTTTCTTAATAAATTAATGGGTAGCGGTTCCGGTTTTCTAAAATATAGGAAGGAAGTTCTTTATAAAGGAATAAAACACAGACCTGATATACAGGTTCACACTGTTTGCTCTACCACTCAGGTAAAATGTATTACTATTGTATGTCTCATGCACCAGTATGTCTGAAAAAAAGAGCATATTTACATGACATTCGCTTAGGAGGACTAGCTTCCCCAGTTAACGTGTTGTACATTGCCATAATTACTTAATGTTTACTTATTCCGTCAATTTATCGGCATTATGATGATGGCGTGCGCATATTCCGATAGAGATTTCAGGGAATGATACCAATACTCTTTTGTTTCGAAGTCCTGAATCACGGACCGAGACAGACAGATTGAATGCTAAAAGAAATTATTGCCGAACCGAGTCTAAATCTGACCATTGAAAAATTGCCACCTGAATATAAAGTGGAGCCATATCTGAAAACAAGACCGAAATCGGTCGCACTGACATCCTTTAAAAACTTTTGGATTGAGGCAAGCGTGAAAGTGAAACGAAAGTGAAAGTGAAATTGAAACTAAAGGTGAGATAAAAGCAAATGTGAAACTAAAGTGAAAATAAAATTGAAAGTTAATACTAAAGTAAATGTCAAATTGAAACTAACGTGAAAATGAAAATATAGGGAATCTGAAATTGAAAGTGAAACTAAAAAAAATGTGAAACTAAACCACTGTTACGTCGTGTGCTTATGTTTAAATTAGTACGACTCGCTCCAAATTTTCAGTAAATATTTCCCTAAAACCTCTAAGATTTTCTAAATGTTGCCCCAAGATTCATAAACTTCCATCAAAGGTTTTCCCAAAGATTTTCCAGAATTTTCATAAAAGATTCATCAAGGTTTTTGAAATGTATCTCCCAAACTTTCATCAAATATATTCCATGAAATCTCTAAAAAAATTCTTTAAAGTTTTACCTCAAATATCATTAAATATTCACCAAACATTTTCTGAATTTTTCTCTAGAAAGTTTCAACATAAATTTTTCAGAAAGTTTCAATGAAGATGTAAACGAACATTTCTCAAGAAATTACTGCATACGGTTCATGTAGAACTTCGTAAATATTGAAAAACAGAAGTAAATAACTGAAAATAATCATGGTTAAATTAATACGACTATCTCCATCATTTCTGCAAAATTTTCTATGAAAATTTCTAAAACGATTTCCTAAAGTATTACCCAAATTTACCTTTCAAATATTCCATCAAATGATAGGCCCAAAATTCTCCAGAATTTTTATTAAAGATTCATCAAAGATTTTCAAATGTTTCTCCCAAACATTTAGTAGGTATTTTCCATAAATTTTCTTACAAGATTATCTAAATGTTTAACATCAAATTTCATTAAACATTCCGCTAAATATTTTATGAACATTTTTTCCGAAAATTTCATCATAAACTTTCCCCTAAGTTTCACTGGAGATTTCAAGAAAAATTTCTGAAAATATTAAATGAATTTTGAGGTAAAATTTTTGATAAATTTTTTAAGGGATTTTATGGAAAATATCTGATGAAATTGTTTTTAGAAAGAAACATTTTTCAAATCTTCAATGAAACTTTACACAACATCCTGGGGCGTTCAAGCGAAAAGGTATTATGGAAATGTTTGTAATGTTAAATGAAATGTTATCGAAGTATTTAAAGGCTTCGCAAACATTTTTGGAAGATTATCGGTGAACGTTTTGGAACGAGTTTAAAGAAATTAAGATACAATTTCAGAAAATGTTCTTTTCGAAAATTCTCAATGAAATGTTTGGGAAAATTAAAAAATTGCTAGGGAAATTTTTACTGAAAATATGGAGCTAGTCATACTAAATCAAATATAAGCACCCTGTATTAAATTTATTTCCTTCTGATCTTTGGCGGGTGCTTTCCTTTAAATTAGTATGAGTAATGCCAAAACTTCTCTAAAATTTCTATCCATATTTCCCAAAACATTTCCTAAAATGTTGCCCAAATTTTCATAAAAACTTTGAAAAACTTTCCATCAAATGTTTGGCCAAATATTCTCCAGAATTTTCATTAAAGTTTCATAGAAGTTTTAGAATATGTTTCTCCCCAAATCTCATCATATATTTCCCATAAAATTTCTTTTTAAATCCATTGAAAGTTTTACTTAAAATATCAATAAACATTCATTGTATATATATTGTATGAAAAATTTACCTCCAAATTTCATCATGAATTATTTATGGTGTTTCATTGAAGAATTCACCAAAACTTTCTGCCAAATTTACTGCAAATTTAAAAAAAAATTTATATAGTAAAGATTTCGTAAATATTAAAACAGCTGGAAATAATTTTATTATATCATGTTATTTCCGGATTCTTATATTTAAATGAATACGTCTACTTCAAGATTTTATTGAAAATTTACCCAAAACATTTCTAAAAAGGTTTTTTAATATTTTACCAAAATTTCCTAAAAAAAACTTTCGAATTATTTCCATCATCATATTCCAAAAAATGACTCCGGAAATTTAATTAATATTTCATCAAAGTTTTTTGAAATTTTTCTCAAAAGATTTCATGAAATATTTTTTCATAGAATTCATTAAACATTCCTCCAAATATTTTATGAAAATTTTTCCCGAAAATTTCATCATAGATTTCCCCAAATTTTATAGATGATTTAAACAAAACTTTTTCATAAAATTACAATTTTTTTTTCGATATTTTTTACTAATGTTTTGAAAAATTCTCGTATACATTTTCGTAAAAAATGAAAATCAGAAGGAAATAAATTCAATTAATCATATTTTTTCAAATGCTCATATTTGAATTAGTACCATTAGCTCCAAATTTTCAGTAAAATTATAAAAAAAGATTTCCTAAAAGATTCACCTGATTTTCATAAAAACTTAACAAAAAAAACATTTTAGATAATTTTCCAGAAGGAAATCATTTTAATTAATAATGTTATTTTCGGCTGCTTATATTTATATTAGTACGACCAGCTCAAAATTTTGAGGAAAAGTTTGCTAAATATTTCTAAAAAGATGTCTTAAACTTTCCCCAAAAATTTCATAAAAAGTATTAAAAAAAATGTATGAGAATTTTCCCAAATGTTCTACAGAATATAGAATCAAATAAAATCTCTCACAAAATATATTAAGATGTTTACCTCAAAATTCATTAAATATTTCCCCAAATATTTTTGAAACTTTCAAGAAAATGTTCCCCAATGTTTCATTATATATTTCAACAAAAACTACTGCAATGTTTTATGATATTTTAAGATATTTTCCAAATATTTCATAAATAATGAAGGAAAGTTTAATTAATCATGTTTGTATCGGCTGTTTAAATTAAAATTCATACAAGTAGCTCTAAATCTCACGAATTTGCATTAAAGTTTCATCAAACACTTTTACAAATCTTTCATCAAATATTTTCGATAAAATCTCTTTCATAATTCTCAAATTTAAATAATTATTTCCCCAAATATTTTCGGAAAATTCGTCCAGAAAATTTCATCATAAATTTTCCTCAGTGTTACATTCAAGATTTTAACCAAAAATGTTCTCCCAAATTACTAAAAATTTCATTATAGATATTTTCAAATTGTTTCCTATTGATTTTCGTAAAGATTTTCATGTATATTGAGAAACAGAAGAAAGCAATTTTAATTTATCATTATCTTTTCGTGTGCTTATATAAAATTTAGTACGTCTAGCTCAAAATTTTCAGGAATGTTTTCTCTAAAAGTTTCTATAAGGATTTGTAAACATTTTCCCAAAATTTTCTCAAAATCCTACCCAAAATTTCATGTAAAACTTCCAAAAAATTCTATCAAAAGTTTGCCCCAAAATTATCAAGAATTTTCATTCAAGTTTTAAAAGAGTTTGTCAAAAGTTTTACCTCAAAACTCATTAAATATTTATAAAAAAGTTTTACCACAAATTTCCTCAAGAATACTTCCTCATAAAATTTCCCCAAATGCTCATTGGAGTTTTCAAAAAGATTTTTCTAAAATTACTGCACATTATTTTCTAGATTTTTTCAAACTGTTTCGTAAATATTTTCGTAAGTAATGAAAAAACAGAAGTAAATAAGTTCAATTAATCATATGTTTGTCGGGTGCTTATATTTAAACTACTACGAATCGCTCCAAATTTACCATAACAATTTCTTAAAATTTTGCACCAATTTTCATAAAGACTTCAAAAAAATTCCCCAAAATTTGCCCCCAAATTCTCCAGAATTTTCATCAAAGTTTTATAAAATGTTTCTCGGAAAATTGCATGAAATATTTTCCATAAAATCTGTTGCAAAATTAATTAAAATGTTACCTCAAAATTCATTAAACATTCCCCCAAATATATGAAAATTATTCCCAAAAGTTTCATGCTAAATTTTACCCAATATTTCAATGAAAATATCAGGAAAAATGACTCCAAAATTTAATGAAAAGTTTATTTTAGCAATTTGAAAATTAACCTTTCGTATAGATTTTCGTAAATATTGAAAATTCCATCAAAATTTACAAGAAAAATTGTCCTGAATCTTCATTCATATTTCATGAAATATTTTCAAAAGGCTTTTCTCAAAATTTCATCAAATATTTTAAATAAAACCTCTTACAAAATTGATTATAAGTTTTATCTCAAAATTCATTAGATATTTCCCCATATATTTTCAGAAAAACGTTCCAGAAAATGTAATCTTAAATTCCCCTGTTTCATTTAAGATTTGTAAAGCCAGAAGGAAATAATTTTAAATAATCATGTTTTTGTCGGGTGTTTGTATTTAAATTAGTACGACTAGCTCCAACGTTCCAATAAAATAGATATTGCTACAAACACACACACACACACACACACACACACACACACACACACACACACACACACACACACACACACACACACACACACATATAATATATATATATATATATATAACACGACCTTCTCCCCAACCCCAAAAAGAAGACAAAACCTAACTCTTATTTCATAACCTAACCGCGTAGCAACAACGCGGCTATCCCGGCAACAAACAAAGAAATAAGAAAACATTTCCCCCAAGATGGACATTACAACTTTCCGCCAAAAGAGGACACCAAAGCAGTTTTTATTCTTACAATCTTCCTAACAAGCCTGCACAACAAACCCAAACCACATGATATAATTACCCACAAAGGACCTCAGAAACACCACAACCAAACATGAAATTTAGGGATGCCCAATCATACATTAAATAGGGACGCTCTAATCAACCGACAACCATGAACCCGAAGCATATACCACAACAAAAGGGAAAAACACAATATCAGGAGACAACTAACCAACTGCAATCGACCCAACTACCTTAATCATTTTTTAGACCCAGTACACACACATGGATACGAGATGGCACGAGACGTACAGGAGAGACCAAAAGTGATAAAAGTCATCAATTTAACTAATAAAGAAGTAACATCAGACCAAATCAACATACTCTCCAAAGGGCTCAAATTTACACCGTCCCCCAACAACATTCAAACTACTACGAAATGATAGAAGACATTGCAGAATTCTTTAGGAAATAACGGCTCAATGAGGAACTATACAATAAGTACTATGACGACGATCATTAATTTGAAATACAAGTAAATATACTCCATCAAAACTACACCCATTTTTGCGAGCACATCATGATTTACCCTTATCAACACTTACACAGAAAAAAACATAGGCCAAACTTCAGCAGGAAATAATGGGATGAGCTGAACACATTAAAAGAGGATAAAAATTTAATAATCAACGAAGCCGATAAAGAGTGTGCAGTAGTCCTAATGAAGAGTCTAGTACTCTTCATTTTAGAATACAAAAACATACTACGAAAAAAACCAACACTACAGTCAGCAGAAATTAAGGAGAAGCATAAAAACTCTGATAAACCTATACAGAGAAGGACTTACCGACAAGGAATACAACTATATCACTGACTTCAAAAGTATATCCAATCTTTTTGATGGCATTCGTAAGATGGAAGGGAGCCACAAATATATTCATCAAGGTTCCTTAATTAAGACCTATAGTAGCAGGCCCTGCATGAAAAACCCACCACCTCAGCAACTTTCTGGATACACTACTAGAACCGTTCCTCAAACACATTAAAAGCTATGGTGCTTCCGTAGGCGGTATGCCAACATTAGCACTCGATATTCATCAGAGTAGAGTGTAGATATTATCAAGAAAACGAAAAATGCATCTGGACTTAGTTTATTTCGTGTTACAAATGATTCGCCGGCATGTAGCTCGAGTCATGGTCCTTGTATGGATCTGGCTGATTCTACTTCTGCGGGTTCTTTCAGACACGGGTGTTATGTCCGGAGCAAATGTTATCACTGGAGTGTTGTCATCAAACCAACAGCCTCACAAAACGCTCTATCCACTCTTGTCATGCCATTGGCTGTTTTTACTTCACGTCATCACAAGTTCTGGTCAGTATCTGCTGCCACACGGTTCATCAACCATTTTCCGTCCGACACATTTCAATGGAGTCATGGTGGGTTCAGTACTTCACACGTTTGCTCACACTTCAGGGTAAGTACCCAAACATACTAAATAAACACATAATAAACACACATATTCAGACACATATCTATCTAGGCATTCACACTCATACGTCTACATGCGCAGACACCTACACGGCCACATACATACATCACAGTATATATACTCACACACCCTCTCTCCTTCACTCTCATAGACCCAGTCACACACACTTGTTGATTCATGCCGCCACGAGCCTTTGACTGTTCTGTATCAATTGGGTAAGCATGTCCTATTCAAACATACACATATATACATACACATGCGTGCACACACACATATACGGCCAACCTTCTATACATTTAAATATATATATATATATATATACATATATATATATATATACATATATATATATATATATATATACATACGCATATATACATACACACATACATGCACATACATACATATATACGCACATATATATACACACTTAGGATTTGTTCATTCTGATGAATGAAAGCAAATATCGTTTGCTTTCAAGAAACCACTGGTAACCGAAATAATTATCTTATGTTGTTCATTACATAACTATATGTATATATATACATATATATACACACACATACATACACATATATACACAAACGTAAACTCACACATGTCCGCACACACATACGAACACATACGTACATAAACATTACCTACACACGTACCTACACACACACACACACATAGACATACATACACATACATACACACAAAAAAGGAAAAAGGACAACTTAACATGCATACGCACATCCACACATATATATACAAATACCCACGCATAAGCCGATATACATACATCTACACATACGTACGTATACATGCTGCCGCATGTATACACCTGCACGCATGCACATCTGCCTACACACACAGAAGTGCCACCGCGCATACATGTACATATATAAACTGTTGAAAATACATTATGTAATAAAAATCAGTATAATGACCTAAAACAGTATAATAACATAAGGCAGTATAATAACATAAGAAAAATATACAATGAAATATATTATATACAATGTGGTATATATTTACATACACACATACATATATACATATACACACACACATATATATATATATATATATATATATATATATATATATATATATATATATATATATATATATACATATATATCGCCCTATTATACACACATACACACACACACACGCACCTACGTACATATACACACACACATACACAGACGCACACGTACAAAGACTCATACGTACATACACGCATATATACGGGTATGTAGAGAGGGAATGTGATAAAATAATACAACATGAATAATAATAATAATGAAAAAAAAATATATAGTCCCTATATAAGCATCCGCACACATTCCCAAGAGATGCACATGAACACATACATCTATGCACAAATACATATACACACATATAGAGGCCCGTAAATGCATGCATCTGCACCCACACACACATCCACATATATACACCCATACACATCCACACATATATACACACACTTACCGGCCCGCACACACACACACCTACTCATATGTGGCTAAACGTACTTACTCACTCATACACATATAGACATAGATATATATATATATGTATACATATATATGCTCATATATAGACACACGTACACACGCACCCCCGCACACACATACACCCACATTTTTCCACATATGTATATATGTGCACATGTCTGCACATACAGGCGCGCATAAGCTCGTGCACCCACGCACCCATGCCCATACACACACCGCAATACCCACCCACGCATATATATATATATATACACATACATACGCATCTGCACATACACACAGACGCACATATACCCATACACATGTGTCCACACATAGAAAAATCTCGTGAACATAAACACAATCTGATAATAAAATAAAATATGTAAATAAATTTACAATATTTTAGGGTACATTAAATCTGTATGTAACTGCATAAAGGTACAGGAAAAGAAGGGTTAAAATAAAGGAACTAGTAAAATAAAAGAGAAAAAAAAGAAAAAAAGAAAAAAAGAAAAAAAGAAAACAAGAAAAAAAGAAAAAAAGAAAAAAAGAAAAAACGAAAAAAAGAAAAAACAAAAAAAAGAAAAAAAGAAAAAAAGAAAAAAAGAAAAAACAGAAAAAAAGAAAAAAGAAAAAAACGAAAAAAAAGGGGGAGGGGCATATGAGAAGGTGCGGCCGTCCATATGACGTACTACACACAGGCATTATGAGATGCAGGCTCGCCGAGGTTAACTTTGCCTTTCATACTTACGGGGTCGATAAAATAAAGTACCAGTAATGTACTGGGTAATTTTCTGGCCTTGTGCCAATAGTAGAAACAATTATGAGATGCAGGCTCGTGTCTGTGTATACAACAGGTAACAAGATCAAAACAATGATATAACGATATTAACAATCACTTTTCCAAAGTGGAGTAGGTGTTGAGTATATAGTCACGATTGACGGTGTACACATTCAATGTGACGCCCGCCACGGTCGGCATGGGGCATGGCACCGTGTCTGGGGTGTGCTGTTCTAAAGGCTTAGTGCACAGGTCCGGGCGGCAGTGGACCCCGTGTCAGCGGGTCCTGGCCCATGCAGTGCATCTTCCAATGTTGCATGCCCGGTCACGTGCGTACCCGGTCTACGTATGATTGCCCCGCGGGTCGGACATCGTGATCATGGTAGTCGTCTGGTCCCCTAATTCCGCTAGGCCAATCGGGTCTGTACGTTCTCATTCTCGTGCCCTCTGGCGGCGTCACCCGGCGGATTCCATGCTGCAAAAGCGCATCTTCTCTGGTGTCTGCATGTCATGATAATGTCAGACTTCTGGTTGACGGAGTCATCCATGGCCTCGTGTAGGCACAGTCGGCACTTTCTACTTCCGGCTAAATATGCACGCGCGTGGCGAACGATACTCCATTCCAAGGCGTATGGGGTGCCGTGGTCTTTCATGTCCCACACGAGGTCCGCTAACCTAGTGGAGTGCCTTTTGCTACGGTCCCTGAAGGAATTCGTGGGCTTATAAATCCGCGATTTAAAGGTGGGGGATGTTGCTGCTATGTAGGTT
>OZ024743.1:267219919-267234919 GCA_964016885.1 Eledone cirrhosa | reverse complement strand
TCGTGAGACTTATTTTCTTTCAAACATTTTTTTTTATATTCAGGAATAGTGAAGAATATATAACGACTAAGAGGCATGAAACATTTTTCAACCCGTTCAGCAAAAAAAAAAAAAAAAGTAAATATATATATATATATATATTAATAATAATAATAATAATAATAATAATAATAATAATAATAATAATAATAATAATAATAATAACAATAATAATAATAATAATAATAATAAAACAAATCTTAGAGGAACAAATCAGTGTCAAGTCTGTAAAGCTTCTTGTTGAAGTGTGGCTGAATTAAGTAGACGTTGAGGGGATTAGATTTGATGCGGCCATCTTTGGTGGCAACACCGCTTCAGAAAACTGGTGACAGCGACAGAAACGTCTACGGAGAAATTAGCCATTAGCCATTACAATGACAATTGATGCCTAAGTGCCTATACACTTCGGGTCAGACATGATCTATATTTTGTGTGTATATTTTGCAGTAGTATGTATATTATATATGAATGTATAGATAATAGACTTTAGGGTGGGAAATGGAAGAATGTGTGTATGTATTTGAATAAATTTAAAGATGTGATTGTGTGTATATATATATTTGTTTGTGTGTATCAGGGAAAGAGAAATATTGTATAGATGCGTGCCTGTGTTATATCAGAGCCTTTTAGATCTTCTGTATTTCTTAAAGTGCTGTGCTGTCTTAAGGTGTTTGAAAGTTTAGTTTAGGTTTTGTATTACATATCTATTCATTTTTTCACAACTGTGCATGCACACCTCTCTTTCTCATTTATTCTCTCTCTCTCTCTCTCTCTCACTCTCTTTCTCTCTCTCTCTCTCTCTCTCTCTATATATATATATATATATATATATATATATATATATATATATATATATATTTATTTATTAAAATAACAGATTAAAGTTTAAGCAAAGAGTCGCTGCTTTCACCCTTAACGGGATCTTCTGAAACTAACAAAGTCAATCTCTAAACGCAGAAGTGAATATTTCAAAAAACGTTGCAACCGGTGGAAGACATGAAGACGATACTTTGGTTCGTGGAAACGTTCCCTGGCACAGAACGGGAAAAAAACGAATATAATACGTCATTATTTGGAGCGGTGAAAAACAATTACACGCAAAGACAGAACCACGTTTATGGTATAAAAGAAGTCGTAGACTAATATTCTCTTAGGTGGTTCATAGAGAGGTTCTCTGGCAATGAACGAAAAAAACGAAGATAATACGTCATATGTGAAGCGTGGAGAACAATTGCACACAAAGACAAAACCACGTAAATGGTTTAACTGAAGTCGGAGACTAAATTTCTAACTAGGAAACCGAATTATTCTCCGCTTCAGAGTTAAGAATAAAGTAAATAAAATACAGAGGTAATAGAAATTAAATAAATACATACACACACCCAAATACGTACATACAAAAGCATACGCGAAAACACTCGCCATAGGTATACAAATACACGCAAATATATATATATGTGTGTGTGTGTGTGCGTGTATACAAATAATTAAATAAGCGTATATAAATAAATAAATACGTATGTAACAAGCGCACACACATACCTACATGTAAATACACAAATGTTCAAAGACGTACGTCAACCAAAACACGAAGTACACATATACACACACCCTGCATACGTACGAACCCGCATACTCACACAGACGCAAAACTCACGTATACACATAACCAAAAGCATATGTACCAGAATATATAAAAAATATACGCCATAACATATACAATCAAATATACGCACGAGAAATTATACGTACCTTCACAAAACATACAGGTAATATATACTTAACTATTCAAATAAGTAATGGTATAAACATAACATATAATTATCTACCACATCAAGACGTAAAATATCCGCGTATAGATCGTACTATCCGTTAGGTTATAATGTGGGTCTGTAATAAAGGAAAGTGTTGTGCAATTTATGTTTACAAGCCGAAATTGCCTCAGATTTTTTGTTTAAGATGTGGTCTGTGGCGTAGAGTATTTCCATGGCCTCAGCGGCGCAGTGGTCACATTGTCCTTTATTTCCGTTATACGATCTAGCCTTAGCTAGGATCTCCCAGTGTAATTTATATTGGGTATGGTTGTCTTTTAGACTCCAGATATAAGCTGAAAGTGATGTCATATTCCTTCTTAGAGGGTAACGAAAAGAATGGGTATGCATGTAAAGACGCTGCTTGAATCTATTGGCGGTTAACCCTATGTAGGCCCACACACACACACGTATATATATATATATATATATATATATATATATATATATATATATATATATATATATATATATATATATATATATATATATATACATATATAGTCATTGTAGTAGTAGTAAGCTCTTGTCATTATACCATCCCACCCCTTCTGACTAGCCTCAGTGTCACGTGATTGATTCTTTAGAATCTGCCACTTGGCCAGAGACAGTGAACTTTTTCAGTGCTATAGAATTCAGTCCCCGCCAGCTGTTCCATCCACCGAATTATTATTTTTATATGAGTCCCTAGTGTCCGCGCATTGCCTGGAGACTTAGCTGAGAATAGACTCCCTGATGACGTAATGAATTCTCGATGGTTACATTGCGTAACTATCTTTATCCCATTACAGAAAATAATTAGTTGGCGTGAAAATTTTAGTAAGTAAGTTAATTTTTAATTTTTAAAATATTCTTATTTTACGTCTTTCATATATATATATATATATATATTTATTAAAATAACAGATTAAAGTTTAAGCAAAGAATCGGTGCTTTCACCGTTAACGGGATCTTCTGAAACTCATGAGTTTCAGAAAATCCCATTAAGCGTGAAAGCAGCGATTCTTCGCTTAAACTTTAATCTGTTATTTTAATAAATATTTGCTCTACTCTTCTTATATATTTGATATATATTTATCCTTATCGAGCCCTCTTTGGATTTTAGTCTTCAAATTTATTATTATTACTATATATATATATATATATATATATATAGTATTAAGGATATATATATTTTACACCGTGAAAGACAGTAATTTATTACTACCTTATTACCAGTAAGATAAATAGCTCAATGTAATAACATCAGTTGTTCTACAGAGCAGTTATATAGAAATCCCATGAATCAAAGTTCTGTTCAAACCATTTATTAGCTTACAATTGTTTCGTCCAAACCGAGGTTTGGAGTCTTCGGAGCAATTTTTCAATGATTGTTTACATACATGACCTCCTTTCCAACACAAGAGACATACGGAAACATATGTATATATCGATGCACAGTGGTGTGACATCCATTATAATATTTTAGCATGGCAATTTAAATTCAAAAATTAAAATCATATTGAAACAAAATTAAAACAAAATTAAAGTTAAAATACAACATCGGCAGTTTACGAAGATAATGCAAGAGGGGGTGGTGGGGGTGGGGGTCTACGTTCATGTCTGTACGTGTTTGTGTGTACCTGTATATATACGCGTATGCATGTGTATGAGCATGTGTGTAGGCCTGTTGGCATGTGTCTATGTATATACGTGCCTCTCTGGATGAATGTATGCGTATGTTTATATGTTTATATGTTCTCCTTGATGTGTGGGTATAGCGGGAGCCTATGCGTACGACTGTCGGTATCTATGTGGTGGTGGTGTGTGTGTGTGTGTGCGTGAGTGCGGGCGTGGATGTGTGGACTAGCAAACACAGCAGTAATTCATTGAAGTGTAGCAGACATTGGACAGCGGAATAATACCTGTGTTCAGAATTTATGATGACCTAGGCAACCAGCGGCCAATCACTGGACGCGCGAAGAGGATGAAGTTTTTGACAGTACTGGCCCACAGGGTCAGATACCCCAGTAGAAGAATATGCTCCGAAATCATTAGACGTGTCCGTCAAACCTGCGGGTCCAGAATCAGACAGATCCACACAATGATCGTGTCTCGACTTGTCCGCCGGCGAAACAATTGTAACGCACAATAAATTGGTTTCAGATGCATCACTGATTTTTCGTTCTATATTATATCATACTCTGCTCTGTAAGAACATAGAGTGCTCAACCGGCATACCGCCTATGTAAGCAACTTAGCTACCATCCGACACACGCACACACACACACACACACACACACACACACACACACACACACACACACACACACACACACACACATATATATATATATATATATATATATATATATATATATATATACAAACATACATATATATATATATATATATATATATATATATATATATATTTGTGTGTGTGTGTACGTGCGTGTGTGTGAGAAAGTGTTTTGCATATTTTGTATTTGTAAACACACACACATGTATAGTTGTATACATATCTATTTATATTGACTAAATCATGGATTTATACTCGGGTACTCAGGTATATATGCTTGCGGGTGTGTGTGCATGTATGTGAATATTCATATATATTTATGTATGCGTGTGAATGAGTGTGTGTGTACCTTTATGGAAAACCTTATTTGTCTGTGAATATGTGATTTGTTTACATCCAAGTTTTAAAATCGCCCCATTTATCACGCCACCGCCGTATGAAGTGATGCGCAAACGGCAGCCAACCTAACTCATTGTGGTACATCGTAAGAACGGCAACGTAAGAATGGGCCATCAAAGAAATGCAATAATGGAACAGTATTTAAGGCAATGATGACAGGCTGTTGCGAAGGAAACATAGAAAAGAAGAAAAACGTGACTGAGGAGGGGGGAACCGAATTGGTGAAGAGAATGTGGTAGTGTTACTGAAACAGCTGGAGGTACAGATGGGGTAGAAAGGTAGAAAGTGCTAGCTTCAAGTAGCAAGACTGATGGTAGTGGTGGTGTTAATGGTGGGGGCAAAGCTGTTTGTAATGTTAGTGGTAATGCTTGTTGTTGTTGAGCTAGTCGTTGTGGTTGTGGTGGAAGTGGTGGTGTTAATGGTGATATTCATATTGTTGATGTTGATGGTCGTAGTAGTTTTGCTAATAGTGGTGGCGGTCGTAGTGCATGAGATGTTGATAATGGTAGTGCCGTTGTCGTTGGTGTTTTTAATGGTGCGGCAAATGGAGGTGGACCTAGTGGTGTTGGTAATGTTATTGCTTTTCTAGGTGGTGGGGATGGTGTTATTTGAGACGTTGGGGATGGAAGAATTATTGGTGATGTTGGTATTGATAGTGGCATTTCAGCATAGTGCTATTTCTTCACGTTGTTGGTCGTGGTAGTATCGTTGGCAGTGGTTGTCATGATAGTTGTGATAGTGGTGGTGGTGATAGTGGTGGTTATGGTGATTGTTGAGGTTGTGGTGGAGGTGGCTATGATGGTTATGTTAGTGGCAGTTGTGTTGTTGGTGAAGGTAACTGTGATGGTGGTGATAGTGATATGAGGATTAGAACGATGAGATGCTCTTTAAGATTTTAAGCTACTCCACTTTCGTTTCGTCAGAATCAATTCGGCCACAGAATCTTTAATGGAGTGGAATACATGCGAACACTTTTTCTTCAAATCTTCAGAAGAAAAAATATTATTATCATCATTATTATTACTATTATTATTTATGCTGTTCGCTTTCTTATTTTTGGTATCATTTATTTCCTTTTTATTTGTTTTTATTGCTTCAAGTATTTTCTTATTTTTATTTTATTCTTATATTTGTTCTCATCTCACTAGTTTGTTTTACTTTTATATGTTGTTTTACGTATATTTGCTTGCATTCATGTTCTTCTTTTCTTTTTTACTACCTTCAATGTTCTTCATTTTTTCCTTCGTTTTAACTCTCCTATGCATTCTTTCAATCACAACCAGTCCCCCAATCACGCATTCACTCACTCACATATTCAATACACACATTCACACACTCATTCGTTTATATATACACATTGACTCTAGTTCACACGGAATCCTTCACTCACACTCGCCCCCCCCCCCCCCCCTCACTGTACATCAGTTCAATGTTTCACTCTCTCATCTAACCTCTCACACACTCATTCAATCAATCACTTGCTCAATCTACCACTTACATACCCAAACTTACTCAATTGTTCAATCAGTCGCTCATTCTCACTCACACTCTCATTCACTTACATACATTCATTTAATCATAAACACACATTTTCGGAGTTATTTTCCTAAGTCACTTACTCAATTAGTCAGTTAATCACTAACACGCACAGCTACTGCCACACACACACACTTACACACACTCACTCACTTGATTTCACCGTATCACTCATACACATACTAATTTATTCACTACTGTCCCCGCTTATACATACTAGCAATACGTACAATACAAATACACATGCATGCAACTACGTAAATAAACGACATAGCCTCACACACACACACACGCACACACACAACCATAGCTATACATCGTATGCACTACTCTCTCTCTCTCTCTCTTACACACGCATATATATATACACACTCTCATACATAGACTTTTACATGAATACACACGTATATACACACATACAGTAAAGCTTTTCTCTTCATTCGTAATTCTTAAATTAATTAATCTCTTTTTCATCTTCATTATCTAGCCACCATTTTCTTTCATCTTTCAATATTTCATTCTTATTCTCCTTCTTCTCAGAAACTTTCATCGTAGCTTTCATTTTCATGTTTTATTTCATTCATTATTCCACGCTACACTCATTCTTACACTCAGTTCCCTTTGATTTTCCCGCCCCCATACCACTGCCAACATCACCACATTTAATTCCTATCAGTGCTTTTTTTTATATTTTTCTTTTTAAAATCTCATGTTCCTTTGTTCTTTTCTGTCTTGGTATTTTCACTGTTTTGCCTTTTTTGTGTTGGTGTGGGTGTGAATAATTTTTTTGACGACTTTTGGTGTTATATGTTTTTGTTTGGTTTTTAGCGTTCAACCAGTCTCTTTCTTTATTCGCCATTTTGTTTTGATTCTTCCTAGTTTTATTATTTTTTATTTTACTCTATCCTCATGTTTGTGTTTCTTTCGTTAATTTTTTCTTTGTTATTTCTTTCTTTCATTTTCGTCTTTTCCTTTTCCTTCTTTCATTATTGTGTTACATTTTGCTTTGTTTCATGTAGAGTTGCAGACAGTGAGATGAAAATAAAGTCTGATTTGTCATCTCTTTAGTGCAGTGTTGATGTATGTTTAATGTCCAGCTTGCTCACTAGATGGCAGGTATTTCCTGTCGAATAGAGCGGAAGTAGTTATCGTAAACCGGTCTTTCGCGCTGCGGTTTTTCAACCAATCAATATGGAATCTGAAGATTACACAACTCTCAGAAATTACGTGATAATTTTCCCACTCTTGTCTCCTCTCTCTCTCTCTCTCTCTCTCTCTCTCTCTCTCTCTCTCTCTCACTTTTCTCTCTCTCTCTTTCTCTCTCTCTCTCTATATATATATATATCTCTCTCTATATCTATCTATCTATATATCTATCTCTCTCTCTCTCTCTTTCTCATACCGCATCATTCTTTCTCGTTCTCTCTCTCGATTATTTTATCTATCTTTATACATCTATCTTTCTTCCATGGTCCCTTTCCCTCAGTCTCTAAATTATGTCCCCCCCCCCCTTACTCTCAGATACGCTCTCAATTGAATCTGTCGCGTTACTCACTATGATTTTATGCATCTGACAATGTATTTCTTTGTCATTTATTGTTTAACGTCGCACACACGTCCACGCTAACGCTTTTGCAACACTTTATCTATCTATCTATATATCTATTGGGGAAAATCGACTAACTTTTAAATTCCATCTGTGATAACATTTTACACGTTTTTATTGTATGTAAACTTCCCCCTTTGTATTTGTCCCCTTCTTTTGTGCCCCTGTGGCTAATAAAGAAATATATCTATATATTTATCAATATATCTGTCTGTCTATCCATCTACCTCTATCTATCGATTTTTTCCTCTGTATATATATATATATATATATATATATACATAGAGAGAGAGAGAGAGAGAGAGAGAGAGAGAGAGAGAGAGAGAGAGAGAGAGAGAGAGAGAGAGAGAGAGAGAGAGAGTGGGGAGGCGGAGAGCGTGAGATAGTTGTATATGAAAATATATGTAAACATATATAATACGTTTATATACAATAAGCATACGGATAGCATTGCTGCCAAAGAAAAATGTTTTTTTCGTAAAGGAAGGTAACGAACCGTAAAAAAAAATATTTTCCTTCATGAACATATAGAATTGCCAGTTTATTTCTCTTTCAAGATCTTTTTTAATCTTCCGTAAGTGACATTCACACAAAACATACTGGCATGAAATAGACTATGGTTTATATAGAATATAACATGATCACTTGCTGGAGATGCTGATTTGATTACTCGTATAACAAATAGAAAACTTCGGCTGGAAATGGTTATTTTCATATTGCGCGTGATTGGTTGGTTATATTTAATTGGCAGTAACAGTGTTTAAGAATAATAGAGGTGTATATGAAAAACATATTCAAGCACATATAATATTTTTATATACAATACATCTATGGGTAACAAGTAATTACTTGTATGTAATATTCGATGCCTGGACTTGAAAATCTTAAAACCCTGAATGACGATATTGATAACATTGGAAATGTTTTAAATTACTTTATTCGCTAATCTAACATTTCAATTCGTGCACATATTTCAAAGGTTTTGAGGCGTATTGCCTCACACAACGAAAATTATGTTATGGTAACATCATCTGTGGTGAGTGAAACAAAAATGAAAGGCAACAATTCAAAAACCAATATAGCATTCGATTCCACAACTTTAGCAAATGTGAATTTTTAAACCCAAACAATGATAATTTCACCAAACTACTGACGTAAACGAACGTTAACAAAATGTTAAAACAGAGAGAAAGACCTTGGGGGGTAATTCGTCAGTTGATGGACATGAATCCATCTGCCAGCCACACTATATTTTCTCCGAAACTATTTCAAATTTACCGCATGATCCATGTTAGATACACTTCCTACTACTACTCCGTGACCAAGATCTACTGTGCGGTTGACTAACTGGCTTCCTCTCTCTATTTCATTATATTGGCAGTATCGGTAGAGGGTAGGACGCCATGCTTTGACGCATAGAGTTACGGCCCTTGCTATTCTGAGTTTAAATCCCGCCGAGGTTAACTTCGCCTTTCATCCTTACGGGGTCGATAAAATAAAGTACCAGTAATGTACTGGGTAATTGCTGGCCTTGTGCCAACAGTAGAAACAATTATTTATTTATATCTCTTTCACACAATATCTCCATATAAACACAGACACACACGCAAAATCTAACACACGTTCACACGCACATACACGCTCAATCTTATATATATGGTAGCTGGATCGCCCGGCTTGCGCCCGGCTACCATTGGCGTGTTGTACAGGATCCAAATATATATATATAGCTGACATACCTAGTTTCGCTTGCATCAACAGACGATAAGCCGTCTGTGTAGTATAGTATTACTGTTGAAAATATATAGTATAGTATAGTATTACTGTTGAAAATATATAGTATAGTACAGTATTACTGTTGAAAATATATAGGATAGTATAGTATTACTGTAGAAAGTATATAGTATAGTATAGTATTACTGATGAAAATATATAGTATAGTATGACTGTTCAAAATATATAGTATATTATAGTATTACTGTTGAAAATATATAGTACAGTATTACTGTTGAAGATGTTTAGTATAGTACAGTATTTCTGTTGAAAATATATAGGATAGTATAGTATTACTGTAGAAAGTATATAGTATAGTATAGTATTACTGATGAAAATATATAGTATAGTATGACTGTTCAAAATATATAGTATATTATAGTATTACTGTTGAAAATATATAGTACAGTATTACTGTTGAAGATGTTTAGTATAGTACAGTATTTCTGTTGAAAGCATATAGAATAGTATTACTGTTGAAAATATATCGTATAGTATTACTGTTGTAAATATATCGTATAGTACAGTATTACTATTGAAAATTAATAGTATAATATTACTGTTGAAAATATATAGTACAGTATTACTCTAAAAAATATATAGTATAGTATTACTGTTGAAAATATATAGTATAGTATAATAACACTATTGAAAATATATAGTACAGTATAGTATTACTCTTGAAAGTTTATAGTACAGAACAGTATTACTGTTGAAAATATATAGTATATTATAGTATTACTGTGGAAAATATATAGTATAGTACAGTATTGCTGTTGAAAATATATAGTATAGTAAAGTATTACTGTGGAAAACATATAATATAGTATGACTGTTGAATACATATAGTATGGTATAGTATTACTGTTGAAAATATATAGTATAGTATTACTGATGAAATATATACTATAGTATGACTGTTGAATACAGTTAGTATAGTATTACTGTTGAAACTATATAGTATAGTATAGTATTACTGTTGAAAATATGTACACGGATATATAATTATATATACATATATAATTAATTAAAAGTTGGTTAGAAGCGAAGTCAATGCAGGCAGGACGACATACAGAGAGATATTATAAGCGCGCGACGTTATAGCTATGTATCTATCTAAAATGACAGAGCAAGAAAGGGAGAGGAATGTCGTATTATATATATTATATATAATAAAGTACCAGTAATGTACTGTAATAATTGATTGCCTTGTGTCAAAAGTAGAAACAATTATACTTCTTTTTTATACAACTGTAAATAACATGTATATATACGTATAAAGGAATGCTGTAAGAAAATGTACAAATTAAACTGTCTCTTATTCATGATACTAACACTATATATATACACACTATATATTTATATATACACACACTATATATATACATATATACACACACAGATAGTGAAGTCAATGTACAGAATAGGTTCCATAATGAAGACAGCCAGACATACAGAGACATATTATAAAGGCGTTATAGCTATTTATCTATCTAAAAAGACGGAATAAGAAAGAGAGAGGAATGTCGTATAACCGGAAGTCTTGACATTTGAAAATTTTAAAGAAGTGAATATTTAATTAATATCTTTAATCTTTTAACAAAATTTAGTAGGCAAAATTACCCTCACTTCTTGGAAAAAGTTACATCTACGGTGCAAATTTGGTGCCGTTTGGTTCAGACATTTGGCTAAAAGTTTGTTACATACATACGTCCGTCAGCTTTATTAGCTATATATTATATATATATATATATATATATATATATATGTGTATGTGTGTGTGTGTGTGTGTGTGTGTGTGTGTGTGTGTGTGTGTGTGTATATATATATATATATATATACACACATTTATATTTATATATACAGTTGTCCACCGGCAGTCATGGTGTCCTTTAGGTTTTGAAGCCGTTATCATATATAAGTAAATTCGTCACCAATATATCTCAATGAAAAAAGTTCGCTAAAATAAATCTAATTACTACCCGTCAGTGATTTTATGTCAGATGTTGGCTATATATATATGCATATTTATTTATAAATACATAAATATAGAGGGATTCAGGTGGGTATCGGGAGGTGATCACAGTTGATAAAAGGTACTCCATATGATGGCAGAGTATAGGCAACTTTATTTTATAGTGAAATGATTTCTAGAGGTCTAGCACTATTTATATATATATATGTGTGTGTGTGTGTGTGTGTGTGTGTGTGTGTGTGTGTGTGTGTGTGTGTGTGTGTGTGTGTGTGTGTGTGTGTGTGTGTGTGTGTATTTACAATAGTGACATAAACAGGTAATCAAGTTGTGCTGGGTTCTGGTCCCCCAACTCATTCAGCCTGTCATGAGAAATATAAAAATGTCTTTAACTTTAACATATATATATGGGTGTGTGTGTGTGTGTGTGTTTATGTATTATATATATATATACATTATACATTACATATATATATATATATATAAAGGATAACAAAATATCGTTATAGGTAATCCAATTAGAGGTTGTGAATACTTCTTATTATGGATAGTTTTAGCGTACGGCGTTGCTTGACTGAACAAGAGGTTTACATAGATGGCGAGTTGATGATTTCACTTGTATTCCCATGTAAATTTATCTTGGTGTAATAAAATTGAAAAAGTGGAGAATAACATGGTCAACAGTACAAACAGATAATTATAAAAGAATTTATAATACAAGCGGCCCGCAAATAAGTACCATAACACCTAATACAAAACATAAGCATATAACATCATCACAACCAAACACACGTCAGAGTACATCACCACAATACATCAACAAACCCAATTCTCAGCCCATACATAGCAACCTACGAAACCATATAGAAGAACCGGCGCATAGAAAAGCATCTAAATGTAACTGCCATCTACCTGACAAATGCCCTTTACACAATAGATACCTAGAGACAAATATAGTATACCTATGTACTATAAATTCAGGGAGCTTGTAATGGCATTACAATGGTTCCACAGCTAGGGAGTTTAAGAAAAGGTGGTACGTACATAGATACTCTATGACTAACAGGAATCTCTCAAAGACTCTCGCCAATAAAATCTAGAAACTTAAAGATGCAAAGATGGAATATAAAATCAGCTTGACAAAGCTATCAAATTGGTATGTCCCACTGTGGTCTCTGTAATATGGAACTTTTCCAAATTTTAAATTATAGCAAAATTCTTCTTAACAGAAAACTTGAAAACACTATTTTTTGTCGACATAAATCGGCGATTTGAGAACATTAGACCAGCTTAATTACATCTTATCTATTCCATAAGCCAGATTGTACCACTTGAATCTATTATGATATCACATTATCAACATCATCATCATTATAATTATAATTAAAATTATAATTATAATTGTCATCATCTATCGAAGAACAACATCAAAACCTCTTATATTTACATTCTTATTTTATATATCTCTATTTTTCATTCACTATCTTTATATTTCTCTCCCTAAATTTATTTCTTCTCTGTCATTTTATTTTATCATATAATATAACTTAAAACTAATTAATTAATTTATTTATTAAAATAACCAATACACACATAATTATATTTAACATTTTCATATTTTCACCTCATTATCTCTCCATATATTTCAACAATTCTTAAAAACCATTATCAATAATTTTAATATGTTTAAATATTCTTCGCACATTTTTACTCTTTTTACTCCTTTTACGTATTTATTTTTATTCTTTATGTTTCACATTTTATACCATTTTATATCACATTAGATATAACTTATTTATTTCTTTATTTATCAATTTTTATATATTTTTTTATATATTTTTTCCTTTATTTTTTATTTATCTATTTTTATTTTTATTTACATTTATTCATGTATTAACGTTTATTCATCTATGTGTACCTCTATTCTTTTTTCTATCCTAAGGTATTTTTACTTATGTTTGTCTGTCCTCTATCTACCATCATCTTCTATATATCTTCCTCTCTTTATGTTTCTATCTATAATAATTTCTCATTTTCATCTTCTTTCTCTTTTTCTTTTTCTTCTTCTTTCTCCTTTCTTTCCTTTCTTTCTTTACTATATCTATCTCCCTTTCTTCCTCCTTTCCTCTCTATATCTTTATTATTAATATGATGATTGATGATGTAATTTGAATTTGTAAATTTGCCGGTTACATAAATATATTTTTAACAGTTTCCGATGATCTAATAGCGGTAAGATCGTATTTAAAATTGAGTGGCACTGCTTTCCGTGTTCAGCCATTTTTAGACAACTCTATCAGCGAAACAATTGTTAGACTGCCAATAAATCCCCTTTTGTGTACTGTTGACCATGTTATTCTCCACTTTTATATATATATATATATATATATATATATATATATATATATATATATAATATAAAATAAAAAATAAAATGTTCGCTCTACATGGCTGAATACAATAGATGAAATCTGGGTTTTTCGAATATTAATAATTGTTTCTACTTTTGGCACAAGGCCAGAAAATATCCAAGTGTATTACTGGTACTTTATTTTATCGACCCCGTAAGGATGAAAGGCAAAGTTAACCTTAGCGGGATTTGAATTCAGACCATAAAGGGCCGTAATTCTTTGCTATAAAGCATGGCGTCCGACCCTCTACCGATACTGCCAATCCACCGCCTTCGAATATTAATGATAACATTCGATTCTTTAGCAATTATGCAAACAACTCTCAATTTTTTAGCCATGTCAGTAGAATGCCCCTTTAATTCTTGCTGTTGTGTTGGCATGTAAACAGAACTCATGAAGGGTGATACCCAGGATGTTTCTGGGTGTCACCCTTCTTCACTACAGCTCACTGTTCACCTGCCAAACTGTCAGAGCTTGTGAAAATATATGCTATTTTCAAGAATACACAGTGACTGATCGGCCTGATTTGCATATTATCAGATCGACTGATCAACCAGATTTGCATATCAGCAGACTGGCCAGTCAATTTCCTGTATACGAGCGATAAATGGCCGGCTTTGCCAAATTCAAATAAAAAAGAACATTTTCACTATACCTGGCTGAATACAATAAATGTAATCTAAGTTTTTCGAATATTAATAATAACATTCGATTCGGTTGCAATTATGCAAATAAGCCTCAATTTTATAGCCATGTCAGTAGAATGAATCCTTCATTCTTGCTCTTGTGTGGGCATGTGAAAAGAACTGCAGACACTAATATTTCCTTGCTCGGGTGTATGTCTCGGGGGGAAACCATCTAGGTGCAAGTCCTGTATTAATTCGTGATTGAAAGTGGGTTCTTTACCTTTTTACTTATATATATATATAAATATATATATATATATATATATATATATATATATATATATATATATATATATATATATATATATATATATATATATATATATATATATACATATATATATATATATATATACATATATATGTATATATATATGTATATATATATATATATGTATATATATATATATATATATGTATATATATATATATGTATATTTATATATATATATATATATATATGTATATATATATATATATGTATAT
>OZ024743.1:267212419-267214919 GCA_964016885.1 Eledone cirrhosa | reverse complement strand
ACATTTAATATTGGCATTCCTTTTATTAATATATATATATATATATGTTTAAGAATGTAGATACGTACCTACATAATTAACGATGTAGATACGTACCTACATAATTAACGATGTAGATATTGATTAAACATGTTTTTTATGCCTTTAAGTATGTTAATGATGGAAGTGAGTATATTTAATATTATTCTGGCATTTTCTATTTGTTTAAAGTTATAAATGATTATATATGTTCAAGTGGACACCTTTGTGGCTGAAGTAGATATACATGCTGCTAATACTTGTGTGTGTATGAAACTATAATATCATAGTAGCCATAATATATTCCTATGTTATTTTATATAACATCAAAAATAAGAAATATTTTCTAGCAAACAGATGAAAATTTACATTAGCAGTATCTTTCTGATATTAAGGGTCAGGCCTGATATGAAAAACTCCTCCTCTCAACGGGTCATATGAACTTAAGGATACTAACGTACTTCACTATATCATATTATGTGTATGTAAAAACAGTATTGTAGAGGATTTAATACCAGATTGTATTGTCGGTCGATTTTGTCGATTGTACCAATGGACTGCGAATATTGGAAGTATGAAATGTATAAAGAATGCTTACAGACGGACTGAAAACTATGCAACCAACAGAACAGAATACGTCACACAACATGATTGGTAGTGGCAGCGGTAGTATGTTATTGATTAGTTGGTAACATAAAATGTCTTGGAATCATACAACCGGTCACTGAGATGGTGAAATGAATAAAAACAAATATATATATATATATTAGATGCTTTTAAGTTTGATATTTCTTTCCGTGTCCACTCAGAAACGAACATGAATATAACTTCATATGCATATTTCCATAAGAAATGAACTATCCGTTCCGAAAGAAACTTTTGTGGAACACAACACAATATCCATTATAGATAGGTCTCAGTATGAAAAATATAAACCAACCTCACCAACGCCATTCAATATTCTAGGTTACAGATGTACACTAAAACATTGAATAGCCATACAGGAAACCTACGCAAAGATTCATACCCCAAAGCACCTGAATTATCAAATCATACGTTAACGTACTGGGGTCGATGGAAAGATTGATACATGAGGTGAAAAGACCAATGGGGAAAATATCCAGAACTTTTTTTCTTTTTTTGCTGTTGCCGTCGTTTGTTTTATTTTTATTTCTTTTATTTCGATTAATTATGAAAATGGGGAAAATGTGCCGAAAGGCAGCGAGAAACTTAACACACACCGGATTATGTATGTTACTTTCTATAAGCACAAACACACACACACAAGCACAAATACACAGACACGCAGACAAACATACACGCTCACATATGTGCATACATATGCATATATCTATTTATTCATATATATATTTATACATATATATAAACACACACACACATACTCTCACACACTCACACAGGTATATATATATATATATATTTATTTATTTATACATATATACATGCATACACAGGCATACACACAGATATATATACAGTGTATATATTATATATATATATAGGAGGATCTATGTATATAGAAATATATGTGTGTCTCTGCCAGCGTTAACCGACACGCGATTATATGCAGATGTATAAGCAGCTTGTCAGTTCCATAACATTATTTACAGTTAGTAAATAGCAAACAAACGAAAAGAAACTGCTGTCTGGAGACAATTGATGTATCTGTCAATGCTATCTGTTTGTACGAATTGTATATATTCTGTCTTTCGACCTGGTATTGACTACTAGGACACCAGTGTTTGAGTGTGATTGAGCTAGCATAGTATTTAAAATTGAGTGGCAAGGCTTCTAGTGTTCAGCAATTTTTAGACAACTCAATCAGAGAAACAATTGTTAGACTGTAAATAAATTCCCCTTTTTTTTGTACTGTTGACCATGTTATTCTTCACTTTTTCAATTTTATTACTCCAATATAAACTTACATGGGAATACAAGTTAAATCTTAAACTCGCCATCTACGTAAACCTCTTGTTGAGTCAAAAACGCCGTACGCTAAAACTTATTCACAACCTCTAACTGGATTACCTATGACGATATTTTGTTATCCCTTGTATATATATATATATATATATATATATATATAACGAAGGAAATGTGGTAAGGAAGCAGATGGACCATAACGCACCAAAGTACTCAATACTTAGGGTAGTAGAGTGGGTAATATGAACGAGTAGAACCCCGACGGCTGAGCTCAAGCCGTTTCGACGGCTAATTCTGGTCCAGAATTAGCCGTCGAAACGGATTGAGCTCAGCTGACGGGGTCCTACTCGTTCATATATATATACATATAAATACACGTATATATATATACACGTATATATATATATATACACGTATATAAATAATATATACTATATATATATATATATATATATATATATATATATATATATATATATATATATATATATATAATATAAATAATATATACTATATACAAGATGGCGTAGGACAGAAC
>OZ024743.1:267169919-267209919 GCA_964016885.1 Eledone cirrhosa | reverse complement strand
TAAACGAGTATTATAGAGTGTATAATGCCCTTTAAAGTAAGGTAGATGGGTATATTTTAAAGAGGTGTATGTATATGTGCCTTTGAGAAAAGATTCTAAATTGATAAAGAATTGAATATTAACTGTATACTTTGTGAAAAGTTCTATGGAATTTATGCAGGCAGATAGAAAACAAATCTGAGCGTCTATTTATTATAGAATCTAGGTTAGAGATAATGGTAAATTTTTCATTTAGGCAGAGATTACAGATTTTAGATAGAGAGCTGTTCAAAAGATGGTATATTTAATGTTTTTGTCTTTTAAGGACCATATGAGTTCTGAGAGAGCAGTGTTAGTTCTTTTAAGTTTGTATTTGAAAGATGAATGATGATTATAGAGACGAGCTTTAAAAGAGGTGGAAGTGGAGCCAAAATAGGTGAAGGAATTGGTGCTAGTTATAATTTTACATTCATAAATTAAGTTTTTATCGAGGCAATGGTTGTTGAGAGGACATTTATTTTTAATGCGGCAGTTGCAATTAGAGAGATTATTAATGAGTGATCTAGTGTTATCTATAGAAGGAATTGGATTGGAGAAGTTGTTTGCGATAGGAATAATAGGAATAATAGTTTCTTGATTTAGAGTTGCATTATGAACATTTAGCGAAGTTGTGTTTGACGTTGTATTTGGGTTTACAGAAGTTAGCCCAGGGTTTACAATGACGTCGGGAGTACTATTACTGTTATTATGAAATTCAATATTGGAAGGAAGAGATTTAGTATTTAATATTTTGTTGTTGTGTTTAGAGATGATGTTGGAAATATTGGAGGATGTAGAATACGAAAATTTGATGGTGTGTTTGTTAAATATTTTACTATAGATATGTGAGGGAGGGAAGCATTTATTTAAGGCACTAAAAAATAATTTAGGAATATTGTTATTAATAGAGATGGAGAAAGGAGCATTATACCAGATTATGTTTTTGTATATAGGTCTTTTATTAAAATTATTGGAATGGTTATGATTAATTATTCTACTGTAAGTTTTTCTAGAATTTGTTTCTTTATTATATTTGATTTTATCTGGATAGCCGGCTTTAGAAAGTGCGTTATTATAGTAATTGGCGTTAGCATCAAATATGTTTTTATGAGAAGATATGTTAGATATTCTATTTCCAATATATATATATATATATATATATATACACATACATAAATGATGGATAGATAGATAGAAATATATAGAGTATATATATATATATATATATATATATATATATATATATATATATATATATATATATATACATACCTATATAGATAGATACATAGAAATATAGAGTATATATATATATATATATATATATATATATAGTTTTGCGAGGTTTTTTATATGAAATCGTGTGTCGAAACAGATATTGTTATATTTGGGGAGGGTCATATTTGCGTAATATTGCCAGAATTAATAACAGAACACACTCACTGTTTGGTTGGTTTTCGCTTCTCGCTGTCTTTTATATATATATATCTGCGATCTAACTTACTCGGTCCTCAATGTTGCCATTGACTGACCGGCGGTCAAAAATAATACAGATACAATATAGACAAACACATATATATATAGTTTACATAATTTACATAAATCTTTCGTTGCACATCTGCAACATCGTCAGTGGTGTTATATTCATTGTTCCTCCTGTTGTGTTGTATGTCTACGCCATTTTTTTTTTGTTCAGTCTGTCTATATATTTATTTATTTATTTGCTTGTTTGTTTATCTTATTTTATTTTGTCTTCTTTGCGCATGCGTTTGCGTGTGTGTATAGTGTTATGTGTGATGTGTGACTAGTGTGTATAGTGTTGTGTCTGCTGGGTGACTAGTGTGTGTTTATGTGCTTGTGTATGTATTTATTTATCTTATTTTATTTAATTTAATTTACTTATTTATTTATACTTCTCTTAGGTCAGTGTTGTTTGTTTGGGTGTTGTTGTTGTTCCACTCATTCTTTCTGTTTAGCTTTGGTCTTCTAATTTCTATTTCACTGGCCTCTCTGATTTGCCTATCTGCTGGGTCATTCCTATGTTTAGATATTATTCTAATTTCTATGTTGTCTATGTTACCGTCATGTTGTTGTCTAGCATGTTCGTATAGTACTGACCCGTTTTTTCGTCCTTTTAGTTCCCCCCAGTGTTGGTCTATCCTTTCACCTATGCTACGAGCTGTCTCACCTATGTATGTTGTTGTCGTGTTTCTGCAAGTACCCTCTGTACATCTTATGCTATAGACTACGTTTCTAGTTTTACAGTTTATCCGGGGGTTCACCTTACATATGATACATTTCCTATTGGTACAGTGGGTTTTCTTAAAAGGGTAGGTTTTGCTGATCAGGGATTTTATGGTGGTTCCTGGCTTTTCTACCACCTTTATTTTTAAGTGGGTCTTTCTCAGGGCCTTTCTACACTGGTTAGCCAATTTCCCTCCAGGGGTGGCGTCCACAAACATGACACTCTGATATCTCTGGTTGTCGTACCATGATGTGGCCTTCCCTATCTTATGTCTAGCCCTATCTAAGCTATTCCATGATTTGCTCCTGTATAGTGGGCAAATTCCTTTCATGTCCAGTTCTATGAGGGTCTTATACTTTTCCATGGCTCCTTCGTATACTCTGACTCTGTCTCTTTGGTTGTAGCCAGAGAACTGCATGCGGTTGATGAAGTGTTGGATGTGTCCTTCCATTTCTGTTGGGTCGCACATGCTGGACACATTCTTCATCACTCGTACCAAATCTGCGATCAGAATATTAAACTTAGCACTACTGGACATTGCTGAGTTTTTGAGTATCAGGTATTTGGAGGCCATGGGTTTAGCATAGTGTGAGTGGAGAATTTGGGCTCTCTCGTCTATAGTGTTAATCCAGAGTTCTGTGTCTAATACAGGTAGTCTATTGTTAGGGTGTTTGGAAGGGAAGTCTATAGTTACAGTTATACTCTGGTGTATGGAATTAGCTATCTGCTGGATGCTTTCCATCGTGCTACGTTCTAAATCAAACTTGTTAGTGCTCTCTAGTGGGGGTGTTCTTATAGCTATATTGATATCGTCTACATAACGAGAGTACATGATGAGGTCTATGGAGCTTTCATTAAGGAGATCTTTAAGTCTCCTTTCCCACCATACCATGAAAAGGTTGGCAACATCACCAGCTATGCTGACGCCGATGGCTGCTCCCTCATTTTGGGTGTAGATTTTCTCATTGAACTTAAATATGTGGCCCTTTAGGGTAGTTTTGATACTAGCCCCTATTGCATGTGCGACCATTTTTCTTACCTGATCAGTATTTTGGGGGGTCCGTATAGCTTTGGTCCACCCAATCCACCTTCCTATGGGAGTCTTTTTAGCCATTGAGGTTATGGTGGGGGGTCTACCTCTTATAGGTCTACTAGGGCAGAAACATCTAAGGTCATGGCTGTCTAGGTAGTCAGTGTCGTAGGTAAGTCTAAGTAGGAGGCCCAGTTCGTCTGTGTCGACGTCGCAGAACTCCACCTCACTCTCAATGATCATCTCCACACATCTTTTCACAGCAAAATCAATGTTAATGGATGGGTACAGTGACACCACATCCATGCTGCCTATTATGCAGTTGGATAGGCTCCTGTTTTTGTTGCACTCACTGATTCTGCTGAGGAGGTCCTCTGTACTTTCACATACATCTGGGGACATCTTGATTATGGGGCGTATAACCATTGAGAGGAAGTAGGAGATCCTGTAGTTGCTAGCTATATTAGCTCCGCATACGGGTCTTGTTGGTGGTCCTGTTGTCGGGTCGTCGACTGTCTTGTGGTCTTTGCGGAGCCCATACAAGGGTGGTATGCCATTGTTAGACGCCTAGAAGTTGTTGGCAGTGCGTCTGCTTGGCTTTAGGATGTCAGTCCACATCATCATGTGAGCGTTGAGGATTTTTTCTCTCTGGATAGACCAACACTGGATAGACCAACACTGGGGGGAACTAAAAGGACGAAAAAACGGGTCAGTACTATACGAACATGCTAGACAACAACATGACGGTAACATAGACAACATAGAAATTAGAATAATATCTAAACATAGGAATGACCCAGCAGATAGGCAAATCAGAGAGGCCAGTGAAATAGAAATTAGAAGACCAAAGCTAAACAGAAAGAATGAGTGGAACAACAACAACACCCAAACAAACAACACTGACCTAAGAGAAGTATAAATAAATAAGTAAATTAAATTAAATAAAATAAGATAAATAAATACATACACAAGCACATAAACACACACTAGTCACCCAGCAGACACAACACTATACACACTAGTCACACATCACACATAACACTATACACACACGCAAACGCATGCGCAAAGAAGACAAAATAAAATAAGATAAACAAACAAGCAAATAAATAAATAAATATATAGACAGACTGAACAAAAAAAAATGGCGTAGACATACAACACAACAGGAGGAACAATGAATATAACACCACTGACGATGTTGCAGATGTGCAACGAAAGATTTATGTAAATTATGTAAACTATATATATATGTGTTTGTCTATATTGTATCTGTATTATTTTTGACCGCCGGTCAGTCAATGGCAACATTGAGGACCGAGTAAGTTAGATCGCAGATATATATATATAAAAGACAGCGAGAAGCGAAAACCAACCAAACAGTGAGTGTGTTCTGTTATTAATTCTGGCAATATTACGCAAATATGACCCTCCCCAAATATAACAATATCTGTTTCGACACACGATTTCATATAAAAAACCTCGCAAAACTAATTCATCGCCGCTATGGCATTAGCTTGTGCCAAGCTGAAAGGTTATTGAAAGACACTGTTTTCTGTTATATAAAAACTACAATAACAACAGAACAAATCCGCTTCTTAAAACACTGTGTTTCCTCCAAAACATACACAACAAACATATCAAAACAAGTAAATAATTTATTATTGAACAAAACACAAGCTGAACGGCTAGAACACACAATAACAGTTAATATGAAAAGAACAACATACACAAAAGTCAACGCACTCTACAGACAAAAACGCATCAACGGTAAGGAAATCCGAAATCTCATCACAGCAAACGAGAGAGATGACTTCATGAGCGTCATCCGACGCGAAACGAAATATGCTCAAAACGAATGCTGTAGGCATTTCAAGAAGAAATTAGAATGGATGAATAAGAAAAAACTACAAGAAAGGAAAATCGAATATTCTCAAAAATACCCAGATAACATCGACAACATCCGTATGAGTGATGTAAAACTACCGGAAGAATTTACCAATGACCACACAGTAAATATCTATGGGAACACTTTAATCAGTGAACAAGAACAACAAATCCTAAAGTTACCACCAAAATTTGCCATCTACAAAAAGATTAATCCTATGGAATGCAAAACGGAGCTGGAAAAGTGTTTCACAAAAATACGTTGGAATGCAAAGGTAAACAACAACAACAATAATAACGGTAGTAGTAATATAAACAATAACTCTGGGTATAGAAATAACAGCCATAACCATAACAATGGCAGGAAAGTGAGAAATAGTGATAATGGTAATAATACTAGCGATAGACAGAACAACAACAACCACAATAATAATAATAATAGAAACGTTAACCACAGACACAGCAACAGTGACCACAGTAGTAATAACGGTAACAATACGAACAACAACAACAACAATAACCACAGTGGTAATAATGGAAATAGTACATGTAGCAACATCAACAAAAACAAGAAACATAATAATAGTAACAACCACAATGGTAGAAATAGCAGTAACAACAACAACAATAACTGTGAAGTAAACAACAATACATCTAGCAATCATAACAATAATAATATTAATGCTAATGATAGAAACAACAACAACCACCATGATAACAATAATAGCAACACACACAACTATGACGATAGAAATAACGACAACCCCTTAGAGAAACTATTTTTCAACCCAGCTGACAAAACATATAAGATGGGTAATATCTATCCTACGAGGTTACCCTTTAATAAAAGAGTTTGCATACCACAGCAAATAGATGACGAGACGGAGGCACAGTTCACCATAGCTAGAAATAAGATTAGACAAGTAGTAGACAGGTACACTATGAGACAGAGCAGACCAGAGGCCCAACAACTTGGGATAAAACCTGTAGAAGGCTTGGTTAGCCTCAAGCAGCGCACAAGGGATGGTGAGGTAGTGTGTCTACCCACAGATAAGTCTGGTAGGATGTCAATAGATAGCATGCCGAACTACATCGAGGCAATGCAACCCCACATCACCAACACGAGCGAAGTTGCACAACTAACACACGATGGGAGAGAAAAAATCCTCAACGCTCACATGATCATGTGGACTGACATCCTAAAGCCAAGCAGACGCACTGCCAACAACTTCCAGGCGTCTAACAATGGCATACCACCCTTGTATGGGCTCCGCAAAGACCACAAGACAGTCGACGACCCGACAACAGGACCACCAACAAGACCCGTATGCGGAGCTAATATAGCTAGCAACTACAGGATCTCCTACTTCCTCTCAATGGTTATACGCCCCATAATCAAGATGTCCCCAGATGTATGTGAAAGTACAGAGGACCTCCTCAGCAGAATCAGTGAGTGCAACAAAAACAGGAGCCTATCCAACTGCATAATAGGCAGCATGGATGTGGTGTCACTGTACCCATCCATTAACATTGATTTTGCTGTGAAAAGATGTGTGGAGATGATCATTGAGAGTGAGGTGGAGTTCTGTGACGTCGACACAGACGAACTGGGCCTCCTACTTAGACTTACCTACGACACTGACTACCTAGACAGCCATGACCTTAGATGTTTCTGCCCTAGTAGACCTATAAGAGGTAGACCCCCCACCATAACCTCAATGGCTAAAAAGACTCCCATAGGAAGGTGGATTGGGTGGACCAAAGCTATACGGACCCCCCAAAACACTGATCATGTAAGAAAAATGGTCGCACATGCAATAGGGGCTAGTATCAAAACTACCCTAAAGGGCCACATATTTAAGTTCAATGAGAAAATCTACACCCAAAATGAGGGAGCAGCCATCGGCGTCAGCATAGCTGGTGATGTTGCCAACCTTTTCATGGTATGGTGGGAAAGGAGACTTAAAGATCTCCTTAATGAAAGCTCCATAGACCTCATCATGTACTCTCGTTATGTAGACGATATCAATATAGCTATAAGAACACCCCCACTAGAGAGCACTAACAAGTTTGATTTAGAACGTAGCACGATGGAAAGCATCCAGCAGATAGCTAATTCCATACACCAGAGTATAACTGTAACTATAGACTTCCCTTCCAAACACCCTAACAATAGACTACCTGTATTAGACACAGAACTCTGGATTAACACTATAGACGAGAGAGCCCAAATTCTCCACTCACACTATGCTAAACCCATGGCCTCCAAATACCTGATACTCAAAAACTCAGCAATGTCCAGTAGTGCTAAGTTTAATATTCTGATCGCAGATTTGGTACGAGTGATGAAGAATGTGTCCAGCATGTGCGACCCAACAGAAATGGAAGGACACATCCAACACTTCATCAACCGCATGCAGTTCTCTGGCTACAACCAAAGAGACAGAGTCAGAGTATACGAAGGAGCCATGGAAAAGTATAAGACCCTCATAGAACTGGATATGAAAGGAATTTGCCCACTATACAGGAGCAAATCATGGAATAGCTTAGATAGGGCTAGACATAAGATAGGGAAGGCCACATCAGGGTACGACAACCAGAGATATCAGAGTGTCATGTTTGTGGACGCCACCCCTGGAGGGAAATTGGCTAACCAGTGTAGAAAGGCCCTGAGAAAGACCCACTTAAAAATAAAGGTGGTAGAAAAGCCAGGAACCACCATAAAATCCCTGATCAGCAAAACCTACCCTTTTAAGAAAACCCACTGTACCAATAGGAAATGTATCATATGTAAGGTGAACCCCCGGATAAACTGTAAAACTAGAAACGTAGTCTATAGCATAAGATGTACAGAGGGTACTTGCAGAAACACGACAACAACATACATAGGTGAGACAGCTCGTAGCATAGGTGAAAGGATAGACCAACACTGGGGGGAACTAAAAGGACGAAAAAACGGGTCAGTACTATACGAACATGCTAGACAACAACATGACGGTAACATAGACAACATAGAAATTAGAATAATATCTAAACATAGGAATGACCCAGCAGATAGGCAAATCAGAGAGGCCAGTGAAATAGAAATTAGAAGACCAAAGCTAAACAGAAAGAATGAGTGGAACAACAACAACACCCAAACAAACAACACTGACCTAAGAGAAGTATAAATAAATAAGTAAATTAAATTAAATAAAATAAGATAAATAAATACATACACAAGCACATAAACACACACTAGTCACCCAGCAGACACAACACTATACACACTAGTCACACATCACACATAACACTATACACACACGCAAACGCATGCGCAAAGAAGACAAAATAAAATAAGATAAACAAACAAGCAAATAAATAAATAAATATATAGACAGACTGAACAAAAAAAAAAATGGCGTAGACATACAACACAACAGGAGGAACAATGAATATAACACCACTGACGATGTTGCAGATGTGCAACGAAAGATTTATGTAAATTATGTAAACTATATATATATGTGTTTGTCTATATTGTATCTGTATTATTTTTGACCGCCGGTCAGTCAATGGCAACATTGAGGACCGAGTAAGTTAGATCGCAGATATATATATATAAAAGACAGCGAGAAGCGAAAACCAACCAAACAGTGAGTGTGTTCTGTTATTAATTCTGGCAATATTACGCAAATATGACCCTCCCCAAATATAACAATATATATATATATATATATATATATATATATATACATACATGTATAGATAGATATATAGATAGATACATAGAAATATAGAGTATATATATATATATATATATATATATATATATATATATATATATATATATATTTATATTTGTTTAGCAAGATTCTTTATCTGAAAAGGTGTGTTGAAACCGATATTTTTATGCTTTGGGAGGGTCATGTTGCCAATAAGAAACACACGTACCAGATGTTTCACTTCAATTTATTATAAATTAAATTTATAAATTTAGGAATTTATAAATTTCCGGATGGTAGGTTGGTTCCACAACCAGGTGATTGTTCATATATTGTCAAAGTTCTTTCGTCACACATTATGTGACCTCTTCAGTGACTCGGGACTATTTTCTTTGTTTTTTGTGCCTCTCCTTTGTTCTGTCCTACGTCAACTTGTTTTTGTGTGTGTTGTGTGCTTAGTTTGCGCATGTGTTACATCCGGGTGTATGTGTGTGTTTATATTTGTTTATTTATTTGTGTATTTACTATGTTACTGGTTGGTTGTTTGTTCTATGTGTGTGTGTGTTTTCATTTTGTCCTTAATTGTATGTTTTTATTTTGTCTTTAATTGTAAGTTTTGATGTTGCTGTTCCATTCATGTTTTCTATTTAATTTTGGCTGGAGTTCATTTATGTTTATTGCCTCTATGATTTGTCTAAATGTTGCGTCTTTTCTATGTGTAGATTTTATTTTTATTTAAAATATTGAAGCTTTACTATCTTGAAGCTCTCGCCAGTGTTCATTTATCCGTTCCCCTATACTACGAGCTCCTCACCTATGTACACTATATTCTTAAGAATATATTGTACATAGGTGAGACAGTAGTATAGGGGAACGCATAAATGAAGCACTGTCGTGAGTTTCAAGATAGTAAGGAATCATCTGCACTCCACCAACATGCTAAAATAGAACAGAATGGTAAATTAGAGAACATAGAAGTAAAAATAGAATCTACACACAGAAAAGACGCAATGTTTAGACAAATCACAGAGGCAATAAACATAAATGAACTCCAACCAAAATTAAATAGAAAACATGAATGGAACAGCAACATCACAACTTACAATTAAAGACGAAATAAAAACACACACACACATAGAACAAACAACCAACCAGTAACATGTAAATAAACAAATAAATAAACAAATATAAACACACACAGACACCCGGATGTAACACATGCGCAAACTAAGCACACAACACACACAAAAACAAGATGGCGTAGGACAGAACAAAGGAGAGGCACAAAAAACAGAAAAGAGTCCCGAGTCACTGAAGAGGTCACATAATGTGTGACGAAAGAACTTTGACAATATATGAACAATCGCCTGGTTGTGGAACCAACCAACTAACCGGAAATTTATAAATTCCTAAATTTATAAATTTAATTTATAATAAATTGAAGTGAAAGCTGCTGGTGCGTGTGTTTCTTATTGGCAACATGACCCTCCCAATATATATATATATATATATATATATATATATATATATATATATATCCCTGCGTTTTGATTTCTCCGATATGTTCTTATATACTTCCGTTTTACTCCATCACCACCCTAGTTATGACGGCATTTTATTTATCTATTTTTATTTATGTATTTGTATTTTTGTATTTTGCTTTTTATTTATGTATTTTGCTATTTATTCATTCTATTTAGGTATTTATTTACTCGCTTTACTCTCATTATATACTTATCATTGTGCTCATTAGCACACGACCCTAGAATATTACTCTCTGTACCCTTATATCTGTTTATCTTTATTCACTCCCCTACCCACCCCAAAACCACACTACATATAGCTCGGACTAACTGGGGACTAAATATAGTCTATTTGCGCATTTCATCGGGTTTTACCACCTTCAACCTCACATCATGGGTGTGAATATATAATAATCGTTTGGTAACCCGCGATGATCCGAGGGATGTGGCGGCTTTCCCGACTGCACGCCAGGCCCTCGGGTAGATCAGCCTTTCTTGAGTGCTTGGAAAAATAAATTTCCCCTTCTTTCGGTAAACGAAATTACTCGGAACGGATGCTTCGCCTCGGGGCCCAGTCGGACTTGGAACCCGCCGCGCCGCCGGCTTTGACCGCCAAATAGTACCTTTAAATTCTAGTCTTAATCATAACTATTAGCTGTATCATGCCTGCCTCTACTGGCACGTAACTAAATCCCCCTCCTGTGTGAATTAATAGTATTCGTTAGACGATGGCCTGACGGCGATAGCGGACTTCCCGCTAACACACCAGACGCCTAAGACAGTTATATTCCTGTAGTGCTCAGAAAAATGTATTTCCATTTCTTTCGCTAGACGATATTACTCGGAACGTCTGACACGTGGTTAGGGAGGGCTGGCCGAGATCTGCAGTCGTCGCTGATTATTGACTGCTAAACAAGGGCTTAATCTTTACTCTATATCCTACCCTGAAAACTTATCGAGACTATCTATAATACATTTAAACCTTTTAAGAAAAGACTATTTCTGTAAATTCTTTAACTAAATCTCACAACCCAAACTTTAAAACTTATTTCATCCTATAACTCTAAACATAAGTTTAACGTTTCTAATTTGTAACCGAAGTTTCTGTCCACACATTATACGATACAGACGCCCACTATATATGCCTTTGTGAAATATATATGTTCTTTGGGAAAAACATTTTTCGCGGCAATTTCTAGCACGCATAGTCAACTTGATTGTGGCATGACCTCAACGCTGACATTTCTCTTTGCCGGGAGGTAGTAGCACATTATAAGCTTACGTCCTCTCACCATATGGTAATAAGTAGACTTAATAATCAACACCCGAGTGCGGCCGACTGAGATAGAAGCTGCTAGATAGTCGGTCGTCCTCTTGTCTCTGATTTTCAGCCCCATGTATTTTATCTATTATATTCCTTTGTTATAGTTTGAATTCCTGATGATATCACCGGATTCATACTGAACCCGGTCATTGAAATAATCATAGTATAATAAACCCTTCACGGATTTACACCAGTCCAGCCTCCTGTTATGTTATACTAATTAACTCCGTACTCGCACCACCAACTGCACAAACGAAGACGGCTGAGTTGCATTACGTTTAGTGCTCTCCATAATATTACATCGAGATTGACCATACGGAATGACCAGTTCTATCTAGTGGTGAAACAACAAGCCTAAATATATATATATATATATATATATATATATATATATATGTGTGTGTGTGTGTGTGTGTGTGTGTGTGTGTGTGTGTGTGTGTGTGTGTATATATATATATATAATGAAAAATAATAGTTACGGGCGAAAGAGGGGAATATCCATCGTCTGCTAGGAATCATAGGTATTTCTTCGCGTTGGAGACAATATACCTCAGCCTAGGGCGAACAAAAACTAAAATAAGGTATTGAGATAAAAAAAAAATGTAAACATACATGAAGGGTGAAGCAACGTAAAGAGAGTAAAAATAGGAAAATTATCAAGTCAACAACTCATTTCTAACGTAAGATCTGGCGAGTTTGCCGAGAGAAAAAAGAAACGTCTTCACTGTAGCCGTGTTAGCGAGAGAAGAGACTGCTTATTGTAGCGGACAAAGGTGGAAGTGAGCTAGCGTAGAGAGAGTGACTAGCAGAGAGGGTGTGAAAGTAAGTGCAAGCGAGAAAGATATAGTTATTGTGGCAGGCTAGCCAAGAGAAGGTCACTAGCAGAGAGGGTGAGCGAAAGTAAGAGGGAGAAGGAGAGAGAAGGGGGAGAGAGAGGATGGCAACGAGGGGCGAGAAAGGAGAGGGTCACAGCGGAAGAAGGGAGCTTATATGAATAAAATAGCGAGCTGTGTGGTTGCATTTAAGTATAATGAAAAATATAAGTTTCGGGCGAAAGAGCAGACAACTAACGATGTATATTACCCTCGTTTGCCTGTAACTTTTAATTGTTATTATACTTGATATTTCACTGAAAAAATCTCTTCAACATTTTCTGCTCAAAATTGTTTTTTTCTTTCTACTATTTGTTTATATATATATATATATATATATATATATATATATATATATATATAAACAAATAGTAGAAAGGAAAAACAAATTTTCAGCAGAAAATGTTGAAGAGATTTTTTCAGTGAAATATATATATATATATATGTGTGTGTGTGCGTGTGTGTGTGTGTAATAGGTAAACAGAAATAGCAACACAATCAGTACAGTATATGGAAGGTATATATTAGGTTAACGGTTGATATAGCAGGAAATATATATATATATATTAATAGTAATAATAATAAATTTGAAGACTAAAATCCAAAGAGGGCTCGATAAGGATAAATATATATCAAATATATAAGAACCGTAGAGCAAATATTTATTAAAATAACAGATTAAAGTTTAAGCAAAGAAACGCTGCTTTCACCCTTAACGGGATCTTCTGAAACTAACAAAGTCAATCTGTAAACGCAGAAGTGGATATTTCAAAAAACGTTGCAACCGGAGGAAGACAGGAAGACGGTACTTTGGTTCGTGGAAACGTTCGCTGGCTAAGAACGGGAAAAAACGAATATAATAATCATTAATAGGAGCGGTGCAACGTTTTTTGAAATATCCACACTCTGCGTTTACAGATTGACTTTGTTAGTTTCAGAAGATCCCGTTAAGGGTGAAAGCAGCGATTCTTTGCTTAAACTTTAATCTGTTATTTTAATAAATATATATATATATATATATATATATATATGCGTGTGTATTATATATGCGTATGTGTGTACATGCTTGTATTTGTGCTTGTGGTGTTTATGATTTATTAGATATATAACTGACCAATATCTATATATATAAAACTGAGGACGTCTGTCTGTGTGTTTGATCCCTAAAACTAAAGAAGCACCCAACCGACCGTTTTCCAACTTTACACTTGTAATACTTATGTTTCAGGGAGTGTTCTGAGCAAAAAAAATTCAAATTTTCAATGCCCTAGGCACCGCATTAGGCGATTTAGCGATCTCTCTCATAGTCTTTCACTTTTTAGACAGATACATACATATAACATCGCACCCTTATAATATCTGTCTGTATGTCTGGCTGTGTGCATTATGTCACTTCTCTGAGGATGTATGTGTGTGTGTGTGTGTTGTGTGTGTCTGTGAGTTTGAATCCTTATAACTCGAGAGGTACCTAACGGACTTTTTACAAACTTGACATGTGTATTAGTTATGTTTCAGGGAGTGTTTTGCACATACAACATTCAACTTTTTCATCCCCCAGGGCCCGCATTAGGTGAATAACTGGTTTTTTTTAGGTTTCTAGTGTTTTTTGAGGCGTTACGTCTAGCCGATTTTCCCGAAATTTCAAGGCATATTATGCAGATAATAAAAATTCATTTTCTTGATCCCCTAGGGCCCGCATTAGGTGAAAACCTGCATTTTTACTGCTTCTTCGAGGAAAATCTCAAAGATTATCCAGCCATCAGAATATTCGGTTTATTTTCTTTACATATCGTCCTGGCATGAAGTTTTTTCCACTATTAGGTCAGTTGGCGGCCCGCGTTCCAAAATACCTTATCCCGTGCAACGCCTGGTACCACTGCTCGTAACTAATAAATGAGAAAACTCAACAAGCGAGGAAGTCTGATAGTACAATGCAAGACAATGGTGATACATATTAGTGTAATGCATGATATTGTAGGAAAATTGTCTTAAAATTTCGGAATATAAAATGGGAGAATAAAGAACATACAGAAGAATTTATGAGAATAAACAGGAAGAAACCTGTGGAAGCTTCTGTATAGTTAGGCAGCCAGACTGATTTTCAGAATGAGACTCGTGTATTAAAGTGTTAAAGAGGGGCAATTAAATATGGGGGTGGTAACAGTAATATGTGTGTAAGTTTGTTCAAAACTGTTAGATTATAAATAGAGTGAAGCATGCGTGAGTATGAGTGTGGTTGAAGTGTTAATATTTGTACATTGTTGTCTACGTGCGAGTATGTGCTGCGTAAGGGACTGATTAGCCAAGCCTGTGAGAGAGAATAACCTGTTAGGTTTATGTGCTGCTGTACATATATTTTAGTCTAATCTAGCAGGCATGTGTGTATGGCCAAATTTATATACATACAAGCCTACACATACAAGCAGATCCATACTTGTAGAAGCGTTCCTTATGTTGTGCAGATGCATGGAGACATTGGCACATGCATATCAATTGCCCGGTCCGGAGTATTAACCAGAAAGAGATACCGCATTGCATCATATACGGCGCAACAATACTTCAGATCCCAATTACCAAATCCCTGAAAGATGAAGGTCGCTCTAGTTGTCAAGAGAACTTGAAAAATTCCCACTCTTAAGCGTGAACCTAATACTAACACTTTGTACTGCACTCTTCGCTTTGTTTTTGTTTTCTGTTTTAACTATTATATATATATATATATATATATATATATATATATATATATACAAACGTTTATATATATATATATATATATATATACATATACAAACGTTTATATATATATATATATATGTACATATACAAACGTTTATATATATATATATATATATATATATATATATATATATATATATATATATATATGCACAAGCACACACAGCCATATATATTGGAATATGGCAAATCCGGCCATTAATCAGTCGTATACAGGAAACTGACTGGCCTGTCTGCTGATATGCAAATCTGGCTGACCAGTTGATCTGCGAATGTACAGATCTGACTGTTAATATTCAAATCAGTTCAATTAGTCACTGTATATGTTAGAAAATATCATATATATTCACTAGCTCTGACAGTGGGCAGGCGAACAGTGAAATGCACTGTTCTGTTTACATGCCAACACAAGGTCAAGAATGACGGGCTCATTCGACTGACATGGCTTAAAAAAGAGGCTGTTTGCATAATTACAGACGAATCGAATATTATTATTAGTGTTCGAAAAACTGAGATTACATTTATTGTATTCAGCCATATAGAGTGATAATTTCTTCTTCTGTTTTTAAATTTATATATATATATCGCAAATTACCAACGATCAAATGGTCTCCCTAATTGCATTAACTTCATGGAAGACACATTGTATATATTCAAATCGAAACAATATTTTTGTAATAACTAACATTACCTGTTCATCATAATATTTAATTTATTCTATTATATGTAAAGATTGTAACGAAGATTGCATAAGGCAAACCAAAGTCATCTAGGAAACAAAATGAAATTTCATCACCAATAATTACGAGACACTGTCACTACACATATATTATTTAGTGGGTATTTTTCTTATGTGCAACGAATAAATTCCCCAAATCGCAGGAGTTTCTTCTTTATATTTGTCTAGATATTACCGCAGACCAAACATTAATAAATAAATAAAATAAATTTATTCATAAATACAAACTACGTCTGAATAAACTATAACGAGAAATATTTGCGAAATAATTGTTTCTACTTTTAGCACATAATCCAGCCAGATACAAACGTAACATTCTAGTTTATTTTAATAATGGAACTATTATAATTATTATTAGTATTATTAACTGAACACAGAAAAGGAAACATTGCTACTTGTCTACACACACACACACACACACACACATACACCCATACACACGCACAAACACACACCACACACACACACACCACACACACACACACACACACACATAACATTCCAATACATCAGATTTTTTAGAGATTGTCACGAAGCCTTTCTCGACTTTACTATTTACCACACCAAAATAGACATGAATTTTGCGTTTGTCACTAGCTACATTCACTGAACCATAGAAATCCCAATTTCTGGCGCAAAGAGTACACAATTCTATACCTAATCACGTGATCATCCTCCACCCATCAAACTGCACTTTAAACAGATAACCATCTGAGCCAATTTGTTTAAAACGAAAATATGTTCCCACCCTTACAGATGCACGACATATCACCGTATAGCCACCAATCTCTCCATCTTACTTAAATTTTGAAAATAATTAAATTCTGAAACCGGTAAAAGTATTGTAAATAAATCTTTTTAAACACTCCAATTGCATTCTGAACTTCTTTTTCCTATATAACACACACACACATTTCTATATCTATACCTATGTATCTCTCTCTCTCTCTATATATATATATATATATATATATATATATATATGAATAAAGTGGTCCTTCGTCAGTGATCTTCCAACCATTACAGGTATTACTTCGCTTTAAAGACCATATACCTCCGGTTGGTGCGGACAACGGCTAAAAAAAAGTCGTTGGGACACGTAAATAAAGGGGACAGCGAGAGTGTAAACAAACAAAGATGGTGATGCAAGGAAAAGTGAGGAAGAACGAGTCAAGTCCCAAATTTCCATTGGAAGATCAATGACGAAGGACCACTTTATTCATATGTAACCCAACTGCAACCACGCAGCACGTTTATTCTCATATTTACACATATTTTTTTCCCCGCTGTGACCCGTCTATTTTGTTCTTACTGCTTCCTCTTTCTCTGTATCTTTACCCTCTCTAACAGTCACTCTCTCTGTTAGCCTCTTCCTCACCCTTCACTCACTCACTCTCTGTTACTACCTCTCCTCCTCATCATTCTTCCCATTTGACCTGTGCGTAATTCTTTTCTTTCGCACGCTTGGTCAGGCTGGTTCGCCTTTTTTCTCTCTCTCGTCTACGATCACAGAACTTATGTTCACCGAATTCACAGACTAGATTCCTTCTTCCTCCCGTTAGACCTGTACGGAATTCCTTCCTTGCTCACATTCCAACCAGGTTTGATGGTCTTTATTCTCTCTCGTTCACGATTTCACCGAACTTATATTCATGGAAATTTGGGACTTGACTAGTTCTTCCTCACTTTTCGTTGCTTCACCTTCTTTGTTTGTTTACACTCTCGCTGCGTGGTTTACATTGCATATATATATATATATATATATATTTAATACATTAACATAGAAAGCTTTAAGTAATACTCCGACCGGCTTCCGTCTCACTCAACAAACATTAGGATATACCTCAGTATAATCCCAATTATACGTTCGGGGTGCTAACTATACTTATTTTGCGGATAGCCAGTTGTATTATTTTATATGAGACATAATTAAAATACATCTCTCTTTCCAAACGATCGTTTCATTATAAGTTTTCTACAAATTGGGAAAATAATGCCCAGGTTATGTAGAAGCCTACACGTAGCCCGTAGAAATCTATGTAGGTGGGCACTTATAACCCATCAGTGGATGCCAGACAAATATCGATATAAAAAAAAACCTTACCGATATTAATGTTCAGCGATGGTACCCCTCCGTGCTAGAATGACCGCCAAATTTGAAATTATATATATATATAAGTTAAAACAATGAAATAAAAAATCAAGTCATTAGAGATATACTTCACTGCTTTACGATCGTTTCTAGATGATGATAATACATTGTAGCTATACTTCGTTATTGATGTATGTAAGGTTAGTTACAAAATATCAGATAAAGAGAATATTTACTTACATGCATATCACTAGCTGTTTTCAAAAGCAATAATAATTTTATTCAGAATTAGTAGTATATTAGTATCTTGTCCTTATTTGGAGGTAGTTGAAGAACTAACCAATCAAATTGTTTTTTTCCATATGATGTTAAGATGAAAAGTAATTCACTTTAGTTGAGGTCATGACCCTTTGAAAGGAATGGTTGAATGGTGTTAATAATAGAATTGCCATAAAAAATCTATTAGGAGGAAAGGGATTGTCAAATTGATAGTTGAATGTATCTGGTATAGTGAAGTTTGAAAGGAATATATATATATACACACGCAGATGGAAAGAGATGTATTTATGCGTGCGTACTCAATCGTTAACATATGTTTACATATATAATTCCATCATTATTTTCTCTCAAACTCTTTATTTCTTTGTTTATATAACTTCTAAACATTGGCATAAAAACATTACAATCTCTTTTTTAGAGTTACTTTCTATCTATCTGTGTCACTTTTCCAATACTGCACACAATGTAATACACAAACCCACACACATGTATACAAATACTTACGCACATATGTTTTTGTCTATGTTTGTTACAGTATATGTGCGCGTGAGTATCTGTGTTTTTGTGTGATTTATTATTTCTCTTACTTTTATAGCTATTTTAATTGCCAAAAATTGCATGAAAAATATACTAAGCATGTAATAGCTCGTTTGATATATGGTTTTTCTTCACTACTTTACTATTTTTTAAAATATATTTCTTTCTCTCGTTTTTGAAACAATCATTTGTCAAGATAATTGATAGAAAATCACACAAAATATATCAAAAATAAAATATTATTTAAATAGATAAATGTATAAAATTTTGAACAAAGAAAGAATCAAAATCTAAACGAAGCAGAAAAATAAAGATAAGAGAAAACGATGAAGAAATATTCGTTGTATTGCAGAGAAAAAATATGATTATTTCAATATTCTGTTTGATATTTTATATTAGCTTGAGGATATAATCAATATAAAGTATTCTTGATGTCTGTGCTTCACGTTTAAAGGATGATGGTGTCAAAACTAAGGAGAAAACAATCATATGAATTCTCAAGGCATTCTTCTTTAGATCCGAGTCGGCCCTATCATAGGGACCTGTAGATATATTATCTCCAGATATTGCAAATAGTAATGACCGTCCAAACCGTTTTAGATATAATGAACATATATTGGACAACACTAATCTGCGTTATTTCCACAACGGCAATGTATGTTGGACTCAGTTTGCATTCTTTATTTTCACTTCCTTCACTCATTTTGCGTTACTCTATCATTTTATGGTTTAATATACCTTTATGTTTGCGAGAGAATTATGTTATTTTTCGATCCTAAGGCTTCTCCATAAGAATTATTTACATTGAAGGTGTATGGATGAAATTAAGCTATTTTTAAAGAAATATTAAAGAAATATGTCATGAATAAACTTGAGAATTAAGATATATTGTATAGCAAAATATGTAAAAAGAATAAATCTTATCATGCCCCCAAACTACTATATGTCTTTTGTTTGCCTTCGCTTACACATATTTTCATAATCTTATCCTGTTGTATAATCATACTTCAGATTTTAAGAATGACACTAACGCTTCGTTTTAATTTTATTTCATACTAGCAGTAAAGCCCGGCGTTGCTCGGGGTCTCTCAGTAGCTGTGTTAAAGTTACAATGTTAAGTTTCTTTCTTGGCTTAAAAACTGTAGTGTCTACTGTGCAGACTTGCATGTGGTGTTTTTGATTAATATTCCCTCAACCAACAATATGCCTTATGAAGTTAAGAAAACATAACGATAACCCGAATGTTATAACAAAAGAGGATGCTGGGGATAGAAACTGCACTGGTTATTTATTAACAAAGATCGAAAATGTAAACACTGCAACGCAGAGAAAAACATTAGCGTAACCAAATTATCAGTTATGTCTGTCTGCACGCCTATATCACCTCTCTGCACGACTGTCTGTCTGCACGCCTATATCACCACTCTGCACGACTGTCTGTCTGCACGCCTATATCACCTCTCTGCACGACTGTCTGTCTGCACGCCTATATCACCTCTCTGCACGACTGTCTGTCTGCACGACTGTCTGTCTGCCCGCCTAACGACGAAATATTTGCTTGTTTTACGTAGTCTTTAAATAGACTTGTTTTCAAGTAAAAATATTGTTTTAAAATGCTTTTAAATGGAAATGAAGCAAAACGGAAGCTTAGTGTTCGAACTGATGAATTTTGCAGGTCAATATTTTGCTGGCTCGACAACTGTCTGTTCGTGTATTGTGTTAATGTCATTTTAAACGCTGAGAAAGCCAGCGTAATTTTTTACGTAAGACGCTCAATGTAAACAGAACAAAGGGAAATAACTGATAACTTACGCTCAAAAATCGATACATTATATTCGATTTCGTCAGATAGGGTGAGTCAATTTGAAGTATTTTTTTTTCCGATGTCTTCGTTAGGGCTCAATGTACAAGTATAGCAATTTCGGTGCAATTCCGTGAGAGATTCTAAGAGGAGGTGTGTGCCAAAAATCGATAGACAGACAGACAACCACAGTTTTATATATATAGACTAGCAGTAAAGCCTGGCGTTGCTCGGGGTCGCTCAGTAGCTGTGTTAAAGTTACAATGTTAAGTTTCTTTCTTGGCTTAAAAACTGTAGTGTCTACTGTGCAGACTTGCATGTGGTGTTTTTGATTAATATTCCCTCAACCAACAATATGCCTTATGAAGTTAAGAAAACATAACGATAACCCGAATGTTATAACAAAAGAGGATGCTGGGGATAAAAACTGCACTGGTTATTTATTAACAAAGATCGAAAATTTAAACACTGCAACGCAGAGAAAAACATTAGCGTAACCAAATTATCAGTTATGTCTGTCTGCACGCCTATATCACCTCTCTGCACGACTGTCTGTCTGCACGCCTATATCACCTCTCTGCACGACTGTCTGTCTGCACGCATATATCACCTCTCTGCACGACTGTCTGTCTGCACGACTGTCTGTCTGCACGCCTAACGACGAAATATTTGCTTGTTTTACGTAGTCTTTAAATAGACTTGTTTTCAAGTAAAAATATTGTTTTAAAATGCTTTTAAATGGAAATGAAGCAAAACGGAAGCTTAGTGTTCGAACTGATGAATTTTGCAGGTCAATATTTTGCTGGCTCGACAACTGTTTGTGTATTGTGCACTCAGTAGCTGTGTTAAAGTTACAATGTTAAGTTTCTTTCTTGGCTTAAAAACTGTAGTGTCTACTGTGCAGACTTGCATGTGGTGTTTTTGATTAATATTCCCTCAACCAACAATATGCCTTATGAAGTTAAGAAAACATAACGATAACCCGAATGTTATAACAAAAGAGGATGCTGGGGATAGAAACTGCACTGGTTATTTATTAACAAAGATCGAAAATGTAAACACTGCAACGCAGAGAAAAACATTAGCGTAACCAAATTATCAGTTATGTCTGTCTGCACGCCTATATCCCCTCTCTGCACGACTGTCTGTCTGCACGCCTATATCACCTCTCTGCACGACTGTCTGTCTGCACGACTGTCTGTCTGCACGCCTAACGACGAAATATTTGCTTGTTTTACGTAGTCTTTAAATAGACTTGTTTTCAAGTAAAAATATTGTTTTAAAATGCTTTTAAATGGAAATGAAGCAAAACGGAAGCTTAGTGATCGAACTGATGAATTTTGCAGTTCAATATTTGGCTGGCTCGACAACTGTTCGTGTATTGTAATTTTTTACGTAAGACGCTCAATGTAAACAGAACAAAGGGAAATAACTGATCACTTACGCTCAAAAATCAATACATTATATTCGATTTCGTCACATAGGGTGGGTCAATTTGAAATTTTTTTTTTCCGATGTCTTCGCTAGGGCTCAATGTACAAGTGTAGCACTTTCGGTGCAATTCCGTGAGAGATTCTAAGAGGAGATGTGTGCCAAAAATCGATAGACAGACAGACAACCACAGTTTTATATATATAGATAATATCATGATTATTACGTTACCGTTTTATACAAACTCCTTATGTTTCTTCAGCGAATACTTTTACTTATCTGTAGCAAATTAGGTATCTTGGTCTGCGAAACGTTTAACGTAAACCACACGTTTTCCTTTAATATGTAAGTACACACACACACACACACACACACACACACACACACATATATAATATATATATATATATATATATATATATATATATATATATATATATATATCCAAAATTAAATTAAGGGAGTCATATCGGAGACATGCGCCATATCCACCGTAGAATAAGCTCAAAGATTCCAATGAAAAGATTCGAGCATTTTATATCAACTAGAAATTAATTAGCATATATATATGCCAGTAGTTAAATCTCGGATCTACAGCAAGGGAGAAGATTTAACTACCTGTGTTTACACAACAAATGCAAATCTGCGAATGACCCATCGCACGTGTTGCATTTCTAAAACTACAGACATGGTGCCAGCGTCACCCCAGTGGCGTGAATAGGATTATAGACAGCTAGAAATATCAGCCGAGTCTTTTCAACTGAGTTAGCTCTACAATCACGGGACCGTGTATATATCCAAAATTTATTCAAGGGAGTCATATCCGAGACATGCGCCATATCCACCGTAGAATAAGCTCAAAGATACCAATGAATAGATCCGAGCATTTTATATCAACTAGAAATTGATTGGCATATATATATATATCTAAAATAAACACATGAAACAATCACAGGGGATTATTTGTAAAGTATGTAAGCGCACACAGTTAGGTAGGTAACTAATTAAACTTTAACTAAACTTCAAATATAGATACCTTTTAAAAATGATTAATCTTCCTTGTATATATTTCATTAAAGAAATATATTTCACCATTAATCCGTAAACTCACAGTAGTCAAATTCACGAATCTTCACCAAGGGAGAAGATTTAACTATCTGTGTTTACACATCAAATGCAAATCTGCGAATGACACGTCGCACGTGTTGCATTTCTAAAACTACACACATCGTGTCATCGTTATCCCGGTGGTGTTAATAGGACTATCGACAGATAGGAATAGCAGCCTAGTCCTTTCAACTGAGTTAGCTCTACAGTCAAGGGACCGTGTATATATCCAAAATGTAATTAAGGGAGTCATGTCCGAGACATGCGCCATATCCACCGTAGAATAAGATCAAAGATTCCAATGAATAGATCCGAGCATTTTATATCAACTAGAAAGTGATTGGCATGCACATATATCTAAAATAAACACATAAAACAATCACATGGGATAATTTATAAAGTGTGTAAGCACACACAGCTAGGTAGGTAACTAATTAAAGTTTAACTAGAACTTCAAATATAGATACCTTTCAAAAATGTTACAAATTATCCCCTGTGATAATTTCATGTGTTTATTAAGGATGGTATTCCATGAGCGACAGAGCTTCGGCATGTCATCCACTGAGCCGCTTCCTTGAGAATATAATCAGTCCATTAGCAGGTAAGTCAGCATCGTATGTGAAGAATCCCACGCACTTAACAGAATTGATCAAGGATACCTCCATTGGATCCAACCAGATGGTGAGTCTAGATGTGGTAAGTCTGTTCATCAAAGTCCCAACTGATGAAGCAGTATCAGTGATTCAAGAAAAACTAGGTCAGACGCCTATCTAAAAGAACGCACTAGTATACCAATGGGAAACTTGATGTAAATGTTGACCTTCTGTGTAGAAACTACCTACTTCAGAATGGACACTGATATATGTCGACAGAAGGAGGGTTTAGCTATAGCTTCGCCATTATCACCAATAATAGCCAATATATACATGGAATACTTTGAGAATTTAGCTTTAGGATCAACACCACTAAAGCCAACCCAATGGCTTAGATCTGTTAATGAAACCTTCATACTCTGGCCCCACCAGGAAGAGCTCCAAGTACTGCTAGATCATGTGAATTCAATAAACCCATCCATAAAGTTCAAAATGGAAAAAGAAAAAGACAATCAGCTAGCCTTCCTGGATGTATTAATAACACGCACTGAGTATGGGTTCAATACATCCGTATACCGCAAGCCAACCTTCACTTGACGATACCTTAACTACAATTCCCACCATCCATACAGTGTAAAGAGAGGGATGGTTCAGTGCCTAAAACATCGAGCAAAGAATATAAGTAGCGATCCTGATACACGCCATGAAGAAATGATCAAGCTGAGTAAAAATTTGTTAAGCAACAACTATCCCCAAAACAGACTATCCACTCCAATTAGGAAGGCGAGAGAGGGTGAAATCCACAAATTGACCACAGTCTGTCTACCGTATGTAAGTGTCTCTCGAAAAAGATAGAAAAGATATGCGGTCCATATGACATCAGGACAGTATTCAAGATAATACAAAACTTCGCAAATATCTCCTCCATGTAGTACCACCAATAGAAGAGAATATGATCAAAGACTGTGTGTACTCCATCCAATGCAGTTGTGGTAGGTTATACAAAGGTGAAACAGGTCACCCCCTCAAAATAAGGGTAGAAGAACATCGTAAAGCTGTGACACGAGGAGAGATCGATAAATCGGGTATAGCTGATCATGTATGGAAAAAAGTAAACCACCTTCCCCTGTGGGATGAAGTTAAAATAATAGACAGAGAACACCACTGGAAAACACGAAAACTAAAAGAGGCAGCACATATGCTAGGACACATTAACCTCCTAAGCAGACCTAATGCAGATATGAGTAGTATATGGGAACCGGTATTGAGGAAGGATAGAAAAATATCAGTTTATAAGCCCTAAAAATTCACGAGAGAAAAAAAAGTGGTTAAAAAGCGGGCTACTAACCTCAAGATTCCGAGTACAATTCTAGGCAGTCACCTGAACAAACGTTAATAATAACATCACTAGGACACTTGATGATGGCTGGAGAGTACATCAGCCGAAATGTTGTGTTAACAACAAAACAAGATGAGGACACCTATCCGTCCAATATATACTAGACCTGAAAAATACGCAAGCTCAAAAGAGCCACAGCATGTTATAATAAACCTTCAAAAGTGTGGGACTAGAGTTGTTGCTCAAAAATATTGTAATCATTATCTATCGTACACTCTGTGGCATCCTTTTATAAAAACGAGACTCTTAACGAACTCAAGACGACACGATAATTATTTAAGCTAATGTTCAATATCTCATATTAGATTTTTAGTAATGATTAATACGAAATGCACTTAAACCGAATTCTATATAATAAATTCACTTAAATAATTATCGTGTCGCCTTGAGTTCGTTATGAGTCTCTTTTTTATAAAAGGATGCCACAGAGTGTACGATAGATAATGATTACAATATTTTTGAGCAACAACTCTAGTCCCACACTTTTGAAGGTTTATTATAACATTCTGTGGCTCTTTTGAGCTTGTGAATTTTTCAGGTCTAGTTTAATATTTTTTTAAGACAACGCCTGTAATAACTCTAGTTAAACATGACATATATTAATAATAAATTATCGTTGTAACGTAATTAGATTATATAATTGTTATTTTATAAATGATCTTATAAATATTATTGTAAGATGTATAAAAATATTTTCAGACTTTTAATATAAACAACTACAAAAACAATCAACATTAAAGAAATATATTTTACATAATAATTGTTATAGTTGAATTAATAAAAATTAAATATTACATACAAATAGTCTAACATAATAATAACAAAAATAATCTAACATAATAATAATAAATAATCTAACATAAAATGAACAATAATATGGACAAATATACAAGTAAATATGATACAACCAATATCATAAGCATGATATAACGAACTAAAAAAAAATAGTTAATATAAATTTTAAAAATCATAAATAAATTAACAATATAACTTACCAAAACGAGAAAAATATTTTGATGATAAAAGACGAAATACAGGAGGAAGGTTCGAAAGCGAAACGATAAATAAACATGCAAACAAAATGGCGGATGCTTTTGAGCAACAATTACCCTCGTTGGTTGATTAGCCAATAAAACGATGAAATTAGCCAATAAGACGATACATTACAAAACATGTTTGGCAGGGATCACCAGGGCCAGCGAAACCCATTGAAATTTTTTTCACAAGCTACAAATAAATGTCAGACGCGCAGACCTTAAACATTCAGTTGCTAGTCACTGCGTGTCTAACGGATAATGTAAATAATTCCTCGTCTCAAAAATATAGAACCATATATATATATATATATATATATATATATATATAAATATATAGTTATACTTGGGGAGGGTCATATTTGTGTAATATTGCCAGAATTAATAACAGAACACACTCACTGTTTGGTTGATTTTCGCTTCTCACTTCTGTGTCTCTTATATCGGTAATCTAATATACTCGGTCCTCAATGTTGCCATTGACTGACCGGCGGTCAAAAATAATACAGATACAATATAGACACAAACACATATATATAGTTTATCATAAATCTTTCGTTGCACATCTGCAACATCGTCAGTGGTGCTATATTTTCCTCCTGTTGTAGTGTATGTCTACGCCATTTTTATTCAGTCTGTCTATATATTTATTTATTTATTTATTTGCTTGTTTGTTTATTTTATTTTGTCTTCTTTGCGCATGCGTTTGCGTGTGTGTATAGCGTTTTGTTTGCTGTGTGATGGGTGACTAGTGTGTGTGTATGTGCTTGCTGTTATTGTGCTTGTGTATGTATTTATTTATTTATTTATTTTATTTTATTTACTTATTGATACTTCTCTTAGGTCAGTGTTGTTTGTTTGGGTGTTGTTGTTATTCCATTCATTATTTCTGTTTAGCCTTGGTCTTCTAATTTCTATTTCACTGGCCTCTCTGATTTGCCTATCTGCTGGATCATTTCTATATTTAGATATTATTCTAATTTCTATGTTGTCTATGTTACCGTCATGTTGTTGTCTAGCATGTTCGTATAGTTATATATAAATATATATATATATATATATATATATATATATATATATATATATATATATATATATATATATATCGCAAAACTAAAAGAAGCGCGACAATAAAATAAAGGAGTATATAACCAACAGAATTCAATAATATACGAGTCATCGCAATGAACGTGGCACCTAAAGATATCTAGATCAGAGAAGTATATAAACACCTTTTAACTTATGACAAATTCTCCAAAAAGTGAACGATGTAGCCCAAACAATCCAGTTCAATAAAATGTTGCTCGCAACATATTCCTAACTAATCTAAACACTTTAGTGGTCTCGATTACTAAGATATATCGTACATTAATGATAAATGTGATGTTGGATATACAGGGTGGGCAGAAAGGTTGCCCCGATTGCAAAGGTTAATAAAAACAAACACATGATCATAAGAGAAAAAACTTTGTGTTTATAATAAGTACATTACATGCCATTAATTTTCTGTTTGAGATAATACCCCACCATGGCTTGGAGTGGAGATTATCGTGCATTTGTTGTGGAAGAGTTTCTTAAGAACGGTAAGTCCGTCGTAACGACGCAGCGTTCATTCCGAAGTCACTTTGCACTTCGTCGTCATGATCCCGTACCGGATGGTAAAACAATTCGTCTGTGGACTTCTAACTTTAGACACACATCATCGGCTTTAGAAAAGAAAAGTCCTGGACGTCCTAGAACCGCTACAGGGCGAGAAAATGTAGCAGCTGTGGCAGCTTCAATACAGCAGTCTCGCAGACGTTCCGCACGAAAACACGTATCTGCCACTTAAACCACAATGACATATAATGTACTTATTATAAATACAAAGTTTTTTCTCTTATGCTCATGTGTTTGTTTTTTAATAACCTTTGAAATTGGGGCAACCTTTCTGCCTCACCCTATAAGTGTGTATGTGTGTGTGTTATGAATATATGTAAGCATATGTATATATGTAAGCATATGTATATATTTAAGCATATAAGGATATCATGCGAATGAAAAGGTTCTAATCCTGTAGAAGCCTTTCCTATATAAACTGTACTCCCTCTCTCTCTCTCTCTCTCTCTCTCTCTCTCTCTCTCTCTCTCTCTCTTTCTCTCTCTGTATATATACATAAATACATTTACATATATATAATATATATATATATATATATATATATATATATATATATATGTATATGTGTGTGTGTGTGTGTGTGTGTGTGTGCGTGCGTGTGTGTGTGTGTATGTGTGTGTGTGTGTGTGTGTGTGTGTGTGTGTGTGTGTGTGTGTGTGTGTGTATGGAGTCGTGTGTCTCTGTGTGTGTGTGTTTTCATTTTGTCCTTAATTGTAAGTTGTGATGTTGCTATTCCATTCATGTTTTCTATTTAATTTTGGTTGGAGTTCATTTATGTTTATTGCCTCTGTGATTTGTCTAAGCATTGCCTCTTTTCTGTATGTAGATTTTATTTTTATTTCTATGTTCTCTAATTTGCCTTTATATTCTATTTTAGCATGTTGGTGGAGTATTGATGATTCTTTTTTATCTTGAAGCTCTCGACAGTGTTCAAAAATAGAAACACACACATACACCCGGATGTAACACGTGCGCAAACTAAGCAAAGAACACACACAAAAACAAGATGGCGAAGGACAGAACAAATGAGAGGCACAAAACAAATAAAATAATCCCCAGTCACTGAAGACGTCACCGAATGTGTGACCAAAGAACTTTGACCATATATGAACAACCGTCCGGTTGTGGAACCTACCAACCGGAAATTTAATTAAATAAATAAATTTATAATAAATTGGAGTGAAATCTCTGGTGCGTGTGTTTCTTATTGGCAACATGACCCTCCCAAATTATAACAATATCGGTTTCAACACACGTTATCAGATAAAGAATCTTGCTAAACAAATTCAGAAACGAAATATATATATATATACATATATATATATGTTCTTGTCTCATAACCCTGTGATAAACATGTGAAACTCCAAAGTAACGCGACTCACTATTTAGCCTTAATATAATATATATATATATATATATATATATATATATATATATATATATATATATATATATATATATATATATATATATATTTCACTCTCACCCTTGTTCCTCTCCCTTTCTCCCTATCTACTCTTTTTCCACTTTCGCCCTCTCCCTTTCTCCCTCTCACCTTCACCCCCTCGCCTGATTGAGAGATATCCGAGACCCTTAATAGACAATTGATGAGGAACCCGCCCCCGTTCTTGCTTTCTTCGTATTCCCATTACATTTTAAGTCGAGGAGACGTAGCGTTGCTTAGAAAGGACCCCAACGAGGGGGACACAGATCATTTCAGGTCCATAACTCTGCTTAACGCAGAGTTCAAGATTTTGGCCAAGGTGCAAGGAAAGAGGTTGGCACTTGACGTCGGTGGTCTTGTGGGAGAGGCACGGATATGCGCCATTCCACAGAGCTCGATCCACGACAACCTCCACTTCATGCGATACATCGTGGAGAGGGTAGCTAACGAACTTGGCATCAGAGGATCATTGATCAATTTTGATCAGTCGAAAGCTTTCGATAGGGTCGACCATTGTTATCTGTCGGCGGTCCTGAGGGCAGCCAGCTTTGGGCCCGTCTTCGGAGGCTGGATCGCTGTCATGCACAGCGACATCTGCTCTGTGGTGAGAGTGAACGGTCACCTTTCGGAACCATTCAACATCATACGCTCGGTCCACAAATGATGTACACATTCGTTCCTGTCGTACGTATTGACCGACCCTTGTGCCATTACTTCACAAACTGAAGACCTTGAGGGGCGTCTTGTGCGAACTGGGATGCGGTGAACCCCGTCAGCATATGCCGACAACGTTAACGTAGTGGCGTCGAGTGCCAAACACATCGAGGCGATCGGCACTATACTAAGAGAATACGAGGCAGTGACAGGAGCAATGATTAACCCGGACAAGTCGGTGGGTCTTTGGCTCTCCACCTTGAGGGGCAGGTCCATGTCGTCCAACAGAGTCGTCAGGTCCCGGATGGACGGACCGGTTGAATCATTAACAGTCTTGTTCGGTCCGGACTTCCAGACGATCAAAAACTGGGAGGAGATGACGAGCAGAGTAGCCTCTCTCACCCACAAATGGGCCCGAGAGGAAACTATCCTTGAAAGGTCGTGTGGAGGTGGCAAACGCGTACATCGCGTCCGTCATCTAGAACCGTCTGACCGTCTTACATTTCCTAACCCTCGGCTGACTGCGTTGGAGCGTTTTCTCTTTCGCGTTTTGTGGAAGGGACGCGCAAAGGGTGAGGCGTTGCATTTCCTGTCAACACACGCTACGTGGAAGGCTGGGCATGCCGTGGGTGATGATGCGCAGACATGCTCCCAGGCTACGGCATTGCCAACTATTCCTCGACGGTGATCAGGTGTGGTCACCGTTTGCAAGAGGCGTTTTCCCCCAGTTCGTCTCCTTAACGGAGCTGCAGTCCTGAGTCAAGTGAAGAGTGAGAGGGAACATTTGGAGATTGGAATGTCTTCAGGCGCTCACAACTCTCGACCAATCGGGAGATGTAATCGGTCGAAACTCCATCTTGGCGTTATATAGAGTATTAGTGGAGCGAAAGAGCGACGACGCCCTTGGGGAAACTCTGGGCGTCGACGAAAATCAACTAGCCAATCTCTTCGGAAGAATTTTACGGTCGGGACCCATGGATAACTTCCAGAAATCCCTAGCCTGGCAGTGTTACCGGGGAGAATTGCCAGTTCGGGACAAACTCTACAGGTTTGGAAGTGTCCTCAACCGTGCCTATCCGATGCGCACAGGGTGGCGAAACCGTCCTGCACACACCCGTCCAGTGTCCGACCACTGATGACTTGTGGGTTTATGCCGAACACCTGCTGTCACATGTAGGACGGATCTGGCTATCAGCTGATTCCATCGTGAGGATTGCGGCACGGCCTTCCTTTAGCCTAGAAGGGCAGGCAGCTTTTATCTGCCTGTTGCCATGGCGAAAGAGGTCGTGAGGTGGACGCGTTTGAAAGGGCTAAAGACGAGCACGTACCTCTTCGGTGATGCCCTGATTAATTTTTTCATATTTCGTTTGAAAAGGAAAATCTCAGTGGAGAGGCAAATGATCTCTTCCCAGCAATTTGTTGAAATATGGGTGATAGAGGCAAGCATGGCCCGAGTGAATGGGCCTGCTCTGAGTATGTGCCTGTAGATTGGAAGTGGAAAACTGGGAGAGGGCACATGCTTTTGTTGTAATTATCATGGCTTTTTAAACGGGCTTTCTCCACGAGTGACACTCTGAAGTCCGCCCCCCCCCCCCGTTGGGAAATTTTCTTTTATTTCTTTTTCTTTGTTATTTCCTTTATTATTGGTTTTTCTTTAGACGCAGAAATCCCCATTTGTATCGTCCTGTACTGTGCTGTTCTTAATTTTATACTTTATGTCAACTCTTGTGGTTAATAAAGAAAGCATTATTACTATTATCCACAGGGCGGTGGATTGGCAGTATCGGTAGAGGGTCTGATGCCATGCTTTGACGCATAGAGTTACGGCCCTTGCCATTCTGAGTTCAAATCCCGCCGAGGTTAACTTGGACTTTCATCCTTAAGGGGTCGATAAAATAAAGTTCCAGTAATACACTGGGGTAATAGCTGGCCTTGTGCCAAAAGTAGAAACATTTATTACTATTATTAGTGGATTGGCAATATCGGTAGAGGGCCGGATGCCATGCTTTTTGACATAGCGTTACGGACTTTACCCTCTGATTTCACATCCCGCGGAGGTTAACTTTGCCTTTCATCCTTATGGGGTCGATAAAATAAAGCACCAGTAACGTACTGGTGTCGATTCAATCACATTTCCACGTCTCCCCCCCCAAATTACTGGGCTTGTGCCTATATTATAAATCATTATTGGATTGGCAGTATCGGTAGAGGAGCGGACGCCATGCTTTGTAGCAAAGAGTTACGGCCCTTTAAGGCCTGAGTTCAAATCCCGCCGGGTTTAACTTTGCCTTTCATTCTTGTGGGGTCGATAAAATAAAGTACCAGTAATATACTGGATAATTGCTGGCCTTGTGCCAAAAGTAGAAACAATTATTATTATTATTATTATTATTCCGCCTGCAGGACGGGACAACAATCCAACTAATCATTGACGGAAGTAGGCCACGCTGCTTCGTCTGCGGGTAAGCAACGATTCTGCAAGCCCCCTGCCCTCAGCGCTAAAATGCAGGGGGTCGCAAACCTCCTTTGATGCCAACGTCAGTGTCAGCACGGAAAGCTGCACCACCACCACTACCAAAAACAACACCAACAAAAACACGGACACCAACATCAAAAACAGCAGGGTCACCACCAACACCAAAACCAATCCAAGGGCAAAACGAGGAAAGCTCTCCCACTCCACCTACCCCCCCCCCCACCACCACAATTATACACATAGACAAAACAATAAACGCACGCACAGATACAGAGACACTCACAGCCACAGACCCTTTGTCTTCCAGCAGCGAAGATGAAGGAATACCCAAAAGTGCGAAAAAACAGAAAACTCACCAAAAAAAATAGCCCCAACAAAACACAAAAACATACACAACAAAACATACAGACACCACTAACGCAAACACTTCCCCAATAACATCATCACCAACAGCAACATCGACACCACCTCCACAATCCCCGAAACGCAAACAACCTAAACAAATACAAGTACAAATAAACACACAAATACCTGAAATTGCAGAAACCACACCTACAACAAACACAGACATACCCGAAAAAACACCACCAAAACCATCACCACCACAGTCACCAAAACGAAAACAAATAAAACCACACCAAACAAATGTTAAAAACTTCGTGCTTGTCAGAAGGGCCAACGATAAACTGATGGCCCTTTTAGCACGAAGCGAGGACATTCAAACAGAGGGGAGATTTTTGAAATGAGCACATTTTTCGAGCCAGAAGATTTGGTTCTGGTCCGAATGTCACTCAATTCCTTCAAAGAAATTCGAGAGAGCTTTCCTTAAGACGTGGGAACCCCGAATGTGAAACCCACATTAAGAATGTTAAAGGGGTTCCCAAAAGAAACCCCACCAACCATGGAGGTCGAACCATCCGACCTTCACAAGACCCCCGGGAGGTAAGTAAACCCCCCTCTCTCTCTTAGCTTACCAATATGGCCATATTAATTGTAGGAAGTTTAAATGTTCGCGGCCTGGGGTCACCCTGGAAGCAGGGTCGCCTGCTCAAAGACCTCAGGTCGCTGAAAATGGATGTGATTGCCGTCAGCGAGACCAGAATTTCCGAGACGCGCCCACTAGCCCCCATTTACGACGACTATCAGATCTTCGCATCTGTTAGCAGAGCTGGAATAGGGGGTGGGGTGGCAGTGCTGTTTCGGAAAGGACTGGATCTCGAGGTATGGTCGATCTTCCGGGATCCGGACGGTAAGTTGGTGGTCTTGGATGTGAGCAGTAGCGACGGTGGTGTCTTTAGACTGCTGGCCGTCTACACCCCTACAGGGGCTTGACGACTGGACTTCTTTAGGCGCCTGGAGACCTTTCTGGGTGCGTCTCGCCCTTTACTGTTAGCGGGGGACTGGAATGGCATCTTAGACGCACGCTGGGATTGTGTGGGAGTAGCCGATAGGAGCGGGGGGTGAAAAACCCTCAAGCACCTACTCAACAAGTTCCAACTGTCTGACAGGTATCGACTAGATTTACCCAAAGTACCAATGTGGACATGGACCAACCGAATGGGGTCATCTAGATCGTATATAGACAGGATCTTCATTAGGAAAATAGATAGAAATAGTGTGGGCTGCCCACTTTTTAAAATGATCGCCTATTCAGATCACACATTTGTGATCTGTACGGTCGACCTAGATAAAACGCGTAGGTTAGGACCGGGTTTCTGGAAGCTGAACATGTCATTTCCGGCACGTAAGGCTTACAGGGACAGAGTCAACAATTTAGTTAAGCAAAAGTTGACAGCGGGTATCATCAACAACAGATGTTTGGGGGGCTCTCAAAAGAGAGATTAGAGTAACTTCGATAGAGTTCAGCAAAGAACTAGCGTTAGAGAAAAATAGAAAGGATTGAGAGCTGGTAGATAAGTTAGACGACGCTATTTGTAGTGGCATTGCAACTGACGTGCTAGCGGTGAGGATGGCATTAGACCATTTCTTCAATGCGAAACACTAAGGTTGCATTGTCAGAGCTATGGCGCGTGCGCTGAGAAACGAGGGAACCAAAGCTGTGCGATGGGCCCGCGTGGCGGAGGCGCAGCGTGTTAATAAAACCACAATTCGTTCTTTGGCGGATGGAGACGGACACGAGATAAGCGATTCCAAGCGGATGTGTAAGACCTTTCGCCAGCACTTTGCTCAGTTGTTCGGGGAGAGTGGCGAGTCAGAGAGAGTAGCGGATTTCAGTCCCTGCCATGACGGCTTGCCGCGCATCTCGACGGTCGACGCTGAGCGCTGCGAAAGGCCGATTACTTCAGCCGAAATTCAGGACACCCTTGTTTGCTGCATAAGGCGCAAGTCACCCGGTTTGGATGGCCTGCCCTATGAGCTCTACGTAAATATGCCAGACATGTTCTCCGAACTCCTCGAAGTACTTTATTGCAACTGGCAGCAACTGGGAGTATTCCCAGTTCTGTGAGCAGGAGAGTGATGACGCTGATATTGAAAAACGAGAACAAGAGGGATAAATTAGACAACTTCAGGCCCATAACTCTGCTCAACACAGAGTTTAAGATTTTGGCCAAGGTGTTAGTAAAGAGATTGGCGCTTGACGTCGAGGATTTAGTTGTGGAGGCGCAAACTTGCGCAATCCCAGCCAGGTCCATACACGACAATCTCCACCACATGCGATACATCATAGAGAGGGTAGGGTGTAAACCTGGCTTCGGTGAGGCACTGATCAATTTAGATCAATCGAAAGCATTCGATAGCGTCGACCATCGGTATCTGGAGTTTGTCCTCAAAGCAGCTGGCTTTCCTCGACGGTGCTCAGGTGTGGTCGCCATTTGCTAGACGCGTCTTTCCCCAGCTCGTCTCCTTGACGGAGCTGTAGGCCTGGGTCAAGCGAAGGTCGAGAGGGAGCGCTTGGAGACTGGAATGTCTTCAGGCGCTCACAGCCCTCGACCAATCGGGCAATGTGATCGGTGGAAACTCCATCTTGGCGTTCTATAGATGATTAGTGGAGGGGAAGAGCGCCGACGTACTTGGCGAAACTCTAGGCGTCGACGAAAATCAAATAGCCAATCTCTTCGGAAGAACTTTCGGGCCGGGGCCTATGGACAACTTCCAGAAATCCCTGGCCTGGAAGTGCTACCGAGGAGCATTGCCAGTTCGGGAGAAACTCTACAGGCATGGAGGTGCCGTCAGCCGGGCATGTCCGAGATGCGCGCAGGGCGACAAAACCGTCCTGCACGCACTCGTCCAGTGTCCGAGAATTGCTGACTTGTAGGTTTATGTCGAACACCTGCTGCCGCGTGTAGGGCGGACCCAGCTATCAGCTGAGTCCATCGTGAGGATTGCGCCACCCCCTTCCTTTAGCCTGGAAGGGCAGGCAGTTTTTATCTGTCTGGTGGCCATGGCGAAAGAGATAGTATGGTGGACACGTTTGAAAGGGCTGAAGACGAGTACTTACCTCTTCGGTGTTGCCCTGATTAACTTTTTCATATTTCATTTGAAAAGGAAAATCAGGGTAGAGAGGGAAGTGCTCTCTCCCCAGCATTTTGTTGAAAGATGCGTGAGAGAAGCAAGTATGGCCCGAGTGAATTACTCTGAGTATGTGTCTGTAAATTAAAGATGGAAAACTGGGAGAGGGCTCTTGACCTGGTGGTCAGGGTCACTGTGTCTTTTTAATGGGCTTTCTCCACGAATGTCCCTCGGAAATCTCTCCCCTATTGGGGAATTTTTTCAATGTTCTACTATTATATCCTGTGTTTTGGGGGTTTTTTTACACGCAGAAATGCCCTTTTGTACCGTCCTGTATTGTCCTGTACTGTCCTTAATGTCTACTTTTTGTAAACCCTTGTGGTAAATAAAGAAAGCATTATTATTATTATTATTATTATTATTGAATGCTATGGTTGACGGAGGCTCGGCTCTGTAAGGTATTGTAAATTTTGAACACTATAACAATTGTAAATTGTTTAAAACTTTAAAGAACTTGTAGACAAAAACACCCTCCTCCTCGTGAGAGGGGTCTTTCTGCCCGTTATTTGGCCCTTCGGGGTTAAATAACTGCTTATTGGGGTTTTGTGCCCAATATTTATTTTAAACAAAAAAAAACAACATGGCTACGAAAAATAATTTTCATAGGTCACTCCCACTCATTCCGTCTTCTTCTTCCTCAATCATCACTACAGCAGAGAGAAGATTGTCTCTCTCCCTCCCTTCTTTAAATGTGTCTCTCTCCCTCCCTTCTCTTTCGCAAGCGACGAAAGAAAAGAAAAGTCTCGTGCAAAGCGTGCAAGGTTTCTCCACGACGACGACGACAGCGACGAAACAGGTGTGCTGGAAATACGAAAACCCAGTTCATTCGTCTGACGTCAGGAATAATAGCAGTAGCAACCGTAATAACAACAGCAACAGTGACAATGAAAACAACAGTAGCAGCCGCAACAGCATCACCAGCAGCATAAACAACAACAGCATTAGCAGCAGCAACACCAACAACAACCACAGCAACAGCGGCGGAAGCAGTAATCGTAGTATCTGCAGCAACAACAAAAGTAACAACAGCTCTGACGACAACAACAACAACAGCAGCAAAGAAAAACCAATCTCATTTGCAGGTATTGCGAAAAACTTGGAAACAATCCTCATAACAAATGAGGAATTAGAGGAAGCGAAGAAGATGGTGACAAAGACTGGACACCGAGCAATCTGCAAGGCAGCGGAAAAATTTTTCGAAACCCAACAGCACTGTACGGTCACGTACCGTACAGTAAGTACAAAATCCCGTAGGGTGGAAAGAGCCACAGAGGCTCAAATTCAAAAAGCCTTGGGGTCTGTGTGGCAGCGGAAAACGAACATCACCCGAGGCAAAAAATATGCCACCGTAGACGTACTTTTTGCCACACCCCAGGAGGCAAAGGCCCAATCCGTAGTGACCCTAAGGAGCGAGGAAATGGTGTTGGTGCCCTCCTACTGCGGGCAAAAAATTGTGAGGGTCAAACTGACCCACGTCCCTCCCCCCCCGGGATGGCCCCTTCTTGGCTGGCCGCGTCTGTCCTCGACGGAATCGGGGACAAAACAACTGTACTGCAAGTACAGAAAAAAGTAAGAGAAGATTGGGTCGGCACCTCCATTGAGATGCTAATCCAAACCAACCAGGAGTGCATCGAAGTTATCCCGGATGTGATAGACTTCGATAACGGCACTCAACTGCCAATAAGTGTTGAGGAAAACGCCCGAAATGCTTTCGCTGTGGATCGAAGACTCACCTCAGGGCCTTCTGCAACGAGAGACCCTGAGAAAGGAGAAAACCCCCCTCCTTCCGAAACCGGCTCCACGGCTACCAGCAAAAGGACAAGCGGCAACCAGGAACGATAGGTCCGTGGCACCCATACCCACGCCACGGAAATCAAAAACAGCAGCAGCAGTGGAAATATTAACAACAACAACAGCAATACCAAATGCAGCTGCAACAGAGACTCCAGTGCAAACATCACCAACAACAACAAGTGAAAGAGTGGAGCTGGTACCCCTCCCCGACCTCACAGAATCAGACATGGAGTGTAAGGTGGGAGAGGGATGGCAAAAGGTCGTAAGAAGGCACAAACGCAGAAGCAGCGCATCGTCGCCTTTGAAAAGGGAGGAAAGAAATGAGAAAAGGGTAAAGTCTACTGCAAAGAGATCCACAGCAGCAACAACACCAACACCATCACCACCCACACTAGCACCACCATCACCACCGGCAACAACCCCACCGCCAACAACACCTTCAACACCACTACCACAAGCACCAACATCGCAAACACAACAACAAAACACACACACCCAGCAACAACGACAAGAAAATAGCAGAAGCACAACCCACCCCCAGAAAAACAAATGCACGGCAATAAATACACACAACAAGAAACTAATGACTTACATAATTGAACACACAGACATTTTACAACACGACTACATAATACCAGCTCCAATCAAAACGCCAACTAACATAAGACTTCTAAAAATAGCACAGAAACAATACACAAACATTATAACGAAATACCCCAACGCAGTTGGTGATTTCAGGGACCTAGGAGGAACTATCAGTCGAAGAGTATATTCAGACATTCTCAGAGAAGAGCCGACGACCAGCCGAAGGGATGATTCAACGGTCCCTTCACCAGACGATCAACTGAAAAGGGATGTAAAAACCATCCCTCCTCTACGAAAAGTACGGTAAGTGGTCTTTCCCATCTTTTCCACTCTATTTTAAACATGACCTCACTCAGAATAGGCAGCATAAATGCGCGTGGCTTGGGGTCGTCATGGAAGCAGGGTCACCTGCTCAACGACCTCAGGTCACTAAACATAGATGTAGTGGCCATCAGCGAGACCAGAATCTCCGAACCCCGGGCCTTCGCACCGATCTTCGCCGGCTACGATGTGTACGCATCTCCAAGCCGTCCTGGATCGGGGGGCGGAGTTGCTGTGCTTTCTCGGTTTTTTCGGAGAGGTTTGGATCTCGCCATACAGGCCATCTTCCTGGAACCAGAGGGTAAGCTGGTGGTGCTGGACGTGACCAGCGGAGACGGGCAAGCTTTCAGGCTAGTGGCCGTCTATGCCCCGACAGGAGCAGGGCGGCCTGATTTCTTCCGGCGTCTGGAGACCTTTCTTGGAACGTCCCGCTCTTTAGTGTTAGTGGGCGACTGGAACGGGATCTTATATGCACGCTGGGACTGTGTGGGATTAGCGGATATGGGTGGAGGTTGCAAGAGCCTCACCAAACTGCTCAGGCGTTTTGAACTGTCTGACAGGTACCGATTGGATTTCCTAAATGTGCCAATGTGGACTTCGACAAATCGCATAGGGTCATCCACATCATATCTAGATAGAGTATTTTGTAGGGAAATAGATAGGTCTAGCATAGGCTGTCCACAATTCAAGATAGTCAGCTACATGGATCACAAATTCGTGATCTGTGTGCTTGACTTAGATAGGCTTCATAGACGAGGACCCGGCTACTGGAAGCTAAACGCGTCCTTACCAGCGCGGAAGGCCTACAGAGACCGGATTAGCGAACTAGTTAAGCGGGCGTTGACGGGGGCCATCGTCAACAACAAGTGGTGGTTTGCTCCGAAAAGAGCGATTAGAATAGAATCCATTAGGTTTAGTAAGGCTTTAGCAATAGAGAAAAATAGAGCAGAGGGAGAACTAGTTAGACAATTAGACGAGGCGCTTAGCAAAGGCATTGCGACCGACGTGCTTGCGGCGAAATTGGCCCTGGACCAATTCTTCAATGCAAAGCACGAAGGCTGCGTTGTCACAGCAAGGGTGCATGCTCTCAGACACGAGGGGACGAAAGCCGTTCAATGGGCCCGAGTGGCGGAGGCGCGTCGTGGCAACAAAGCCACGATCCGGTTTTTGGTGGACCACGACGGG
>OZ024743.1:267159919-267164919 GCA_964016885.1 Eledone cirrhosa | reverse complement strand
AGCTCGACTGTTTCAGTGGTGTATGACCGGAAATGTTACAGATACTTAAGGATAGATGAAAATATATTCTAGGATATATTTGACAAGGAACGAGTAAACCGTTTATATAACATCCGAATAGGAAAGATATGGCCATTTGAACCTCTCTGTGTCATTAAATCGATACTTAATATGCGATTGCTGTGCCTTTGCTAACACTAACATTTTGATAGATATGATAGGTTAGCTTGGGAGGTTAAGCAGGTGTGGTCACTTAAAATGTTGGTGGTAATACCAATAATAGTTGGTGTCCTTGGAACAGTGAGTAGAGGTCTTGAGAAGTACATTAAACAAATAGGGATTGCAATACGGATGGAACTCTTACAAAAAGCTACATTACTTGTAACAGCTCGAATACTTCCGAGGTTATTACCACAGTTAACTGGTAGAGAATAGCTAACTCTGTAATATATCTCCAGCGGTAGAAGCTGAGTGAAGAAACAAAACAGAAACAATACCTATAATAATAGGTGCTCTTGGAATGATAAAAAAAACACACCGACATATACATAACAAAAATACCAGGACTTACAAATACATACAGCATACAAAAAAAAAGCACTACAAGGCACTGCATTTATATTACGAAAAGTACTATCAAAACAATAGAAACAACATCAACCAAAACCACACTGCTGTTACACAAGGCACAACGTGCTGTGCTCGGTAGAGTAGTGATGATGCGCAATTAAAACAAATTAGGATAATAAATGCGATAGAATGATTGAGGCAAGAAAGCCAGGCATTTTAGTTGTGATCTGGAAGAAAAAAAGAATCCAAAATTATCTAAATATCTGTCCCAGAAGAGAGTAGGGTGTATGATAAAAAGAAGATAGAGGACTATGTACCACTGAAAGAGGAGGTTGGAAAACTGGGGGGAGTAGAAGCTTTTAGTGAGTCCAATAGTTATGGGAAAATTTGGATGGATATCGAACAGTTTGGAAAAGAGAATAAATAGAATGGGAATTGAAGTAATGTCAGTGGTCAGCAAGAATGTTAATGAAAGGATCCTCTGTTGGGGACACAGGAGAGTCAGCGGCGAAGGATCTTTGTCAACTTGTGGTTGCTCCCTAACTGAAATAACCAGATCGTTTAACATCCAAGTGTCTGAGATTTACAAAAATGAACGATGATAGTAATAAAACGGTGGTTTTGTTTTTGTTTAATTTTTTTCTTTTTCATATTTAATACTTCCACATTTCGAGACAAATTACTATAGACATTCTCACAATCTGAGCATATTTACAGTGACTCGCTTTAGGCGTATTACACAGGGTGTTTTTCATCACAGAAAAATGTAACTTACCACCGCTCCGCTCAACAACGTCGTCAATACTATTCTCAACTGCAGAGGAGTTAGCAACAAAACTGTCACACACTACTAACATCCCTATCAAAACACATATGGACATTACCACGTTGAATATCGTAAATAGAAAGAACATCAACATCTTTAGGCACTAAACAACATTATCCCACAACAAATGTACGTTAATATCATCAACGTAATGGCAGCATCACTATCTTGACACGAAATATTTAAATATGTGTGTGTTTATATGCATGCATACTCACAAACACACACACACACACACACACACACACACACACACACACATATACATATATATATATATATATATATATATATATATATATGTGTGTGTGTGTTGTGTGCACATACATACAAGCATATATATATACATATATGTGTATATATATATGTACGTATATATATATATATACATATATATATACATATATATGTATATATATATATATATATATATATATATATATATATATTTATATATACGTGTCCGCCAATGTGTGAGGGAGTGTGAGAGAGCTTGTCTGATTAACAATATAAATGTAATAGTATAACATTTCCTATATTTTTACACAGAAACATACGCGCACACACACACACACACACACACACACACACACACACATACATACACACACACACCCACACTCAAACAAGCAGCGAAACACAACCACTCACACACTCATAGATCACAACACTAATAGATAAGTAAATAAACAACAAAAGAAAACAAAAGATAAATTCAATAAAATACTAAAATGATAATGCCAGTAATAACAAAAATACATGTGCCTATGGCAGTCTTTTAGGAAATTTTAACCCCTAAAGGACCTCTTTTGGGTTCGACCATCCATTAGCTAGCTCTAAGTTATCATATTCAACTTGGATCATATCTAAAGTATAGATTCAATGAATGCTATTATTATTTTTAGTATTAGAAATAAGGTTAATATTTGGTTGCTGCGCAGCTAAATTCTTTTATTATTTTTTTTCGTTTCGTTTTCATTACGTTCTAATATTATGTCTGCATTAATATATATATATTTCAGTTATTTAATATATTTTTGTCACAAAGCCAAATATAACTCCCAAAATAGTGCATCTTGCCTGACATCTATTACAATTATATATATATATATATATATACAAATGGAATACAGCATATTCGAAGCTCGAACCACAGCTAAGCCAACGAATGCATTCAGCAGTGCAGCCAAGCACTGGACGAGGTATAAAATTTCAGAGTAATAACATACAGTTTAAAGCGCTTTGCATATTGAAAATAGCGACCGCTAATTCACCCGCGGTGTCCGTAGCAACGAAAGAACTGACACGCGATAAAAAATATATACATATATACATACATATATATATATATATATATATATATATATATATATATATATATATATATATATAAACCTGGACCATCACTTCGATATTTTGCAATATCTCAGTTAGGTTTCTGTAAATCCGAAATCAACAAAATCAGCTTGTCGTGTATGCAAGTTAAGTTTCGAACAGTGGATTTACTTTCTCAACAGGCTTTCGTTCAGACGCCAGTCCGGTTGTGAGGGCACATGTTACTCCAAAGGGAGCTAACCCCAGTTTATGGCCGTCAAATTCAAATTATGAGCAATGGAATAGGTTCCGTACACAAAGTCAATTAAGCACTCAACCAGACCGTTATTAAACAAACATAAATAATTAAACAATTGTCTAATTAAATTAATCAATTAATCATTAGGTCTAGGAGATAGTAATACAAATGGAAGTACAGCATATCGAAGCTCGAGCCGCAGCTAAACCGACGAATGCATTCAGAAGTGCAGCCAAGCACTCGACAAGGTATATGACCTCAGAGTAATAACATACAGTTTAAAGGGCTTTGCAAATTGAAGATAGCGACCGGTAATTCAGCCGCAGGATCCGTAGCAACGAAATAACTGATTCGCGAGGAAAAATACACATATATATATATATATATAAATTAGAATTGTTGCTCTGAAATAGCGATATATATAGCTTATTTTGCAATACATTGTATGCTTAATTAAAAGAATGTTGAAGACCTTACGTTATTGTTTTAAAGTAGTGACTTTGTCACTCACTTCTTTTTTCAACAAACAAAGGGAGATAAGCTGACATATCTCTGTTTAATACTGTTGGTATTCCTCAGAGCTTAGCACTCCCCTTGTTTGTTGAAAATTATGAATGTTGGATTCTTATAGAATTCCAGTAATAATCAGGAACTGATTATACAGAGCGGTTGCCGGGCCAGCAAAGATTGAAAATTAGAATTGGTGCTCTGAAATAGCGATACATATATGAATGTATATATAGTGTATTTTCAAATACACTTTATGCTTAATTAAAAGCATGTTGAAGACCTTACGCTATTGTTTTAAAGCAACCGCTCTGTATAATCAGTTCCTGATTATTACTAGAATTGTATAAGAATGCAATATTCATAATTTTCAACAAACAAGGGGAGTGCTAAGCTCTGAGGTATACCAACAGTATGAAACAGAGATCTGTCAGCTAATGTCCCTTTGTCCGTCGAAAAAAGAAGTAAGTGACATAGTCACTAGTTTAAAACAATAGCGTAAGGTCTTCAACATGCTTTTAATTAAGCATACAGTGCATTGCAAAATACACTATATATATATATATATATATATATATATATATATATATATATATATACGTATGGGTCACATCAAACATCAATAATAATGCTCGATTCGTTTGTAAACAAACGGCCCAATTTGAAGCTGTGCCATGCCTGTGACCGATCATCACATGCTTGTTCAACATGTTTCTGGGTCATTACCCTTTATCAGGTCTGTATCTATCAGATGTTTATATATATATATATATATATATATATATATATATATATATATATATATATATATATATGGGGTCGTGGTGCCTGTATGTATGTGTGTGTGTGCGCATGTGTATGTGGGAGTACATGTTTAGGGAGTGTGTGTTTATGTGTATCTGTTTGTGTATGTAACGACGGATAGCTAAACAGACATGCGAATAGATATATAGATAGATATTCATATATATTTATGTAGCCGAAAATACATATTTATATGAAATCGCATAATGCTCCCCCCCCCCTCCCCCCCTCCCCCACCTACCCCCCTTTCTTACTCGGAGTTCCCATTTCATTAGATGTAGGTGTAATCCGTCAGGAAATATATTCTATGCCAGTCTGTGTGGACGGTGCAATTGGTGTGTTTTTAGTCACTGAGGTGAAGGTGAGTACAACATTATATTGGCCAAATATATGGCTGGCTAGACAGATATGTTATAAGACTAAAGTAGACAATGCAATTCAGGCCAATTTTCACCGGGGACATTTCACTTTGGTAGATGAGACATTTTGTCATCGGAATGATGTCCATGAAGGACTTCATCCAAATATGAAAATTGGAATTTAACTCGATAATATCAGTGAAATTATATCGAAGGATATTTTAGTGATTTGAATACCTATCTTTCTTTCTTTCTGTTGTTCTTTCTCTCTCACTATATATATATATATATATATATATATATATATATATATATATATATATATATATACACACACATATATATATATATAATATATATA
>OZ024743.1:267144919-267157419 GCA_964016885.1 Eledone cirrhosa | reverse complement strand
AGAATGTGGTAGTGATGGATGGAGTGAGAGGGAATGCGAGCATGTTGTATGGTAGATATAGAGAGAGGGATAGATTGTTGGTAATTAATATAGAGAGGGGATTGGGAGAAAACACCGTGTAGTAAATATTGTGAGAGGGGAGCGTTTTGTGTAAATTGATTGGAAGAAAGTTCCGTGAATTAGATTTAGAGATGGGGAGAGTTTGGTATTAATTGATATATAGAGGGGATTGGAAGAGAGTGCCATGTAATAGATAGAGAGAGGTGCAAAGTTTGGTGTTCATTTATATATAGAGAGGGAATGGAAGAGGGTTCCGTGTAGTAGATATAAATAGGGGAGTGTTTTGTGTTAATTTATATAGAGAGGCGAATTAGGAGAGAGTGTTGTATGGTTGATGTAGAGAGGGGAGATTTCTGTAGCAATAAAAAGAATGAGAGGATTGATAGAAATAGGTATTGTTAGATATAGAGAGGGGAGGGTTTGGTAATGATGAATAGAGTGAGAGGGAATGAGCGAGAGTGTTGTTTGGTAGATATAGAGAGGGCATAGTTTCGTAGTAATTGATATAGTGAGGGGTTTGGGAGAGTGTGCTGTATATTGGATATAAAGAGGGGGAGAGATTGATGTTTATTGATATAGAGAATGGGATTGGAAGGGAGTTCCATCTAGTGGATATATAGAGGGGTAAAGTTTGGTGTTAATTGGTATAGAGAGGGGTGTTGGAAGAGGGGTCTGTGTAGTAGATATAGACACGAGGAGAGTTTGGGGATAATTGATATAGAGAGGGTGTGGGAGTGAGTGTTGTATGGTTGATGTAGAGAGGGGGAGTGTCTGGTGGAAATGAATAGAATGTGAGTATTGATAGATATAACTATTGATAAATATAGAGAGGGAGACAAATTGGTAGTGATGGATAGTGTGGGAGGAATGAGAGGGAGTGCTGTATGGTAAATATAGAGAAGAAGTAGTTTGGTGGTAATTGAGGGTGATTTGGAGAGAGAGTGTCCTCTACTAGTTATCGAGGCGGTTAGATTTCAATGGTTGTAGATACAATGAGGGGTATTGGAGAGATTGTATTGCTTAATATTATAGTGGAGCACTGGATGAGACACTATCGTAAAAGATATAAGGGGGGAGTTTGTGATGGATAGAGAGAGAAAAATTACGAGAGAGTGTGGTAGAGATGGTGAGGGGGAGAGTTTGGAGTGTTTGGAGATGATTGATACAAAGAGAGGTATTGGGAAAGTTTTTTTGTATTTGTATGTTAGATATACACAGGGGCAGTATTTGGTGGTTCTAGAAATAGAGAGAGGGATAATGGGAGAATTCCGTTTAGTAGATTAAGAGAGGGGGATTGGGAGAAATTAGTGTAGATATTTATAGAGGTGTGAATGTCTAGGTGTTAGATATAGAGAGGGGGGTAAGAGAGGTGTTGTCGTGGTAGATATAAAGATAGGGAGATTTTGATTTTAGTAGATACAGAGACGAGAATTAAAAGCGAGTTTTTTGTGATAGAGACGAGAATTAAAAGCGAGTTTTTTTGTGATAGACATAGAGAGGAGGAGTGTTACGGGGTACTATTGGGACACAAACAATAGGAGGGGTGGGAATAAGGAGGATGGGGCTTGGGAAATCAGTAATTGTATAGTGTACCTTCGTAAATATGGTATTTTTTTTAATGTTCTTTTTTTTTTGTCGTATATAATGTTTTTTAGTGTAAAATAAAATAAGTAATAGATTCTCCAGCTGCTTTATCAATGACATTTTTTATCTTACTGTACAGTGTATCTATTTTCAGTGTACACACATTTTGCATATTGTTAAGCATACGTTTCGGAATGCACCTGTATGTTTCATTTTCTTTTTCATAATTTGAGTTACACTTTTCACGTTTTAACAGTTTGTGTATTGACACACCTGCAGCCACAAATTCACCCATATATATATATATATATATATATATATATATATATATATATATATATATATATGTGTGTGTGTGTGTGTGTGTGTGTGTGTGTGTGTGTGCATATAATGTATATACGTATATATATATGTAATTATTTATGACCCATATATATATATATATATATATATTGTTATACTTGGGGAGGGTCATATTTGCGTAATATTGCCAGAATTAATAACAGAACACACTCACTGTTTGGTTGGTTTTCGCTTCTCGCTGTCTTTTATATCTGCGATCTAACTTACTCGGTCCTCAATGTTGCCATTGACTGACCGACGGTCAAAAATAATACAGATACAATATAGACACAAACACATATATATAGTTTACATAATTTACATAAATCTTTCGTTGCACATCTGCAACATCGTCAGTGGTGTTATATTCTTTGTTCCTCCTGTTGTGTTGTATGTCTACGCCATTTTTTTTATTCAGTCTGTCTATATATTTATTTATTTATTTATTTATTTGCTTGTTTGTTTATCTTATTTTATTTTGTCTTCTTTGCGCATGCGTTTGCGTGTGTGTATAGTGTTATGTGTGCTGTGTGACTAGTGTGTATAGTGTTGTGTCTGCTGGGTGACAAGTGTGTGTTTATGTGCTTGTTGTTATTGTGCTTGTGTATGTATTTATTTATCTTATTTTATTTTATTTTATTTACTTATTTATACTTCTCTTAGGTCAGTGTTGTTTGTTTGGGTGTTGTTGTTGTTCCACTCATTCTTTCTGTTTAGCTTTGGTCTTCTAATTTCTATTTCACTGGCCTCTCTGATTTGCCTATCTGCTGGGTCATTCCTATGTTTAGATATTATTCTAATTTCTATGTTGTCTATGTTACCGTCATGTTGTTGTCTAGCATGTTCGTATAGTACTTACCCGTTTTTTCGTCCTTTTAGTTCCCCTCAGTGTTGGTCTATCCTTTCACCTATGCTACGAGCTGTCTCACCTATGTATATTGTTGTCATGTTTCTGCAAGTACCCTCTGTACATCTTATGCTATAGACTACGTTTCTAGTTTTACAGTTTATCCGGGGGTTCACCTTACATATGATACATTTCCTATTGGTACAGTGGGTTTTCTTAAAAGGGTAGGTTTTGCTGATCAGGGATTTTATGGTGGTTCCTGGCTTTTCCTGGCTTTTCTTTATTTTTAAGTGGGTCTTTCTCAGGGCCTTTCTACACTGGTTAGCTAATTTCCCTCCAGGGGTGGCGTCCACAAACATGACACTTTGATATTTCTGGTTGTTGTACCATGATGTGGCCTTCCCTATCTTATGTCTAGCCCTATCTAAGCTATTCCATGATTTGCTCCTGTATAGTGGGCAAATTCCTTTCATGTCCAGTTCTATGAGGGTCTTATACTTTTCCATGGCTCCTTCGTATACTCTGACTCTGTCTCTTTGGTTGTAGCCAGAGAACTGCATGCGGTTGATGAAGTGTTGGATGTGTCTTTCCATTTCTGTTGGGTCGCACATGTTGGACACATTCTTCATCACTCGTACCAAATCTGCGATCAGAATATTAAACTTAGCACTACTGGACATTGCTGAGTTTTTGAGTATCAGGTATTTGGAGGCCATGGGTTTAGCATAGTGTGAGTGGAGAATTTGGGCTCTCTCGTCTATAGTGTTAATCCAGAGTTCTGTGTCTAATACAGGTAGTCATTGAGGACCGAGTAAGTTAGATCGCAGATATAAAAGACAGCGAGAAGCGAATACCAACCAAACAGTGAGTGTGTTCTGTTATTAATTCTGGCAATATTACGCAAATATGACCCTCCCCAAGTATAACAATATCTGTTTCGACACACGATTTCATATAAAAAACCTCGCTAAACTAATATATATATATATATATATATATATATATATATATATATATATATATATATATATATATATATGGGTCTTAAAGAATTACTACATTTAAATGAATATAAATGTGTCTCCATAGCTCTATATATTTATAAGTACATATATAAGTATATATATATATATATATATATATATATACATATATATATATATATACATATATATATATATATATATATATATATATATATATATATATATATATATATATAAGTTCGTAACTGGTGAGATGAATTCACATCTTCTACATTCGATTTACAAATCATGTGCATCATCGTTCACATCTATCGGAACTACTTTAAGTTCTCAAAAATTATAACAAAATCACTAAAAACAAGATTCACATTCATTCGCTTTACTTAAACAACAATAACTGTATTTGATTGGCAGCTAATTTAAAAAAAAAAAAAAAAAGATTAATGAAAATACATAAAAAATTTCTATAATTTGTAAGAAGCAAATCTATATTACACTAATTAGAAATTAATCACCTGATGTTGGGGGTTGGTGAGGAGGGTTTTATTGATCTCTATGACTTGATTCATTGCCGGTATGAAATATAGTAGAAGGGTTATGGTTCAGCTGACACCAAATATATTCTGTGGTGGGGCAGTTGATGCCGTTTGTATATCAATCTGTGCTTAGCCAATATATCATTATCAAGAAGACAAAATTATATATAAATTTAAATGAAAAATGTTATGGGCGTGTCAATCAGCAGGACAGAGCAAGTAGCTCAGTGAGGCAAATTGATGACCTCTGTTTCGATTCTTACAAGCAATGCACTCATTTCACTTAACAAATGACACCAACGATTTAGGAATGTTATTCTTTATTATTATGTACTCGATATTTTTAATGTGAGAATCTACCGCTGAATAGTGAAACCTTAAAATATACATTGGACTAGATCATGTTTCTTTATATTATATGCATATATATATATATATATATATATATATATATATATATATATATATATATATATATATTTATTTATTTATTTATTTATTTACACACATATTTACATAAGTATATTCCTCCGCCATGGCTTCGTGAGTTAGGCTCTGTAAGATTCCTGGCGCTACAAACCCTCTTCAGGAAAGTAGCATGAGGCCAAAGTCTTGTTCTTCTACCATGTGTAGGTTCCGAATGCAGAAACTGGTGTAATGCCTATCTTCATCATACGTGACCTATGAGACCGAAACATCTAGCATGTATGACATCTGTAACCGGTCTCAGGTCAACGTTTATGGACTCGTATCTCAGGGATCGCTCCACGATACATTTCACACATTCTTAAGTAGACTTGTATATATGCCTTCAAACCTCATTTATATCTCTTTTGTGGGTGTCCAGCACTCCGCTCCATATAAAAGCTTTGATCTATTTGAACGAAATTCATTTTCGTTCATGCCTATTATTGGTTCTAATTGACGTTTACGTCTATAGAGTAGCATTTTGTTATATAGTCTAGATAATATTATTGTGAGACTAATTCTACGGTAAATGTTTACATCACTATCATCACGTTCTTTTGGAAGCGGAGTTATACCGCTTTTGCTCCAAATGTTTGCCTTATGTCCATGAAAGGTTTTATTACGTACTTCGTGTTGTGCATCAACTAAGGCTTCAGGTTTTTGAATCTCGATTAGATTCCCACCGAGTCCGGGTGCTTTTCCACTTTTGAAGTATTTAACTGAGCTCAATAGTTCTTCTTTTGTGAATTTTTCAGTAACGATTGGTAATGTACTGTAAATAATTGTGTGATATGTTATTAAAACAGGTGTTTGACTAAGATTTTGAAAATAGTTTTTTTCCAGCTTTGCGTGTCTTCTCTTGGCATCTTAGCTTTTATCTTGTAGGTTGGTGTATTCTTTCAACCAGTAATTTCATTGACAATTGTCCAAAATATTTTCTTACGACCTATGTACTGCGTTTGATATGATGTTGATTTTCTTGTTTATATAAGTAGTAAGATTTTTATTTTAAGTAACCTCAAGTTCATATTTGGCTGCTTGGAAACGCTCATTATTTACTGGTAAGTAATACTGAAAACGGAAACCCACACCGCATAGCTCTTAACGCGAGTGAGAAATGAATGTGTCACATAGTGGAAGACAAGGCTATAGTGTTCGAAACGTCTGTTTCAGGAAGACCAAATCTGAAACAATTGACTATACTAAATGCAAAAAACCGCATATAGCTTCCACCTTTAATAACAATTGCGAAATGAAAATAAGTGAATAGAAATCAAACGCAGAGAAACAAGGCTTGCAGTAATTTCCATACAAGAACATCGTAATAGACACCAGCATTCGAGATAGTAAATTGGGAAAAGTATGGATGCTTATCATGCCATCTGCTGAAAGATCAAGTAGTAACGCAAAAATAAAAGGTGCTAGGCTCTTAATCCATCCTAAAAGCTATCTAACACACCATAACAGAGAGTCGATAAATCCAAGATCAACAAGCGCCCTTTTCAATGGTAAACCATGCACCACATTTATTTGTTGTTACAATCCCACAAACTCCATTGATGACGAAAACGCAATAAACTTCTACTATAACTGCAGTTTATAGAATTAAGAAACAATATTCATTATCCCAATAAATTAAGACACACAATATTGGAAAAATAAATTCATCAGAGGGATTCTTTGGGAATAGGAAAAATTACTGACAAATAACCTTTTGTCTAAAATGGGCCACACCTTAATTTTTAAGTTGATAGACGGGTATAATGTGTGCTATTTTTAGCATTACTACAAACATGTCATATTGTCTTCATGTACACACATATATTTGGTAGTCGAATGCTGAACCACTCTGTTTGATAACGACAAGGTCCGTATACTATCGATTAAATATTTTCGTATATTCAAAGTATCCCTCTGATGCAAGCATTTCTTCAAATATATATATTTATTGGGATAATTAGTACTCTTTCTTAATTCCAGAAACTGCAGTAAGAGCGAAACATTTTAATATTAGTTTGCGTAGGTTTTTTTTTATCCCAATGTATGTTTTGACGTCAGTTAAACTGTTTTGAATGTTTCTATGATTATAAATATATATATATATATATGAAATATAAGAATCAAAGAACTGTTCAAAACATTATTGTGCCTACAGCTGTTTCCTCCAAACCGAGGGTGTGTGTAAAATACTTACAACTGCTTAAGGTTTTGTGTTTACATAACCATAAATAGTATAACTAATACTATATATATATATATATATATATATATATATATATATATATATAGAGAGAGAGAGAGAGAGAGAGAGAGAGAGAGAGAGAGAGAGAGAGAAATAAATAAATCGAAAGGGATCATATAGGCTATATGACACAACTCGCACCATGCATCTTATACAATACTATAATATATAAGCCTCTGCTAATAGTTTGATCAGCATGAATAACGTCATACATGTTGAATATCTTAAAACTCATGTTTCTTGTCTAGATATTACTACACGGCCAAATAGTTATTTTATGATCATTATTTACGACAGGGGTGTAATTAAATGATGCATCATTCACTCTGATGTTCCGAATAACAATCTTAATATTTCAGAAATAGTCCCCCTTTTTTACTTTTTTAATATAAGTTCTAAGACCAACGTTTCATATTTCATGTCATATTTGACTTTAATTCTAACAGAAGTATTTCACTAGTATGATTTATGAAAGTAATTGTATTGTTGATTCTACATTTCATTATGTTGGTAATAGAATGATAATTGATATAGTTCAGTCATTTGCCTACACATTTGTGTTTGTGCACTAGCAGTGTAAAATTATCAATTGGGTTTCTCCTTTGCTTATATATATATATATAGCGAGAGAGAGAGAGGCGGGGTGGGGTGGAGAGAGATCAAATATATATTATATTAACTGTTGAAAATGGTGACCTATTTCTTTGTTAATATATAAATACTGTATATATATAGTGGCGGACTGGCCAGATTGCCAAGTTGCCCAATGGCATGTGGGCCCCAGGGGCCCACGGTAGCATTGCAAGAGCTCACAGTAACATTGCAGGACCCATTGTAGTGTTTTAGGGGCCAATGCTTTGCTTTCGAAAAATAACTGAAATGTAAGAGAAAGAATAAAACTTCTTAAAAATAACTAAAACAATTAAGCAAAGCATTTGGTCAACCAATTCCCCAGGGAATTACTAGAAACCAAAATATATTATAGTGCAAATAGTTGGAATCAGTGGTTATACATTCTACTAAGTCTAAGGTTTTGTGCATGCATACATATATATATATAAACACGGACACAAGCATATCTATATATATCTATATCTATATATATATATATATATATATATATATATATATATATATATATATATATATATATATATATATATATATATATAAATATATATATATATATATAATTTACACACGAAATACTGACTAAATAATATTTGGTATCAATGAGTTAAAGATATCTGTCAAATCAATTAGTGGTGAAGGTGGTGTATATTTAGAGAGAGAAAGAGAGAGGGAGACACACACACACACATATATACATATATATATATATATATATATATATATATATATATATATATATATATATATATATATATATATATATATATATATATATATATATACATATATATATATATATATGTAGATAAATCTACCAAAATATACGGTAGTGTCCAATCCGCATGAAGAGCTCAATGTAATCCAAATATCATGAAAAGAGAAGATGTGTTCAAAATGTTTTCGATGAAAAAGACAGGAGAACAGAATCAAGATAAATTACTAAAAATAATGAATAAAAACAAAGAAACAGTTCCTTATATTAACAAATTCATCATTTTACGATGTTTCTAGTATATATATGTGTGTGTTGGTATGTATATCATATAGATCTATGTAAAAGTTTTACAAATTATCAGAGGGAATATACATACCTACACATATATATGCCGTCTTCAGGAATAATTGTTTCTATTTTAGGCACAAGGCCAGCAAATACCCAGTACATTACTGGTACTTTATTTTATCGACCCCGTAAGGATGAAAGGCAAAGTTAACCTCGGCACAGAAATAATGACATTTGTTTATTGAAAAAAACCAACAAAGATTTAATATAATACACTCTTCACAAATGTTCCTCTGTAATTGTTTGATGTGTTTATTGTATATATATACATGCCATACGACTTTTATTTTAATTTTAATAAATGCTCGTATTTACTACTTGGAATGTTCGAGGGTGTTACACAGGTGGTAAGGCACATGCTTCTGATATATTCAGACATGGCATCTTTAATCTAATGTTGGTAGTATTTACGGCTCCTATGTCTGTTTGTAGAGCTTTTTATTTTGAAAAGACTGGGCTGTTTTTTAGCTGTCGATAACCCTATTCACGCCACTAGCTTGAGGGCGGGGCGATGTGTTTTTTTTAACCGCGTGTGCTTTTTCACCGTTATTCACTGATCTGCTTTTATCGTATATCGTGGATAGTTAAATCTTATCCGTTTCCGATGATCCAAGGTTTGACATCTATGATTCACTGATTAATGGTGAAACATATTTCTTCGATGGAACATATACAAAAATGATTAATCATTATTGCAAGGTTCTTGGTAATTATTCAAGGTTCTTGTTAATTTTTAATATTACCTCCGTAACTATGTGTGTTTACAAATTATCCCCTGTAATGTCTTGATGTGTTTATTTTATTTATATATATCATACAACTTTTAATTTAATGTTAATAAATGCTGGGAGCTACTACTTGGAATCTTTGAGCTTATTCCACAGGTGGTATGGCGCATGCGGCTGACAGTCTCAGACATGGCCTCTTTAATCTAATTTTGGTACTATAATATTATATGTATGTATGTATATATATATATATATATATATATTAAAATTTCCGTTGAAAACAGAAAAGGTCATATAAGTGAAGAGTTCTCTATGTAAGTACCAGAGCAAAATTTAATGTCTAAAAATCAATACAATATAATTACCTCATTACCAGAGGTTTCCGAATGAGGCGAATACGAAAGAAACGTCTTCATTCGTTCGTCAGACGAGGCAATATAAAACATGGGTAAATACTTGGAAAGTCTCATCAAGAAAAGCAAAAAAAAATATATAGACAAATGAATTACAATATGAAATATATAAAAATCTTTCAAGGAATATAGTTAGGTGTGTGTATATGTATGTATATACGCTAACAGATGTGCATATATGTGTATGTACAAATGTATACGTATAGTGAAAAAGTGTGCGTAAATATATATTTTAAGGCAAATGTATCTGTTTATCTGTAAACTACAGACAGAATAGATACATCATAAGAATATGAAGGCACGCGCAAAAACACACCTACACACACGTACACTTATATGCGGAAGTAAAAGAGGTAAGGGAGTGTAATAATTAAAGGAAAGTATATATCTCGATATATTTATAAAAATGGAACAATAATTTAGAAAGAAAAAATTAAAGAAAAGACAAACAAGGTACACGCGTACACACACACGTATATCTCACAAAAGAAACACAAAAATATACATGCTTATATACACACGCACACTTACACATCCATACATTCGATACGTACACACACACACACACACACATACTTACACTCACGCATATTGACCTGTTTGCATGCACACGCATAAAAATGAGGATGTAAAAAAAAGGAGGAAGAAAAAAGAAACAAAACAAAAAAACCTAGATGTAAAAACACGGATATAAAGACACATACACATACACATACATATATATATATATACACGCACGCGCGCGCACATACGTAGGCGCTAGTGTACATATATAGAAAGTATACACACATTAAGGCGTTCAGACACATAGATACAGGGTGTAAAAAACTTGTGGATAAGTATTTACAAATATAAAATTATAAGATTGGCTGCGCAAAAATAAAAAAATAAAAATAAAAATAAAAATAAAAATAAAAATAAAAATAAAAATAAAAATAAAAATAAAAATAAAAATAAAAATAAAAATAAAAATAAAAATAAAAATAAAAATAAAAATAAAAATAAAAATAAAAATAAAAATAAAAAATATCTGGAGTGGAAAACGCAAGTGACGCAAGTGTAAAACGCAAGTAATCAGTTAGTGAAGAAAATAGGGAAGTAAAAAATGGAAAGTGAAGATATTAGGTAAGTGAATCGGAGAATAAAGGGGAGGGGTATTGGTGGATGTGAAGTAAAAATAAAAAATATATAACAATAAAAATAAAAATAAAAATAAAAATAAAAATAAAAATAAAAATAAAAATAAAAATAAAAATAAAAATAAAAATAAAAATAAAAATAAAATTAAAAATAAAAATAAAAATAAAAATAAAAATAAAAATAAAAATAAAAATAAAAATAAAAATAAAAATAAAAATAAAAATAAAAATAAAAATAAAAATAAAAATAAAAATAAAAATAAAAATAAATGAAATTAATAATAAGGATAAAAATGAAAGTAAATCAGAAAGGGTAATTATAAAGAGAATAATAAGAGTTTATGGAGGATAAGTATCTGAAAGTGTGTTAAGTTTATATGAGCTGGAAAGCAGGTGTGATTTCATGTGTGGGCAACTGGTGAAAATTTCCGTCTTTGTGTTCAGGCAGGATTTTGTTGATTTAAGATTTTGCAAGATCCAATATTTTTCATTTATGCAATGCGTGCATTTTCTTGTTCCTCTTGCATATTCTTTAGATTAGTTCAAAATTGACCAATCCAATTTATATATATATATATATATATATATATATATATATATATATATATATATATATATATATCAACTAGAAGTAGATTGACACACATATATATGAAATAAACACATGAAACAATCTCAGGGAATAATTTGTAAAGTGTGTACACATAGCTTGGTAGGTAACTAATTAAAGTTTAACTAGAACTTCAAATATAGATACCTTTTAAAAGTTATCTATATTTGAAAATATAAAATGCTCAGATCTATTCATTGGAATCTTATAGCTTATTCTGCAGTGGATATGGTGCATGTCTCTCAGGCATGACAACCTTAATTTAATTTTGTATATATATATATATATATATATATATATATATATATATATATATATATATATATATATATATATATATATATATGTGTGTGTGTGTGTGTGTGTGAGTGTGTGTGTGTGTGTGTGTGTGTGTGTGTGTGTGTGTGTAGAAGAGATATTTAATTTGTTGCAAATCCAACAAATATAGATGTTTATAACTGATTCAGAGCACTCGACAAATTTCTGGAGTAAGTATTCAATGATATTAAATAAATGGAAATATTTATAAAACATTTTATATTTTATCTGATGATAGCGTACGAAAATGTTTGGTACCCTTGAAAGATATATAATAGAATAAATATGGTTTTATAAATATAGTTTCCCTTTTATTTAAAATCATTGTATATATATATTCACACACACATAGACACAAACACCAAACACGCAAACACTCACACACACACACAAACACACACACACACACACACACATATATACATATATATATATATATATATATAGGTAAGTTATTCCGGGTGGAATCGGAGGTAACCACAGTAAGTAAGGTACTCAATACATAACAGAGTATAACATTTTTAATATAGA
>OZ024743.1:267112419-267139919 GCA_964016885.1 Eledone cirrhosa | reverse complement strand
CCAGAAAAATGGTTGTACGCCATGTTTACATTTGCACCAGCCATTGTCTCATTTATTCCCCAAATATTAATATCAAAAATAGTTACAATAATAGTGATAGTAGTAGTAGTAGTAGTAGAAGTAGTAGTAGTAGTAGTAGAAGTAGTATTAGTAGTAGTAGTAGTATTAGTAGTAGTAGTAGTAGTAGTAGTACTACTACTACTACAACTACTACTACTGCTACTACTACTACTACTACTACTACTACTGTTGCTGATATTTCCTTTTTAGGAGGCAAAAACCATTCATGTTTTTTAATGTTCTATATCGCTTTTCAATTCACTCATTCAGCGATCAGTTTCTGTTTTCTTATGTTCTAAAGTAATTATTTCTACTTTAGGCACGAGGCCAGTAACTTCGATTAAATCAGTCCCAGTGCATTAATGGAGAAACTGATTCTAGATGCATACGCCAGCTTGGAAAAGAAATTAAACATAATCCTTTGTTCTGACCTCTGTCCTACACCATCTTGTTTTTGTGTGTTGTGTGTTCACACGACACACAAAAACAAGATGATGCAAGACAGAACAAAGGAGAGACAAAAAATAAAAGTCTAGTCATTAAAGTGGTCACAGAATATGTGACGAAAGAGCTCTGACAATATATAAACAACCATCCGGTTATCGAAGCAACAAATCAACCAACCGGAAATGTATAATAAATTGAAGTGAAAGCCAGTATGTGCGTGTGTTTTTACTGGCAGCATGAGCCTCCCAAAGTATAACAATATCTGTTTCAACACAGTATATATATATATATATATATATATATATATATATATATATATATATATATATATATATATATATATATATATATATATATATATATATATGTATATATATATATGTATATATATATGTACATATATATAAACGGAAAAAATGAAACGAAATTTCATTTCCCACTCTTAGTACGGCTGTTACTTAAATATAAGTATGTATACGTACATACATATATGAATACAGACGTACAGTAGTATGTATATATATATACATACATGTACACATATATATATGTACGTATGGATTCACTAAACATTTATTATAATGCTCGGTGTGTTTGTAAACAAACATCCCGTATTAAGCCATAGTGTCTAGCAACCACTGTTGCTCGTTTGTTCAACACTGACATAGGAACGCTGTACTAGTTTCAAGCTTATTAGCTATCGTCAGCAACGTATACCTTCCTGCCAGATAGTTGAACGTCCGAAAGTATATACTTTCCTTATGCATATTAACGGCTGAGTAGCCCAATTTGCATATCGAGTAGGTTCATCGGCCGGGTGCACCGAAAACGATAAACGGAAAAAAAATGAAACGAAATTTCATTTCCCACTCTTAGTACGGCTGTTACTTAAATATAAGTGTGTATACGTACATACATATATGTATACAGACGTACAGTATTATGTATATATATATATACATGCACACATATATATATGTACGTATGGATTCACCAAACATTTATTATAAAGCTCGGTGTGTTTGTAAACAAACATCCTGTATTAAGCCGTAGTGTCTAGCAACCACCGTTGCTCGTTTGTTCAACATATACATACGTGTGCATGTATTTATATATATATATACATACTACTGTACGTCTGTATACATATATGTATGTACGTATACATACTTATATATATATATATATATATATATATATATATATATATATATAGTAATAATAATAAAATTGAAGACTAAAATCCAAAGAGGGCTCGATAAGGAAAATATATATCAAATATATAAAGACCGTAGAGCAAATATTTATTAAAATAACAGATTAAAGTTTAAGCAAAGAATCGCTGCTTTCACCCTTAACGGGATCTTCTGAGACTATCAAAGTCAATCTGTAAACGCAGAACTGGATATTTCAAAAAACGTTGCAACCGGAGGAAAACAGGAAGACGATACTTTGATTCGTGGAAACGTTCGCTGGCAAAGAACGGGAAAAAATGAATATAATACGTTTATGGTATAAAAGAGGTCGCAGACTAATGTTCTCTTAGGTGGTGCATAGAGACGTTCTCTGGCAATGAACGAAAAAACGAAGATAATAAGTCATATGGGGAGCGTGGAGAACAATAGCATGCAAAGGCAACCTCCGGTTGCAACGTTTTTTGAAATATCCAATTCTGCGTTTACAGATTGACTTTGTTAGTTTCAGAAGATCCCGTTAAGGGTGAAAGCAGCGATTCTTTGCTTAAACTTTAATCTGTTATTTTAATAAATATATATATATATATAAATGTTTTTACTTTTGGCACAAGGCCAGCAATTATCTCAGTGTATTACTGGTACTTTATTTTATCGACCCTGTAAGGATGAAAGGCATAGTTAACCTCGGCGGGATTTGATATATATATATATAATAGAGTATGGGGTTAGTCGAACAGAGATGTGCGGACGACATTATGGTCCGTTGGTTACGAAGCAGATAAAAAGAAGCACCCAACGAGCTGTATGAATAGTGCAATTCGGAGCATTATATATTAAGATCGGAGGCCATATTGAGTTGATTCAGGTTTACTTAAAACTTCGTAATACGTATTTCACTGAGGACTATCGCCTGTAACGGTAACACGTGAAAATGGTCAATTGAGTTACAGATATCTGTCTGCAAAGAGACTAGAAGAAATCTACTTACGTTATTTAGTGAGGTGGGAAAAACTAATGCGTGTTAAGAACATATCTGGAGATATATTTGCTTTATAAAAACAGCCAAATATATTGATGCTATATATACAAATATAAAAATAGCAAATTATATGTTTATGTATACAAAAAAAAAAGAATTAAACTATCTTCCATATAATTATTGTTTCTACTTTTGGCACAAGGCCAGCAAATACCCAGTACATTACTGGTACTTTATTTTATCGACCCCATAAGGATAAAAGGCAAAGTAAACCTCGGCGGGATTTGAACTCAGACGTAAAGTGACGTAACCATGCTAATTATAACGCCTATTTAGTTATATCTGTATTTATTTCTCGGTCAAATTTACGTAACATCATCTTTTCCCCTCAATCTCATCATACAACTACTACTAGAGCATAATTTCTCTAAGGGTTTTAAAGGCCCAAGCAGTCACGAATAGACACTGGCGAAATATTTCTTCCCCTATTTCTAATTCTCTCCTGATGCAGCAGAGCATCCAGAATGTGAACATCTGAACAGAGAATTGTATGCACAAGAAGCGAGCAGGAACTTTCAATACTCGCTTCTGAAGAAGGAACGGAAAGAGAAGCTCGGTGATATTTGAACTCAAGATGCATAGATTCAGAATGCTCTATCGTGATATTGTATATTAATATGAAAATCAGCCATTCATAAACATCTCATCAAATATATACAGGGTGTCCCCCAAAATTGTAAACTCACTTCAACAGAATTCTAATGAAAGTGTATATATATATTTGGGACACATACACACGCGCTCACGCACACATTCACATACACACACACATACATATATATACATACAGACATATATATATATATTATATATATATATATATATACATTACTTATTAGGCAACTATTTATTTATTATATATCAAATTACTATTTGTCTAATGAAGTATTAATCTATCATCATTTCGGTATTATTTTACTTAATTAAGTTTGGAAATTTTGAAATGGCCATGCATATTTATACACGTATCCTATGTCTCATTTACATACTTCTCATTCCTCTCTCCCTCTCCCCCCCTCTCTCTCTATCTCTCTATCTATCTATCTCTTTTTGTATATATATATATATATATATATATATATATATATATATATACATATGGTTATATTATATAATTTAAATAATTTGATGCCTATTGTTTTTCTGTTTTTATTCTTTTTAAATTATGGGTATGTTTACGTATTTGTTCGTTGGTATTTATATTTGTACGTGTATTCGTATCCGTGTGTGGGTGTATGTTTGTGTGATTGTGTTGCCATTGTGATTATATTTCTTCAATATAATGTGACTCGTTTATCACTGTCTGCATGAACCATTGACTATTTCCTGGTTGAAACGCTAACGAGTGAACACACATGTTCATTTATGTTGTGTGAAGTGTTAGTATGATTTGAATGATGACAATGTTTTAATGCTGATCATGATATAAGTCAAGAAGATCATAATGATAGTGATTACTATTTTTTTTTTAATATATATATATTTTTTTGGCAGTATCGGTAGTGCATTCGACAGCAGCATAGTGTTACAGCTCTTTACGTTCTGAGTTCAAATCCTGCCGAGTTTTACTTTTCATCCTTACGGGGTCGATAAAATGAATTACCAGTAATGTAATGGGGTCGGTTTAATAGAATCCCCCTCCACCATAATTGCTCGCCTTGTGACTAAATAAGAAACCATTATTATCATTATTGTTATTTATATCTTTGTTGTTGTCTCTATCAAGTTGTGTGTAGACATCTCTCCGTAAATTTTGTTTGTTTTCATTCATTATAATTGGTATTTTGTTAACATTTTTCGTTGTAATTGGACATAGGACACCACTCTTTGCTCTGCCGGAGGGAATCCCCACCGTACTTCGGCCTTTAGCTCAAATATATGAACTTTGAATTTAAAATTACGTCCACAAATTATTTTTTGTTTAAATGGAGGTTACACCTCCTTCCACATCCAGTAAGAGTGTCAAAACCTTTCCTCGAGAAAACTGTGCGTCATCATAACAGTTCTGACAGCTCTCAACAAATTAATAGTAACACTCTCTGGATAGCGCCTGCTGCAGAGGTTAACAACAAAGACAGCTTTGCCATCAAGAACAGTAGCAGCAACAAGGGCAACGGCAACAAAAATAGCAGGAATAACAACAACGACAATGATCACAACAACAACAGCAACGTCAATAAAAACAGCAGCAGCAGCACGCCGTTCAATGCGGAACCTGGAAGTGCTGCGTCGGCATACTCGGATGACGTCACTATGCTGGTATTGAACACCTCGGAAATAGAGGTAGGCGGCAACTTCTTAGAGGGATATGAAACTTTGAAGCGGTCCAGCTTCAGCTAACGACATCTACGCGGAAGGTTTGGTATGCTGAAGCTATGGCATCTCAAGATATACCTACACATGAACAGCTTTCGTCGCTTTTCGTCAGGCACGTCTTTCTGCAGCTTGTCTTATTGACAGAGCTGGAGTCTTTGGTCTAACAAAGACTATGACATGCCGCCTTCCTAAAAGAATGGTGTCGGGCGCTCACAGCTCTCTAGCAGTCAAGCAATTTGGCCAGTGGAAATTCCACACTAGCTATCTATAGAAGACTTGTGATGGCCAACTACGATGATTTTTATGGAAAAACATTTGGTATCGACGAAATCGAACTCCCCAATCAGTTCCGGAAAAATCTTGCACCGGGGACTATAGAAAATTTCCAAACTCTAAATGCATGGAAGTTCTGTCAGACGGATGTAACGGAGATGCGCAGAGGGCGATAAAGATTTTTGAACGCACTCGTCCAGTTATCACCACATGTATGACGGATCGGGTTTTCGAACGACTCCATCGTGAATATCGCCCAGCTGCCTTCTTTTGGCCTGGAAGCGCAGCCAGATGTTCTCCGTCTTGTGAATCTATCGAAAGAGGTTGTGTATTAAGATACAGCTATCATATTACAGAGTGGCAGTAAAAAAAAAAGAAAATTATTACTATCTGTGGCGAATTTATACCTTTCCTTGGGTCACTAAACTGTGTATTCCGATAAAAGAACCACCGCGGCAGAACAAGGCCTAAAAACATTCAATCTAAGAACGTCATGCCATTTGCCAGGAAGCCGTAGCTCATAAACCCCAACATCAAAATAACCAAATTATAATAAATAAATAATTAAATGATCAAATGGATGAATAATACTTTAATATATTACATACATATTGTATGTTGTTTGTATGTGTGTATATATATCTCTGTTCTGTCCCTGTTCAATTTTTTTATTATATATATATATATATATATATATACACTAATATATGTACACACACACATATATATGTACACACACACACACACATATATATATATATATATATATATATATATATATATATATATATATATATATACCACTTCCCCCCCTCTCTCTTTATATATATATATATATATTAGGGTAAATATTGATGCAATTCAATTCAAGCACTCAACGTACTTTTTCCACATAGGAGTGACGGAGTAAATATCGAATAAGGAAAAGCGAAGTAGTTTCAGATGTCCAAGTCCTTTAATAATAAATGTTTCTACATTAGGCACAAGGCAAGCAATTAACCAGTGCATTACTGGTACTTTTATTTTATCGACCCCGTAAGGATGAAAGGCAAAGTCAACCTCGATGGGATTTGAACTCAGATAGTAAAGGGACGTAACTATGCTGGAAAGCATGGCGTCCGACCCTCCACCGATACTGCCAATCCACAATGCTGTGATATATATTTCAATGACGACACTGGCCACACTGTTCTGTGTGCGAGTGTCGTGTCATCATCAGACAGCTTGTTACATAATAAGGTTATGTTTCCGAGGCAATCCAAATTGAATCGACATGGGAACGGATGAAGTTCGTGCCTTTGGGTTTTTCATCCGTTCCCTTGTGAGTACGAATTCACCCCCACCGGTCTGCGCAAGCGCATGTCCGAAGGAAGTTGACCATTAGCCACCGCAGATTTCAACGAAATTCGCTGTCAGTTCACCCTCTCAGCCAAAACAATGGCCCACCTATGCCCTACCAAAGTTTACTGCTACCTATCACGACTGTGGCAGTCAGCCGAAAGCCAGAGGGGATGGGAGGGTGTTAGTTTTTATAGGTCATAATACTACCTTTCACTAAGCATTGACAGCAATTTGGATTGCCTCGGAAACATAACCTTATTATGTAACAAGCTGTCTGATGATGACACGACACTCGCACACAGAACAGTGTGGCCAGTGTCGTCATTGAAATATATATCACAGCATTATTATTAAAGGACTTGAACATCTGAAACTACTTCGCTTTTCCTTATTCTATATATATATATATATATATATATATATATATATATATATATATATATTTATTTATTTATTAAAATAACAGATTAAAGTTTAAACAAAGAATCGCTGCTTTCACACTTAATGGGATCTTCAGAATATCCCGTTAAGGGTGAAAGCAGCGATTCTTTGCTTAAATTTTAATCTGTTATTTTAATAAATATTTGCTCTACGGTTCTTATATATTTGAAATATATTTATCCTTATCGAGCCCTCTTTGGATTTTAGTCTTCAAATTTATTATTATTACTATATATATATATATATATATATATATATATACATACTAATAATAATAAATTTGAACACTAAAATCCAAAAAGGGTTCGATAAGGGTAAATATATATCGAATATATAAGAACCGTAGAGCAAATATTTATTAAAATAACAGATTAAAGTTTAAGCAAAGAATCGCTGCTTTCACCCTTAACGGGATCTTCTGAAACTAACAAAGTCAATCTGTAAACGCAGAAGTAAATATTTCAAAAAACATTGCAACCGGAGGAAGACAGGAAGACGATACTTTGGTTCGTGGAAACGTTCCCTGGCAAAGAACGGGAAAAAACGAATATAATACGTCATTATTTGGAGCGGTGAAAAACAATTAGACGCAAGAACCACGTTTATGGTATAAAAGAAGTCGTAGACTAATATTCTCTTCGGTGGTTCATAGAGACGTTCTCTGGCAAGGAACGAAAAAAACGAAGATAATACGTCATATGTGGAGCGTGGAGAACAATTGCACGCAAAGACAAAACCACGTAAATGGTCTAACTGAAGCCGTAGACTAAAATTCTAACTAGGATAGTACGATCTATACGCGGATATTTTATACCCTAACGGATAGTTTGATCTATACGCGGATATTTTATACACTAACGGATAGTACGATCTATACGAAGATATTTTATACCCTAACGGATAGTACGATCGATACGCGGATATTTTACGTCTTGATGTGGTAGCTAAGTATATGTTATGTTTATACCATTACTTATTTGCATAGGTAAGTATATATTACCTGTATGTTTTGTGAAGGTACTTATACTTTCTCGTACGTATATTTGATTGTATATGTTATGGCGTATATTTTATATATTCTGGTATATATGCTTTTGGTTATGTGTGTACGTGAGTTTTGCGTCTGTGTGAGTGTGCGGGTTCGTATGTATGTAGGGTGTGTGTATATGTGTACTTCGTGTTTTGGTTGACGTCGTCTCCGAACATTTGTGTATTTACATGTAGGTATGTGTGTGCGCTTGTTATATACGTATTTATTTATTTATATACGTTTATTTAATTATTTGTATACACGCACACACACACACACACATATTTATATGTGCGTGTATTTGTATACCTATGGCGAGTGTTTTCACGTATGCTTGTGTATGTACGTATTTGGATGCGTGTATGTATTTATTTAATTTAAATTACCTCTGTATTTTATTTACTTTATTCTTAACTCGGAAGCGGAAAATCATTCGGTTTCCTAGTTAGAATTTTACTCTACGGCTTCAGTTATACCATTTACGTGGTTTTGTCTTTGCGTTCAATTGTTCTCCACGCTCCACATATGACGTATTATCTTCGTTTTTTCCGTTCATTGCCAGAGAACTTCTCTATGAACCACCTTAGAGAATATTAGTCTAGGACTTCTTTTATACTATAAACGTGGTTCTGTCTTTGCGTGTAATTGTTTTTCACCGTATTATATTCGTTTTTTCCCTTTCTTTGCCAGAGAACGTTTCCACGAACAAAAGTATCGTCTTCATGTCTCCCTCCGGTTGCAACGTTTTTTGAAATATTCACTTCTGCGTTTACAGATTGACTTTGTTAGTTTCAGAAGATCCCGTTAAGGGTGAATGCAGCGATTCTTTGCTTAAACTTTAATCTGTTATTTTAATAAATATATGTATACATATATATATATATATATATATATATATATATATATATATATAAAGAGAGAGTAAGAGAGAGAAAGAGAGAGAGAGAGAGAGAGATAGACAGTGAGAGAGAGAGAGAGAGAGAGAGAGAGAGAGAGAGAGAGAGAGAGAGAGAGAGAGAGCGAGATTTGGATTTGTTCGTGTGTGTGTTTATTTTTTTACGTGTGTGTGACTCAGTGGTATTTAGATATTCATGCCTTCTTTATGTGTATATATACAAGATTCATTATTTCCGGTAATATATCTCTCATAGACATTGCCCATAGATTTAACGAATTTCTAATTAGATGAATCAAGATGAGGCTTGTGACATCCATCTGTATATGTATATATATTATATAGAAACTCATATACACATACTCATACACACCTACACACATCCACTATCATGCACAAACACATGTATATATATATATATATATATATATATATATATATATATATGTGTGTGTGTGTATATATATATGCATGGATATATGGATATATATATAAACATATATATATATATATATATATATATATATATTTATACATATTATGTATGTCTCTCTTTCTCATTATCTCACTCTCTCTCTATATATATATATATATATATGTGTGTGTGTGTGTGTGTGTGTGTGTGTGTGTGTGTGTGTGTGTGTGTGCTCGTGTGTGTGTTTGTACAGGATGTGTGAAGTTTAAGATGGTGGTTAGAAACGTGATATGAAGTGTTAAATTAAATTTAATTATCACAAAGATTAAGAAGAATGCTCCAAAATCTGTAATGCCTACTTAAATGTATTGTTCTCTACTCAACTGTGGAATCTATATAGGTATCGATAGAATGTTTGTATGTTTATTGTCATGTTTATATATGTATGTGTGTATGTGTAATATTTCTCGTTCTTAAGCGTCTGATATAGGAATAATGACAGCAAAATCCTGATATGTCGAGATGGGGAAATGAAGTGTTTATTTCAATGCTGACTCTCTGTAATACAATGAAATTTGAAAGACAATTGAACTTATTGCCATTCGCACCTGACAGCATTCTCAATAATGGTGATGATGAATCAGAATATCATATATGAAATAATGTCCAAATTTATATACTTAGAAGCGACACCTGCGTCATGTTTAGAAGCTAAATATTACATGGATCTAACAAATCTGCTACCACTAAAGTAGAGGTATTATCAAAGCATTGGCGAAGCTGCGAATAAAGTATATATCTTTATAATTCAGGGTGCTTATATATATAGATATACAAATGTACATGTGCAATAACGCAAATATTTGTTTGTGTGCATACACCTCCATAATTATGGATTAGGTTTCGTATCAGATCAGAGACAGATAGAGCAGTGAAGTACATACTCTCGGTGCCAAGTGCCCCCTAGAAAGGACAACAAATGTTCTGGGCTGGTGTAAAAGACAACCAAGAACTGCGGGTAAGAGAAGGGAGAGAAAAGAGCGTCGTGAAAAGTTGGATCTGATATGTCTGCCTGTCTATCTAATTTGCTTGTTATATCGCGCGCACATCATACTAACAGAAATATTTATTTTCTTGTTGCATGAGGCGGCAATGTTATGTTATATTCTCAATTAAATCGTGGGAAACCACAGCCGGTCTGAGAGCTGAATAGGTAAAGAAAATGTGCTTGTGTGATCTTGTCACCTTCGTTTTTCCTTTATTTATTTCTCCCTATCACTTTTGCGGGCCAACACACTTCTAGCTACTGCAATCCGTCCTTGGAGTTAACTTTTACCCAGCGCTGTCATTGACGGTATTTTGGTATTTTAACGGCTATTGTTTTGACCGACATCCAGTTCATCACAATTCTTATACATCCACACTGCCTCTCTGTATTCCAGACAATATTGCATATATATATATATATATATATATATATATATATATATATATATATATATACATATATATATATATATATACACACACAGAGAAGTATGAGAATGTTGTGTATCTAATGATATAAGGTAATTTTACGAATAAATATTTTGAAAGCGCTTTATGTAGGAATTTTGGAAGCTGATGTCTACCACCATCTATCAGATTCCAGCGGAAGCTGCCGACGTGTTTCAGGATTATGGCCGTTAACAAGACAGTGCTTTCCATATCCTGCTCTCTGTTGGAATTTGATACAAGTGAAAATATATAGTTTTGTTCGCCAATGTATGATGAGCATCTTTTGCATGTGAAGTTGTCAAGTCGGCTAAGACTGGAAATAGAAATATATAAAATGACACAAATATCCACACACCTTTAAAAGTGAACTTTTGTATTTTCTCCCGCCGAAAATGTTTACCTTACCTATTATTATTACAATTATATTTGGAAAATGCAAATAAGATAAAAAAATATTTACCTATTTATTTGGAGTATATGTTGGAGACCCTCATATATATGTCTATACTTGTGTATATATGTATATATATATGTATATATAGAGAGAGAGATAAATAAACACGGGTGTGTATGATTGTGTATAGAATATTATATTAATGAAAGGAATTCCAACTTTGTCTGATTTACTCGTTTTATTTACAATCCTTTAAAGTTTATAATGGTATTAGAATGAAATAGAATGGTAGAATATTAAATGTTAAGTGTTAATTGAACAAGTACTTTCATGCTTTCTCAATCTTCAGGTTCATATTATGTGGTGACAGTCAAGTTTGCAATTTTCAACTGTAATGAGATGGGTAAATGTTGTGCCTTATATACAGTGAAAAGTGGCTACAGAATGCTATCTTGCAAACTGTATTTCGACCAATCGGTGTGTAGTTTCACTGGATTACTAAAGGTGATTGGTTTAGGCGTCACGGTTGGTTGGGCATGTCTAACGACTACTATTTGACCCTATTCAAAGCATCAATTGTTTTGCTATTTTTAGAAATGATGAAAATAGCATTTGCTAGTAATCAATACCATCAACATCACTTTTATTGTTATTTTTGTTGTTGTTGTTGTTGTTGTTAGTGGTCGTAGTCATAGTCATAGTAGGATTAATACCCCATTATTATTGTTCATTTAGCTTGGGTTGGAATTTAACAATAAAATACTTTTCTTTGATTTTTCTCTTGATTTCACTTGGCCTGTGTAATTTGTAGAATGGAAATATTATAAATATTCTCAGCCCACATGTTGCTAGATGGTTACACAGGGGTATCTGACAGACATTTGGGTCTCTGATTTGCTGTCGGTGTACCCGTGCACGTTCCGATAGTGCATTTCCAGTTTGACCGACATCCAGTTCATCACAATTCGGTCATTTAATGCATGTTGATGGTGATGATTACTAGAAAATGCTATTTTCATCATTTCTAAAAATAGCAAAACAATTGATGCTTTGCATAGGGTCAAATAGTAGTCGTTAGACATGCCCAACCAACCGTGACGCCTAAACCAAAATTGCAAACTTGACTGTCACCACAGAATATGAACCTGAAGATTGCGAAAGCATGAAACTACTTGTTCAATTAACACTTATCATTTAATATTCTACCATACTATTTCATTCTAATACCATTATAAATTTTAAAGCATTGTAAATAAAACGAGTAAATCAGACAAAGTTGGAATTCCTTTTATTAATATATATATATATATATATATATATATATATATATATATATATATATATATATATATATATATATATATATATATATATATAAATGTTGCATTCATTTGCAGTCCATGCTATATGGAGGCAATAATTCCCTGAAATTAATTCAACAGATATAACAGCACCCGAGGAAACGATACAAACCACATATATTGGTTTATACATGTACCAGATCGAGTTTGGTTACAGAACGTTTAAATGCGTCATTTAAGAATGACGCAACATAGCAGCATAAGACACACGCTAGACAGCAAACTAGGATATATAATTCAATAACCGGAATGAAAAACTTCGCCATCTACATGAATCTACAAATTTGCAAACTAAACAATGTACCTGCGAAAATCAATTTAATGTACACATTTTTATGAGAACATGAAAGTAGTAAATGTTATAACACAGATCTTTACATCTGATTCATAATAACGGCACCTTTTCGTCTTTTGTCTAAGCATTTACCTCAAGAGGCGATCTTAACTTTATACTACAGTACATGTCACTAAATTAGATAGATGTAGCATTAGTTGACCAAAATACTGTTTTGTATGGAATTAAAACAAAACCAAGAAGGGGATCTATGTAAGATTTTGTCAAAGCAAAACCAACATACACATACAGCTCATGTGAAACTTTGCTGGGTTAATGTTATAACTCGCTGTATTTATAGCGGCTCGCTGCTTCATGAGTTCCAATCAAACCGCGTCCAACCTTGTCTTTCATTCTTTCGAGACCGATAAATAAATTACCATCTAGTACGATGGTTGGGTGCAATAACTAGAGCACTGGACAAGATAGTTTGCTGGTTTCTTATCTCTCGTTGTGTTCTGAGCTCGAGCCCCTCACATGTATTTGGCCAACACGGAGAATTAGACCTAATACTGACATAAATGCTGAGGTTTCATCCTGCAGTGAATCAAAAACAACCGAATAGGAATCATCACAGGTCACTATGTGTTGTATACAAATTGTAATGTTTGCTGTTTATATCACACAACCACAGAATCATCGGAAGATAAAAATATTACGGCATTTAACTCCTCTCATTTGTAATACTTTCTTTTTACAATGTACGGAAGAAAATACACACTACTGCAATTGACACGCTATGTGTGATTACAGAAAACCATAAATATTATGAAACTGCGAGCCAACAATACAACTTCTACAGGTGAGGCAACTTACATGTTAGAAATAACAGCCACATTTCATTCCAATCTCTCACTCTCATCATACACGGATTACATACATTCTACAAATATAACATGATCATGATTTAGAAGCTTCGCTCTTCAGTTTGTTTCAGTCGAAAACAACATCAACATCACGAATAACCACAATTATATACCTCACATTAACTATGATTAAACTACCGCAAATCAAAAAAGGATATCGTAAGCAGCTACTCACTGCACCACTTTTATTTTGTGATGGACTAATAATATTGACTAAATCACGGTTACGTTATTCGTTCACCATATTGACATTATAAATATCAACCTCCTCATCTTCTGATCCTCCTCTGCCTCCTCCTCACCATCATCATCGTCATCATTGTCAGCCTAATCCAACTAGCGTTAGTTGCTTGCAGCGCTAGGGGACATCACATGATTGCTGTCTCATACGCAAGATCCTCTTCCTCCTCCTCCTCCTCCTCCTCCTCCTCCTCCTCATCATCATCATCATCATCATCATCATCATCATCATCATCATCATCATCCTCATCATCATCTTGATCATCATCATTGCCATTGTTATTGTCATCATCATCATCGTCGTTGCTGTTATCGCCATCGAACTTATATACACTCTTACCCCCAAACTACCAAACAGGATCCGGCGGAGGACCGTGTGTGTATGTGTGTGCTTACTATAACTGCTTGAAATGTTACCTAAACCTGTTTGCAGATAAATGGTACTAAACGAAACCATTTAATGTAGAAGTCGGACTCCACCAATGGTGTACACTTTCACCTCTCCTATTCATTATTTAGATGAATAAGATCGACATGCGCAGCTGGGTTGGTATTGGTATCATTACTGTCAGGTGTAAAATTCGTCGACTGGAATTTGTAGACGACAGGGTGATCTCCATCTTAGACTCGAAAGGTTTGACGTCGATTGTTGCATGACTGGAGTGAAAATCAGTGCTGCGAAAGCTGAGACACACCTCTTATCAAGGAAGACTGCGCAGTGTACTCTACACGTGAATAGAGTTCCACTGAAGCAGGTAGAGAAGTTCAAGTATCTCGAAGCCGTTTTCAAGAGAGATGGAAGGCAGGAAGCTAAACTATGTACAATAATCCATCTAACTAAGGCACAAACTTCAGTATTCAGTAATCAAAAGAAAGGTGCTAGCCGTCAAACCAAATCTCGCTATCTTCAATTAGGTATTCGGGATAACCTCTACCCATTGTCATGAATCTTGGGTAATGAGGGAAAGAACACGTTCGCGAATACAAGCGGCCGAAATGGGGTTCCTCCGAAGGATCTTTTAGTAACATTTCTCCTTAGAATGTGTAGCTCGGAGATCGGAGAATCACTCAATGTAGCACCGCTACCTCTCCGAATTGAGAGATCACAGTTCTGACACTATGGACGTGTGGTTAGAATGTCTCAGGAAAGAATCGTTGGTGAGATTTTATGAGCAAAACCAAGAAGAAGAAGAAGAAGAAGAAGAAGAAGAAGAAGACGAAGAAGAAGAAGAAGAAGAAGAAGAAGAAGAAGAAGAAGAAGAAGAAGAAGAAGAAGAAGAAGAAGAAGACAGAGCCGCGCCTAGAAGGTCATTGATGACAGATATGTATAATTATGTCAGATCTTCTCTAAACGTGCCAAATTTAGCGGCCACTACAAGGCTGCTCTACCACCATGAAACAACTGCCACATTCCCTCACATCTTAACTTAGTATCTCCAAAGATGACACTATTGATAATGTGGTGCTGAGCTCTATGCACATAGAACAACACCCGATTAGCGTTCTTTAATTATAGATCTATTCTATCGACTAATCTAGGGCTAAACTCCAACAATAATACAGAATTCTCAACAGTATTTTCACCCCTATTATAACAAAATTATAACCACGGTCACATACCACAGACACAACTAGCACCTCCACCACCAACACTCACAACAAGAACAACCCACCACCATCACAACCATCGCCACCACCACCAACAGCACCACCAGTACCACCGCCACCACCACCACCACCACCACAACTACCACTACCACCACCACAACCACCACCACAACCACCACCAAATATCATCACCACCACCAGCACCACCACCAGCAGCACCACCACCACCACAACTACCACAACCACCACCAAATATCATCACCACCACCATTGCTATTACTATACATACCAATAACGACCATCTCACAAGAGCATCTATATTACTATGCCATCTATCCTAATATTACTGCCATTACCAACATTACCACCAATGCTGCTATGTGTGCCACATTAATACAATGACAGCACCACAAGCACCATCACTATTTTTGGCAGGATTACTCTGCTACATACATCATCACTGCTACCAACATCTCTGCAACGACAAGCTTCAACGTCCTCTCCACTAACATTCACTACTACAACTATAATAAAAGAATAGTTCTACCGTCAGCCGAATGAGTCAATTCTTGACCTTTGAGAAAATGGACGAGTAATCCAATTTTCTGTCGTTTGGCAAGAGACGTGGTGGGGGTATGGTCGCGAGGAAGAGCGTGGAGGAATATATGGAGAGAGAAAAAGAATGACATCCTGTAAGAAGGTAAGTCAAATATATAAGGTAAGAGATCTAGAAAAACATATGGAGTGTGAAGTAATACTAGATGAACAGTTTTGAATTTAGACCAGAAATATCGAGAGAGAGAGAGAGAGAGAGAGAGAGAGAGAGAGAGAGAGAGAGAGAGAGAGAGAGAGAGAGAGAGAGAGAGAGAGAGAGAGAGAGAGAGAGAGAGAGAGAGAAACAGTAAGGAAAGAAGAAATATGAAAATTTGCAAGAAAGGTTGTTGGACAAATTGACTATATATGAGTAAGTAAAGAACAAGAGAATGTGGGAGGAGAAGGAAACAGTCATATAGTTAAAGAAGCATATACACACAGAAAATAGGAAGAAGGATGTTAGAAATAATAGATAGATATATACATACACACACACACACACATATATATATATATATATATATATATATATATATATATATATACATATATATATATAAATTTATATATATATATATATATATATATATATATATATATATATACATACAATGATATTAAATAAATGGAAACTATATTTATAAAAGCATATTTATTTTATTATATATATTTCAAGGGCAACCAAGACAACATTGGTACGCTTTCATCAGATAAAATGCAAAGTTTGTTTCATGAATAGGGACATACCCAACAAAATCATACCTTATTTATAAAGCAAACTTTGTATTTTATCTGATGAAAGCGTACCAATGTTGTCTTTGCCCATGAAATATATAAAATAAAATAAATATGCTTTTATAAATATAGTTTCCATTTATTTAATATCATTGAATATTTACTCCAGTTACTGTTGAGTGCTCTAAATCAGTGATAGACATTTATGTTTGTCGGACTTCCAACAAAATAAATACAACTTCTACTTATATATATAACAAAGAAGACGGGGTAAGCTACAGTTGGACCATAATACACCAGAATACTCGATACGTAGGGTAGCAGAGTAGGTAATAGGAAAAGAGTCATGACCCGACGGCTGAGTTCCGGCTGTTTCGACAGCTAGATCCGATCTGTTCGGATCTAGCTGTCGAAACGGCCAGAGCTCAGCCGTCAGGGTCCTGCCTATTTTCCTATATATATATATATATATATATATATATATATAATCAAGGTTTAGCAAATAAGAAAAAGTTTTAAAATAAATTTTAAAAGAATTCACTGTACTTGCTGTAGTTACATTTACCGTACGGTTTCAAGTCTCAAAAATAAATGTATAGTCCTTACGGACATCCATTTAAAAGAATGACTCTCGTCAGAAGGTTCTTTTCACTCGGAAAATATAAAATTCCCGAGTTCAAATTACGAACTGGCGCTATTCAAAATTGTTCCCGAGATGAGACTGAATGATATAGAAGCAATTCTGTCCAGTGTCGTGTGCAAAGATAGAAAGCAGAGGCGGAAAGGTCAATCCACTGCCACTAGGAATAGCAGCAGACAAAACGACCAAAATGTTATCTCGACCAGAGGAGATTAATAATAATAAAGTATATATCCCTACATGCAAAATACATATAGGGACACATGTATTATCCAACCATATGCCATTGTGGTTCTAGTGCAGGTTAATAAATTAACGAGCCAGAACATATATATATATATATATATACCCACGTATACATACATATGGGCCGTGATACATACAGACAGACATACATACATATATACATACATATATACATACATAACATACATACATATATACATACATAACATTACAGAAACAATGCATACATTCCTACAAAGATAGATACAGACAAACATATATATTTGTTTCTATTTAGGCACAAGGCCAGCAATTACCCAGTTCATTACTGGTACTTTATTTTATCGACCCCGTTAGGATGAAAGGCAAAGTCAACCTCGGCGGGATTTGAACTCAGACAAACATATATATTGGCTACATTTCAGATTCGAGAATTGCTGTTCCTTGAAATAAATTTTTCTCGTATATGGGTGCCATGAACACGTCAATTTACACCTGCCAATGATTAGATTATTTTCTGTACATGCCTCACCGAAATACAAGAAAAAGTCATAGTCTTATGACACAAGACTATTATAGATACATACATGCATACATTCACATATATACATACATATATGCAAACATGCATGCATACACACTTGCACACACACAAACACATACACATATATTCATGCATACATACATGGTGGCTGCCAACTTGATTTCGAGTACAGCCACTACTTTATATCCATGTAGGAGACCCCTACCGATGCGCTGAACGAGTGTGACTTTTTAGTCCAGCCAGCGACTTGAAATTTTTGGTACAAACACTACACTTGTGACAATTATTGACACATAGCGCTGGGCCCATGGTACCACGTGACGACAAGTGCAGAGATATCTCCAGATATAAAGTAATGCATGTGCCGTTAGAAAAGGCTCTGCACAAAGCCAGTCCCACTCTCTTAACCAAGATGATATTTACCAAAAAGAAGAACGAGTCAACATCATTGGGGAACATCAGCGTTGCAGGTGTTATATCAGAGTTTTCCTTATCCTAGAATTCTGCATTGACAAAGGCTAAGGGGTCATCTCTCCCGGTGATTTTGGATGGCCATTGACACTTAAGAGCTACTTTGCCCTTTGACAGGTTTTGTTTTTAGTCCTGCAGGATGTCCAAAGTCACCCTCCTCACCAGGAAACCTTGGTGGGGTTGGCAGTTTAGTCGCCAACGACCTGACCATGAGACAGGTTGTACTGGGATACATGTTAGCAGTAGCACCAACTGGTGACCTGACATAAATACATACATATATATATACATACATTCATACACACATACACACATGCATACATATATACGATTGACTACAAATTATTCCGTGTATTATATAATAGTTAAATAAACACTCTTCAGTCGGACATGAATTACCTGGAAGAGTAGACATCTATCGCGAAGGAAAGCGGAAGTTATTAAAAAGACTTGACTATTCTTTGGGGAATATCAGTATCATTAAGAAGAGTAGATAATCCAGATTTTCATCTGAGGATTTGTCTCTCTTCACTTAATGTGTTTTCAGAAGAAGAGACAGGGGGAAAGGAAAGTAATGCTAAAAATAATAAAGAAAGGGAAGAAGGAAGAGAAGTAGGGAAATGGTGGTCATAAGAAAGGTTTTATGAGAAAAATAGGGGAACACAAAGACAGATAGATAGGTAGATAGATAGATTAATAGATAAATAGATAGACAGAAAAGCGTATATATATATATATATATATATATATATATATATATATATATGTGTGTGTGTGTGTGTAAGTATGTATACGTACACGGTGGCTGCCAACTCGTTTTCGAGTACGGCCACTACTTTATATCCATGTAGGAGAACCCCCACCGATGCGCTGAACGAGTGTGACTTTTTAGTCCAGCCAGCGACTTGAAAACTCTGGTACAAACACTACACTTGGCACAATTATTGACACATAGTGCTGGGCCCATGATACCATGTGATGACAAGTGCAGAGAGATCTCCAGATATAAAGCAATGTCTGTGCCGTGAAGCTTTTATAGTGAGCAAAGGCACTGCACAAAGCCAGTCCCACTCTCTTAACCAAGATAATATTTACCAAAAAGAAGAACATGTCAACATCATTGGATACCATCAGAGTTGCAGGTGTTATATCAGAGATTTCCTTCTCCTAGAATTCTGCCTTGACAAAGGCTAAGGGGTCATCTCTCATACATACATATATATATACAGACGTACAGTAGTATGTATATATATATATACATACATGCACACACATATATACGTATGGATTTACCAAACATTTATTATAATGCTCGGTGTTTTTGTAAACAAACATCCCGAATTAAGCCGTACAGTGTTTAGGTTGGCAGTTTAGTCGCCAACGACATCGTTGCCCTTTTGTTCAACAATGACAAAGGAACGATGTACTAGTTTCAAGCTTATTATCTATCGTCAGCAACGTATACCTTCCTGCCAGATGATTGAACGTCTGAAAGTATATACTTTCCTTATGCATATTAACGGCTGAGCAGCCTAATTTGCATATCGAGTGAGTTAATCGGCCGGGCGCAGCAAAAACGATAAACGGAAAAAATGAAACGAAATTTCCTTTCTCACTCTTAGTACGGCTGTTACTTAAATATAAGTATGTATACGTACATACATATATGTATACAGACGTACAGTAGTATGTATATATATATACATACATGCACACATATATATATGTACGTATAGATTTACCGAACATTTATTATAATGCTCGGTGTGTTTGTAAACAAACATCCCGAATTAAGCCGTACGGTGTTTAGCAACCATCGTTGCCCTTTTGTTAATGGTAAATCCATACGTACATATATATATATATATATGTGTGCATGTATGTATATATATATATATACATACTACTGTACGTCTGTATACATATATGTATGTACGTATAAATACTCACATTTAAGTAACAGCCGTACTAAGAGTGAAAAATGAAATTTCGCTTCATTTTTTCCGTTTATCGTTTTCGGTGCGCCCGGCCGATTAACTCACTCGATATGCAAATTAGGCTGCTCAGCCGTTAATATGCATAAGGAAAGTATATACTTTCAGACGTTCAATCATCTGGCAGAAAGGTATAAGGTGCTGACGATAGCTAATAAGCTTGGAACTAGTACATCGTTCCTTTGTCAGTGTTGAACAAAAGGGCAACGATGGTTGCTAAACACTGTACGGCTTAATTCGGGATGTTTGTTTACAAACACACCGAGCATTATACTAAATGTTCGGTAAATCCATACGTACATATATATATATGTGTGTGCATGTATGTATATATATATACATACTACTGTACGTCTGTATAGAAATATGTATGTACGTATACATACTTACATTTAAGTAACAGCCGTACTAAGAGTGGGAAATGAAATTTCGTTTCATTTGTTCCGTTTATATATATATATATATATATTAACATGACCTGAGGATATACGAGCTATTGGTAATAGATATGGTGTAGTTAATTCTTAACGAAAAATGTCATAATTTCCAGTTGTTCTGCAAATACATGTCTCATTATAACTGTATTGAAACGAACGTAGAAATAAAGGAATAATTGTTCATGACCTTCATTTTTTTAATAATATTGAATATATATTAATATGCATATATATATATGTGTGTGTGTGTATATATATATAGAGAGATAGAGGGAGAGAGAGAGAGGGAGAGTGAGAGGGAGAGTGAGAGAGGGGGAGAGTGAGATAAATAGATATATATAAATAGGTTGATGGAAATGGAGGAAGATAGAAGGGTGGCAGATGTAGGAGATATATGGATGGATTTGGGCAGAGAAGACTTTGGTTGCAGTTTGAATGATCTGAGGAGTAAATTGTAATTTGTGAACATTGACGAACTAGTGTTATATATTTTGAGGTTGAGTTCAAGTCGTAAATTTGAGGCTTCTGTCATAATATTATAGGTGTCAATGCTTCGGCGTTAAACTAACAACATAGTTCTCTTGTTGAAGTATTTCTGACTATTCTCAACTATAATACTGATTGACTGGAATATTTCTCTATTACGCTTTGTTATGCGTCTATAAATTACAATACCGATCCACTTCTCATATTTTTCGTATTTTCCAGGATTTAGACTTATGTAAATTAATGAGATTTCCACTGAAGTCACTTTTGATAATCACACTTTTTTTTCGATATCTTGGATACATCTGCTCGGTTTGACACTTCAAAACTATCTTGTAAAATGTTTGATTCCATTCTTACAATCTTAAATTATTTTCTATTAATAATTTATGATATTCCTCTCACAATAACTTACATATAAGCTGGTTTCTCTAATGAAGGAATACATAGAATTATCTAGTTTAATAAAATATTCATAATTTTAACTCTGATGTTAATATTGTTTTAATGTAGCTCTTTCTTACAGAACATCGTTACTGTTCTTCTATAGAGCGATACTTTCGTTTACATGAAGAAAATTTTATACCCAAATGTATTTTGAATTCGTGTAATCTATTTACATCACAGTTCTCAGTCATAGACACATGTTTGATTGACATTCTACGTGTGTATCTTCACACAATAAAATGCATTATTTACTATATGTATTGTTTTACTTGTTTTATGGTCTTTCTTTTGTTTAGATCTATAGAACTATTCACCATTTACTCATTATACGTTTGATATGCATCTTTGCTATTCACTCAATCTTACCCAGGGACAATGCTTTCAGAATCTCCGAATAGGAAACAGTGAAGAACACCTTCTGGTAATCAATTTATACCAAACACAGATTAATGATTATCTTCCAAACAATCTTCTGTTATGGCCTTTTGAAACGTAACTGTTATATATATATTTATAAATTTGCAAGCCTTTACTGGATCATGTTTTTGAGATATATTACTTGATATTATTATATTATTATACATTTTTTTGTATTAGGTTTAAGGTGAAAACTTATAAAATGGAATCGGAATGTAGACGAGATGTTTGGCAATCTGCATGAATGGGGCATCATTGCGATATAGAAAAGTTATGTGGATTTGAATTATTTGAATTTCTGTTTTATTTGTATCAATCTATTTTTCTTTTCATTCGTAGGTTTTCTTTGTTAATATCAAGCATTGACAGATATTTTCTTTCCTTTGTATTCTCCTCTGTGTTGCTTTCAGTTGTTTAACTGGATTACATGTTTGGTTTTATGAGATGTTTCAAATAACCCGTTACTGCTATGACTACAATTGCTTCGGCATAGTCTAGAGCATATATAACGACTTCAACATCTACACAAGAACACAGCTACAACACCAAAATAACTCTCCTGACTGTGTCTACAGCAAACCACAAGCATGTACACAGACGTAGCTGCAAATCCTTACATCCAGATTCAGAATTCTACAATTGCTTGGTCTTTTCGCGTGATGAAATTTACGTGAATGACACGTCCCAAAAGGCCTTTTGCTTGGGAGGGATGGCCAACGAAAAACAAAATAAACGCTTTCCAAAATATAAATTAAAGAAAATTCCAGACTGAAGAAATTTGCACTTCTCTGAATAGACATCCCAGAGCGTTTTGTTTATAGCAGGCATAGATTATGACTTCATATTTTGAAGTCAGTGATGATCTACCAGAACACTTCATTTCCTGATCTGAAGTCATATTCTAGCTTAATCTCAAAGTCATCCCATGTTTTAATTTTGGACGTCTCTAATCTCGCACTTCTGTGACATTTTGTTCCTGTTTGTTCAGCAAGGGCAAGGAGTACATATTTCCAAGCCAAACTGTGTAAGCCTCCTTTGTTCGGATGACATCTTGTCCACATGATCGGACCATGGCGTCATCCTGTTACGCGGCGCCACATCAGACCACTTTCAGTTGAAAAAAAAATACCGACCCGAACATCCTCCACTCCGATTCAATGCCCTCAGTTTTTCTAGAGAAATTTGTTGACAATAAAATCCGTATATCTGGTCCAGATTTCTTTATCTGCCAGAGACTCCAATTTCATCTTGTATGTGTATCATTTCACTACTGAATCTAATTGAGTATGGTCTCCTCCAATTATACCTGTAATATTTTAGCAAATCAGTGAGGATTGAACCCACCTATTTAGTCTATGTTCACAATAATTTTAATGCTTTCAATATTAATGATAATGTTCACACGAGTATATTTTATTTGGATATAATACACACACATCTACACAGAATCTTCCGCGCCCACAGTTAGACACAAACACTCCGCAACCCTACATATATGTATGTGACCGCTTTATACTATTTCCATCTTACATATGCAGTCAGCAACCGGACAGCATAGATGACGTCTTCTCAAGGAAGCGCGCAATGTGTCTGACCATAATACCATATTTCTGTGAACTGCTTAACAAAACAGTCTTGCCTGTGCCTACCATCATTAAAGAAATAAAAACATTTTTTATTTAACGGAGAGAAAAATCGTGTCAATGTTGAATCATAGAATGTAAAGTCTCTTTTATAGCTGAGTAGATTATGGAAACACTTCCAGGCAAGCAAACGATTTTTCACATCATATAATTTGTCACCTCCAGAGTTCAACGAACGGTCAAAACAATCTTGGCCAGTTCTTTAAAACTTCCTTGGCTTTTGGATTAGATTTCTATTTGTGCACCTGTTTTGAAATCCTGGACATGCAAGACTACGTGAAATTCTGTGATTATAAGTGATGACAGGAAACATAAAGTGAAGGAAATTGCTACGGGGTGTGAGGGAAAATTATATTGCGTGCTGTCAGCCCGATGCATTACCATAGTACATTTTAAACATGGTGATTGACGGAATGTGTGTGTATAAAAGAACGCTTCAACACAATAAAGATACACACAGACACACACACATATATATATATATATACGTATATATATGAATATATATATATATATAATATATACATGTATATATATATATATATATATATATACATGTATATATATATATATATATATATATACATGTATATATATATATATATATATATATATATATATATATATATATATATATATATATTTATTTACACACACACACATATATATATATATACGTATATATATGAATATATATATATATATAATATATACATGTATATATATATATATATATATATATATATATATATATATATATATATATTTATTTACACACACACACATATATATATATATATAAAATAAATAGGGTTTTGCTTCAAGCATAGCTTTATACAATATGTATAAATATGTCGTATCTCCAAAGAAATACGTTTTTAGGAACCAATAGCTATGCAAGCACAGGGGGTCTAACGCCCTCTGGTGATATCCAGTAGAAGCAAGGTGGACAACCGTCGATGCATTTCAGGCTTAACTGGCCCTCGTCAGGACGGTTCCTCCCACCACTTGCGACTGCTGGACTAGAAGACAGGCGAGAATATATACTTTTCTCGTCTGTGTAAATGGGTTGATTAATCTCATTTGCATATGAAGCTGCATAAGTTGGCTCAACTTATAATAAATAAGAAATAGGATTTCACTTCAAGCATAGCTTTATACAATATGTATAAATATTTCGTATCTCCAAAGAAATACGGTTTTAGGAACCCGTAGCTATGCAAACACCGGGGGGCTAACGCCCTCTGGTGATATCCAGCAGAAGCAAGGGGGACAACCGTCTATGCATTTCAGGCTTAACTGGCCTTCATCAGGACGGTCCCTAAAATCGTATCTCTTTGGAGATACGAAATATTTATGCATATTGTATAAAGCTATGCTTGAAGCGAAATCCTATTTCTATTCTATTATAAGTTGAGCCAACTTATGCAGCTTCATATGCAAATGAGATTAATCACCTCATTTACACAGACGAGAAAAGTATATATTCTCGACTGTCTTCTAGTCCAGCAGTCGCAAGCGGTGGGAGGGACCGTCCTGACGAAGGCCAGATAAGCCTGAAATGCATAGAGGGTTGTCCTCCTTGCTTCTGCTGGACATCACCAGAGGGCGTTAGCCCGCCGGTGTTTGCATAGCTACGGCAGAAGAACTGCGAAACCGGTAAAGAAACCAAATAAATATATATATATTTTTTAAAATAAGACTCCAGTTGCATTTTCAATTTCATCTTTTTTTCTTTATAATTTCACTCGTGTGGGACACCTCGGCTATTTTTCATTTTGTAAAAAAACCTCACTTTCTATAATATATATATATATATATATATATATTTATATATATATATATATATAATATGTAGGTCACGGAATTGTTTTAAAATAAGTATTCGATGCACGGTATAGGCATCTTCATTAAATAAAACAATGACTTCGACGGGACTAGTAGTGTTCTAGTCCGTAAAATCCACCCCCTCTCTCACACTCTCTCTTCTCTCTCTTCATATATATATAGATAGATAATGATTTTTAGACACATTGTGCCAATGAATCATTTGTTTTGGTAATACCTGGAATAAACCCTATTATATAGCTTATACTTATTATTCTTCACTCCTTCATTATTAATACTACAGGTGGTGGATTGGCATATCAGTAGAGGGTCGGACGCCATGCTTTGACATATATATAGAGATACGGCCCTTGCGATTCTAAGTTCAAATCCCGCCGAGGTTAATTTTGCCTTTTATCCTTACGGGGTCGATAAAATAAAGTACCAGTAATGCACTGGGTAATTGCTGGCCTTGTGCCATACTTAGAAACAATTATTAATACTACATGAATTGCTTACCTAGAAACTGTCTGGAATCTGCCATCTGAACACCACAAATAAGTAAACATGTCGAGTCAAAAAACGCCGCACGTTAGAATCATGCACTGTACTTGGATTACCTTATACGATACCTCATTTACTTATATATATATATATATATATATATATATATATATATATATATATATATATATATATATATATATATATATACATATATATATTGGGAAAAGTGTCAGGACTCCGACGGCTGAGCTCCGGCAGTTTCGACAGCTAGTTCTGACCCTTCTACCCATAATATCGAGTACTCTGGTGCCTTATGGTCCACCTGGTTCCTGACCACACTTCCTTCGTTATATATATATATATATATATATATATATATATATATATTATACTAGGCTTGTCCCAAAAATAAGTGTACTGACGTCCTATATTATCTATCATAAAACAGCACATCGTGGGTGTTGGGTATGATCCTGTCTGAACGTACATACTTATTTCAACATGATTGAATATGTCAGTCATGAGTTATCTCTGTTTATGTACAAATAACCTCAGTTACGTTTGCGATGCACGAAAATATCGAGCAACCATACGGGATCTAATTTTGTGTGAATTCAACAAATTTTCCAACGAAGCATTTAAATCTTTAACCCAAGATTATGGTGATACAATTCTGTCAAGAAGTAAGAATTTTACGTAGCACAAAACATTCAAAGAGGGCAGAGAAACTTCGTTCTGGAAAGCCAATCTCGTCAATAAAGGAACAAAATGCAGTGCGGA
>OZ024743.1:267092419-267107419 GCA_964016885.1 Eledone cirrhosa | reverse complement strand
ATATATATAATTGTATATATATATATATATATATATATATATAAATGAAAGCTATAGAAAACATTGTAGCGAAAAGCCAACAGTATTCCATAATATATATATATATATGTGTGTGTGTGTGTGTGTGTGTGTATATATATATATATAATTGTATATATATATATTATACTAGCAGAATGGCCCGGCGTTGCTCGGGATACTAAACATAGATTGGCATGGTTATCCCACCTTTCTGAAACAGTACAGAGAAGTACGGAATACCTCGACCTGGGAATGGTGTCTACATTTTTTGCATATAAAAAATATTCGTCGTACATTACCAAAGTTTAACTTAATTGGGTGCCTGAGAGTAAAATCTTCAACCCACGAATGCCAAGACGATGAGGTTAACTGAAAAGGCATTCAACAAACCGAACATGCATTTGTTGTGCTAGTGTATAATGAAAGCAATAGTTACAGAACAGTAAGCATGTGGGACTGCAGTAGTGGAGAGTATGAAGTAATTTAGTTGGATACTTTTAAGGTTACAAAAATCTACCCAATCTTATATAGACCGAACTGTTATATCGGATGCCGAACGCTTCTGAATTACTATTGGGGTCAGAATCAACAATTTCAAGGGATGTACGTTTAAGCAGAGATAATATAGTCTATAAAGAGAGGTAACTCTTTCAAAATAATAAATAGTTGTCTCTGTTGAACATTGTAGACAAAATTGCCAAAGAAACTGACAAAAAGGACCTGAAGTTTTAGTGAAAAAAACGCCTTTAACAACAGAACATTGAAAAATAAAGGCTGCACTTAATATCTTTGGACGGCAAGCAATATATAAATGTAAGTTTGAAGTCAATCAGAATAGAAATGTGGATTTGTATAGACTTTGCCAAATTAGGACACACACACACACACGACTTCAGTTTTATATATATATATATATATGTATAGATATATATACTAAGTATTTCCGTAGAAAAGGTAAAGGAAAGAAAAGTGTTCTATGTATAGTAGAGAGCTATTTAATTATGTAATAAACAACACAATATAATTATTGAAACATCTAGCTGGTGTTGTTTACATAAATAAATAAATAAATATATATATATATATATATATATATATATATATATATATATATATATATATATATATATATATATATATATATATATATATATATATATATATATATATATATATATATACATATACATATACATATATATATACATATATATATGAAAGACGTAAAATAAGAAAATTTTAAAAATTAAAAATTAACTTGTTTACTAAAATTTTCACTCCAACTAATTAGTTTCTGTAATGGGATAAAGATAGTTACGCAATGTAACTGTCAAGAATTCATTACGTCATCAGGGAGTCTATTCTCAGCTAAGTCTCCAGGCAATGCGCGGACACTAGGTACTATGACATAACCTATGTATTTGCTAACATTAGTGTACATATGTACGCGTATGTTGGTAAATATACTAATTCTCTATACATATGTATATTCATATATATATATATACACAGGGCATAGGGACAATACATGCGTCCCTTAGCGCCTTGTGCGTGAAGGAACACATATCCTATTATATATATATATATATGTATATATATATATATATATATGTATATGTATATATATATATATATTATATATATATATATATATATATATATTATATATATATATATATATGGAGGCATGTGGCCTAGTGGTAAGGGAGTTGTACTTACGATCATTATGTTATGAGTTGCGTGATGTGTTCTCGATGAAAACATTTCATTTCCCTTAGCTCCCGAATACCAGTATACGCGGCTGAAAATGAGCCGGGAGTTCAACGCTGCGATGGACTGGCGTCCTGTCCAGGAGGGTGTTTTTCTCTCAGTCGCTTCACGCCATGAAACCGGGTTAAGCACCGGCCAAATGAGCCTTGTGGCTTAAGACAGATTTTAGACGTTTATAATAATGAAAATAATAATAATAATAATAATAATAATAATAATAATAATAATGATTTCTTTATTAACCACAAGGGTTTACATAAAGTAGACATTAAGGACAGTGCAGAACAATACAGGACGGTACAAATGGGCATTTCTGCGTGTAAAAAACAAAAACAGAGGATGTAATAATAGAACAATAAACAAATTCCCCAATAAAGGGGAGACTTCCGAGGGACATTCGTGGAGAAAGCCCAGTAAAAGGCCATACTGACCCTGACCACCAAGGCAAGTGCCCTCTCCCAGTTTTCCACCTGTAATTTACAGATACATACTCAGAGTAGGCCCATTCACTCGGGCCATTCTTGCTTCTCTCACCCATCTTTCAACAAAATGCTGGGAAGAGAGCATTTCCCTCTCTACTCTGAATTTCCTTTTCAAATGAAATTTGAAAAAAGTCAATCAGGACATCACCGAAGAGGTAAGTGCTCGTCTTCAGCCCTTTCAAACGTGTCCACCATACTATCTCTTTCGCCATGGCCACCAGACAGATAAAAACTGCCTGCCCTTCCCGGCTAAAGGAAGAGGGCAGGGCAATCCTCACGATGGACTCAGATGATAGCTGGATCCGTCAACACGCGACAGCAGGTGTTCGACATAAACCTACACGTCAGCAATTTTCGGACACTGGACGAGTGCGTGCAGGATGCTTTCGTCGCTTTGTGCGCATCTCGGTCATTCCACACCTGACGGCACCTCGATGCCTGTAGAGTTTATCCCGAACTGGCAAGTCTCCTCGGTAGCACTGCCAGGTCAGAGATTTCTGGAAGTTGTCCATAGACCCCGGCCCGAAAGTTCTTCCGAAGAGATTGGCTATTTGAATTTCGTCGACGCCTAGAGTTTCCCCAAGTACGTCGTCGCTCTTCCCCTCCACTAATCATCTATAGAACGCCGAGGTGGAGTTTCCACCGATCACATTGCCCGATTGGTCGAGGGCTGTGAGCGCCTGAAGACATTCCAGTCTCCAGGCGCTCCCTCTCGGTCTTCGCTTGACCCAGGACTGCAGCTGCGTCAAGGAAACGAGCTGGGGAAATACGTGTCTAGCAAACGGCGACCACACCTGATCACCGTCGAGGAAGAGGTGGAGATGCCGTAGCCTGAGCGCGTGTCTGCGCATCATCAGCCACGGCATGCCCAGCCCTCCACGTAGCGGGTGTTGACAACAGATGGACCGCCTGACCATCGGAGCGCGTCCCTTCCACAAAAAGCGAAAGAGCAAACGCTCCAGCGCAGTCAGGCGGGGCTTAGGAGAAGGTACGCCGTCAGGCGGTAGCAGATGACAGACGTGATGTACGCGTTAGCCACCTCCGCTCGACCTTTCAGGGATAGCTTCCTCTCCGCCCATTTCTGGGTGAGAGAAGCCACCCTGCTCGTCACCTCGTGCCAGTTTTTGTCCGTCTGGAGGTCCGAACCGAACCAGAATCCTAGCAATTTAACCGGTCCGTCCGTCTAGCGTCCGACCACGCTGTTGGAATTCATGGGCCTGCCTCTCCAGGTGCCGAGCTGCAGGCCCACTGACTTTTCCTGGTTGATCATTGCTCCTGTCACCGCTTCGTATTCTCTTAGTGTAGTGCCGATCGCCTCGATGTGTTTGGCGTTCGACACCACTACGGTGACATCGTCCGCACATGCTGACACGGATCTTCCGCATCCTAGTTCGCGCGGGACGCCTCTGAACGTCTCCAGTTTGTGCAGTAATGGCTCGAAAGTCAATACGTACAAGAGAGACGAGAGGGGATCATCCTTGGCGGACCGAGCGCATGATGTTGAACGGTTCCGACAGCTGACCGTTCACTCTCACCACAGAGCAGATGTTGCTGTGCATGGCAGCGATCCAGCCTCTGAAGACGAGCCCAAAGCCAGCCGCCCTCAGGACTGCCGCTAGGTAACGATGGTCCACCCGATCGAAAGCTTTCGACTGATCTAAATTGGTCAAGGACCCACCCGTGCCAGGTTCCTTAGCTACCACCTCTACGATGTATCGCATGAGGTGGAGGTTGTCGTGGATGGATCTGTCGGGAATGGCACTGAAGAATTCGTCAAGGGCCAATTTCGCCGCAAGCACGTCGGTCGCGATGCCTTTGCTAAGCGCCTCGTCTAATTTTCTAACTAGTTCTCCCTCTGCTCTATTTTTCTCTATTGCTAAAGCCTTACTAAACCTAATGGATTCTATTCTAATCGCTCTTTTCAGAGCAAACCTCCACTTGTTGTTGACGATGGCCCCCGTCAACGCCCGCTTAACTAGTTCGCTAATCCGGTCTCTGTAGGCCTTGCGCGCTGGTAAGGACGCGTTTAGCTTCCAGTAGCCGGGTCCTCGTCTATGAAGCCTATCTAAGTCAAGCACACAGATCACGAATTTGTGGTCCGTGTATCTGACTATCTTGAATTGTGGACAGCCTATGCTAGATCTATCTATTTCCCTACAAAATACTCTATCTATATATGATCAGGATGACCCTATGCGATTTGTCCAAGTCCACATTTGCACATTCGGGAAATCCAATCGGTACCTGTCAGACATTTCAAAACGCCTGAGCAGTTTGGTGAGGCTCTTGCACCATCCACCCCTATCCGCTAATCCCACACAGTCCCAGCGTGCATCTAAGATCCCGTTCCAGTCGCCCACTAACACTAAAGAGCGGGACGTTCCAAGAAAGGTCTCCAGACGCCGGAAGAAATCAGGCCGCCCTGCTCCTGTCGGGGCATAGACGGCCACTAGCCTGAAAGGCTGTGAGGTCATGTTTAAAATAGAGTGGAAAAGATGGGAAAGACCACTTACCCTACTTTTCGTAGAGGAAGGATGGTTTCTCCATCTCTTTTCACTTGATCGTCTGGTGAAGGGACCGTTGAATCGTCCCTTCGGCTGGTCGTCGGCTTTTCTATGTCCGAATATACTCTCCGGTTGAGAGTCCCTCCTAGGTCTCCTAAATCACCAACTTCGTTGGAGAATTTCGTTTTAATGTTTGTGAATTGTTTCTGTGCTATTTTTAGCAGTCTTATGTTCGTTGGCGTTTTGATTGGTGCTGGTATTATGTAGTTGTGCTCAGAAATGTCTGTGTGTTCAATTATGTAAGTCATTAGTTTCTTGTTGTGTGTATTTATTCCCGTGCATTTGTTTTTCTGGGGGTGGGGTGTGGTTCTGCTATTTTCTTGTCGTTGTTGCTGGGTGTATGTGTTTTGTTGTGTTTGCTATGTTGGTGCTTCTGGTAGTGGTGTTGAAGGTTTTGTTGTTGTTGGCGGTGGGGTTGTCGCCGGTGGTGATGATGTGGCTAGTGTGGGTGGTGATAGTGTTGGTGGTGTTGCTGCTGTGAGCCTGTTTGCAGTAGCCTTTACTGATTTTTCATTTCTTTCCTCCCTTTTCGAAGGCGACGATGTGCTGCTTCTGCGTTTGTGACTACTTACGACCTTTTGTTATCCCTCTCCCACCTCACACTCCATGTCTGATTCTGTGAGTTCGGGGATTGGTACCAGCTCTACTCTTTCACTTGTTGTTGTTGTTGGTGATGTTTGCAGTGGAGTCTCTGTCGCATTTGCATTTGGTATTACTGTTGTTGTTGTTAATACTTCGACTGCTGCTGCTGTTCTTGATTTCCATGGCGTGGGTATGGGTGCCACGGACCTATCATTCCTGGTTGCCGCTTGTCCTGTTGCTGGTAGCCGTGGAGCCGGTTTCGGAAGGAGGGGGGTTTTCTCCTTTCTGAGGATCTTCTCGTTGCAGAAGGCCCTGAGGTGAGTCTTCGATCCACAGCGAAAGCATTTTGGGCGTTTGCCCTCAACACTTATGGCAGGTGAGTGCCGTTATCGAAGTCTATCACATCCGGGATAGCTTCGATGCACTCCTGGTTGGTTTGGCTTATCATCTCAATGGAGGTGCCGACCCAATCTTCTCAGACGCGGCCAGCCAAGAAGGGGCCATCCCGGGGGGAACGTGGGTCAGTTTGACCCTCACAATTTTTTGCCCGTAGTAGGAAGGCACCAACACCACTGCCTCGCTCCTTAGAGTCACTAAGGATCGAGCCTTTGCCTCCTGGGCTGTGGCAAAAAGCACGTCTACGGTGGCATATTTCTGGCCTCGAGTGGTGTACGTTTTCCGCTGCCACACAGACCCTAAGCCTTTTTGTATTTGAGCCTCTGTGGTCCTTTCAACCCTACGTGATTTTGTGCCCCCTGTACGGTACGTGACCGTACAGTGCTGTTGGGTTTCGAAAAATGTTTCGGCTGACTTGCAGATTGCTCGGTGTCCATTTTTCGTCACCATCTTCTTTGCTTACTCTAATTTCTCATTTGTTATGAGGATGGTTTCCATGTTCTTTGCTGCTGTTGTTGTTGTTGTTGTTGTTGTCGTCAGAGCTGCTGTTACTTTTGTTGTTGCTGCAGGTACTACGACTACTGCCGCCGCCGCTGTTGCTGTGGTTGTTGTTATTGTTGCTGCTGTTGCTGTTGTTGTTGCTGTTGCTGCTAATGCTGTTGTTGTCTATGCTGCTGCTGATTCTGTTGCGGCTGCTACTGTTGTTTTCCTTGTCACTGTTGCTGCTGCTGCTGTTATTACGGCTGCTACTGCTATTATTCATGACGTAAGACGAATGAAATGGGTTTTCGTATTTCCCCGCACAACTTTGTCGTCGTTGTCGTCGTTGTCGTGGAGAAATGTTGCACGCTTTCTACGTGATTTTTCTTTACTGGCATCGCTTGCGAAAGAGAAGGGAGTGAGAGAGACACATTTAGAGAAGGGAGGGAGAGAGACACTCTTCTCTCTGCTGTAGTGACGATTGAGGAAGAAGAAGACGGAATGAGTGGGAGTGACCTATGACAATTATTTTTCGTAGCCATGTTTTTTTTTGTTTAAAATAAATATTGGGCACAAAACCCCAATAAGCGGTTAGTTAACCCCGAAGGGCCAAATAACGGGCAGAAAGACCCCTCTCACGAGGAGGAGGCTTTTTTGTCTACAATTTGGTTAAAGTTTTAAACAATTTACAATTGTTATAGCGGTCAAAGTTTACAATAACTTACAGAGCCGAGCCTCCGTCACCCATAGCATTCAATAATAATAATAATAATAATAATAATAATAATAATAATAATAATAATAATAATAATAATAAGAAGAAGAAGAAGAAGAAGAAGAAGAAGAAGAAGAAGAATGAATAGGACGATTTGTTACGTCTTCATTATATGTTTATTGATTATCGGTAGAGGGTCGGACGCCATGCTTTGACGCATAGATTTATGGCCCTTGCTATTCTGAGTTCAAATCTCGCCGAGCTTAACTTTGCCTTTCATCCTTATGGGGTCGATAAAATAAAGTACCAGTAATACACTGGATAATTACTGGCCTTGTGCCAAAAGTAGAAACAATTATCTGTTTATTGAGTAGTGACGCGCGTTTCACTATTGATCAGCTCAAGTTTTGATCAGTATCGATCTAGCCCGACGCTGAAATCAAAAGCTCATCGGACCTCTGTTTTGGCAATGAAAAAATGCCAGAAGGCAATTTGTATCATTGAATCCTCCTGTCTATCTTCAAGCGGAGATCCGAGATTCATTCCAGTTAGAGCCGAATTGAGAGTTCACATATCCGATACTATGGTTATATGGTTCGAATATCTGAGGAAAGAATCGCTGGACAGACCCAAGTGAGAACCTTGAACAAGACGGTTAGATATAATCCAAGAGGTTGGCTGGGGATCCAGCCGGATCCGTTGGAGGTGGTTGCTTCTGACTGGACCCACTTCAAGAAGAAGAAGAAGAAGACGAAGAAGAAGAAGAAGAAGAAGAAGAAGAAAAAAAGAAGAAGAAGCAGCAGCAGCAGCAGCTCATCAGAATTATAACCATTGTTTATATAGGACTAATATTTGACAAACTATTTTATATGGTGAGATAAATGAAAATTTCGTTTGCAGGACAATCGGTAGAGGGTCGGACACCATACTTTGACGCATAGAGTTACGGCGCTTGCCATTCTGAGTTCATATCCCGCCGAGGTTAACTTTGCCTTTCATCCTTACGGGGTCAATAAAATAAAATACCAGTAATGTACTGGATAATTGCTGGCCTTGTGCCAATAGTACAAACAATTATTTAGTGTACAGTGTGGACAAATAACTTTCTTGTTATAAACGTAAATCAGCACTCATATTATAATACGTATGTTTAATAATTGTCAGCGGGGTGGGGGATTGGTAGAATCATCAGTGAGTTAGGCAAAATGTTTTTAGGCATTTAGCTACGCACATTTATATTTCAAATCCTGCTAAGCTCAATTTGTATATCCCCAATTCGGGAAAAATATATTAAAGTACCCCTAAATTACTGGCGTCGATATAATCAAATTTCCCTCCCAAAAAATTGTTGGTCTTGTTCCTAAATTAGAAGTCGTTAAATACTATATTATTTTAAGGAACCAAACATTTGTATTAACACGCGCTTATTAATTTCTTTGTGCCTGTTTGCAAAATATGTACGCGCCTCCACATATGCAAATGAGAGGGAAATACATTGAACATGTTTAATGTAGTTAATCTAGTTCAAATTATGTAGATTCATTGACTAGGAAAATCCTGTTATAGATTACTGAGATACAGCACTGACTAGAGTTTTATACGTTTATAAATATGCGTGTTTGCTTCAAGTCTGTTCGCTGTTGTAATTGCAATTATTTCTATAGCAAACTATATTTTTAGATATTATTATACTTCGGATTTAGATAATTATATGCGTTATGTGTCTATATTTCTGTGTTTTATTGTATGTTATATGCTATTAATATAGGTTTCAGTTTCATTGTCATAGCAACTTGCGCTGCAATATAATTTTTGTTGGACTTTTAAAACACGATGACAAAGAATTCAATTTAATATGGAAATACAAAACAAATTACACTTTTCTATATTACTACGACTTCTCGCATTGAATGCACAGACAGACAGGTACACACACGGGCACAAACGTTCACAGATGCATATTATCACACGCACAAATATAAACACGTATTTACATACATAATTACCTATTTAAACCCCCACCCTCCATATATATATATATATATATATATATATATATATATATATATATATATATATATATATATATGTATGTATGTATATATGCGTACATATATATAGTCGGCATGTCCTGATATGTTTATGTACGTGTGTGTTTGAGAGACCCAGAATCAGAATTGGGATATATCATTGTTGCTCTCGCTTTGAATTTTCAGTTCAAACATTTCAGTTCACTAGCACAGTATTTGAAATCTATCTCTGATTAATTACATACCGGAATATGATAATTTACATAATATATTCAAGGATATGTGTGTTTGTTTGTATGTGTGTGTGTGTGTGTGTGTGTGTGTGTGCATTTGACATCCGTCGGTTAAGACGAATGTTCCAGATTTTCGAACGAAAGGACATGATGTTCGTAAAATTAATGTACACATGTGTCCGCATTCCATAGAAAGGTGCACATTTGCCTAATTCTAAGGTACATACTACGCGCCAAGTATGCTCGTTTGAATTTCAGGCATAACTCACTTTTCTGCCTTTGATTGAACAAAACGTGCAACCGGAAATGAAAATCATGACATTATGAACGAAATCCAAACAATTTAACCAATATGCCGGCTGATGCATGTTGTTACTGCTTAGTGCTTATTCTATGTTGTACCTGGTCACCGTTTATGCACATATCTATGCACATATATATATATATATATATATATATATAATTAATATAATTATATATATATATAATTATATGTAAGTATGTATGTATGTATGTATACGTACATACACATATGTATACAGACGTACACTAGTATGTATATATATACATATATGCACACATATATATATACACGTATCGGTTTACCGAACATTTATTATAACAAACAAACATCCCGAATTACGCCGTACAGTGTTTAGGCAACCACGTCACCTTTGTGTTCAACACTGACACAGGAACGATGTACTAGTTTCAAGCTTATTAGCTATCGTCAGCATCGTATACATTCCTGCCAGATGGTTGAACGTCTGAAAGTATATACTTTCCTTATGCATATTAACGGCTGAGAAGCCTAATTTGCATATCGAGTGAGTTTAGTTGGCCGAGCGGACCGAAAACGATAAATGAATAGAATGAAACGAAATTTCATTTCTCACTCTTAGTACGGCAGTTACTTAAATGTAAGTATGTATGTATGTATGTATACGTACATACATATATGTATACAGACGTACAGTAGTATGTATATATATACATACATGCACACACATATATATATGCACGTATCGGTTTACCGAACATTTATTATAATGCTCGGTTTGTTTGTAAACAAACAAACAGTCCGAATTACGCCGTACAGTGTTTAGGCAACAACGTCACCTTTGTGTTCAACACTGACACAGGAACGATGTACTAGTTTCAAGCTTATTAGCTATCGTCAGCATCGTATATCTTCCTGCCAGATGGTTGACCGTCTGAAAGTATATACTTTCCTTATGCATATTAACGGCTGAGCAGCCTGATTTGGATATCGAGGGTGTTTAGTCGGCCGGGCGCACCGAAAACGATAAATGGAATAGAATTAAATTTCGTTTCATTCTATTCCACTTATCGTTTTCGGTGCACATGCACATGCACAATTTATTCCATCTTCTTGAATTTCGCCTAACAGTGTGTTAATCGGTAGTAATGCCGAAGGAATTGTGAGATATAAAATCCGATAAGGTCTACGTATATCAATAATTTTCTATTGTTGAATATACTCTAAGAATACTCTATATCTTCCAACTTTAATTACATAAACAGATGAGAAAAAACTTTCTCAGATCTGAAAAACTTTAACCAGGACAAGAAAACTAACAGAAGAAAAGACAGGTGGCTATGTGCAGACCCTTCTGAGGATCCAAACTTCCCTGCAGATGTCATAGTTTTGGGTGTTGTTAGCAATGAAGACACATGTGATCCTCCTCACTTTATTCCACAAGGCCTGCGTATATTGAGGTTCTGGAAAAAGTTGTTAAGCCTTGGATTAGGAGTGTATGCAATGGAAGGCCTTATGGATTTCAACAAGATTCTGCACCATCACACAAGGCTCAAATGTCACAAGAATGGATAGCCGAAAATTTGCATGATCACATCACCTCCAACATTTGGCCTTCTAATTCTCCAGATCTTAATCCACTGGATGTATGGAGCATCGTTGGGTAAAAATGTCAATGAACACCCCCATGGCACCAAAGATTCTTTGAAAGCCGCAATAGTTCGAGTATGTCCGATATGAACAAGGACCACTTAATCCGAGCTTGTAAACGCTTTCAACCAAACGTAGAGGTAGTTATTGATGCTTATGGTGGTTTTATTGAATGAAATTATTAAATTGATAATATAGCTTTATGTTTATGTTATTTTTATAACAAAAATTATTTTTACTGTTATCATATAAGCGTTTTTTTTAAAAACATAAATCTGTCCTCAAATAACGTGCGCATCCTGTAGAAATATATATATATATATATATATATATAAATGAAATAACAGGAGGCTGGACTGGTGTAAATCCTAGAAAGGTTTATTATAATATGATCATTTCAATGACCGGGTTCCATATGAATCCGGTGATATCATCAGGTATTGGAATATAATAAAGGAATTTGTAAAAAGCCATGGGTCCGAAAAACCATGAGTCCGAGAAACCAGAGACAGAGAGGGCGGCTGACCAACTAGCTCGTAGCCAGCCGCCCTTAAAGTGTTGGCAACTGAAAACTACCAGTGAATATCTGGTAAGGGGGCGCAGGCCTATCATGTACTACCACCACTCCGTACGTCATACATACGTCAAAGAAGAAAGGGAATATATACATAATACTGTACGTCTGTATACATATATGAATGTACGTGTACATACTTATATTTAAGTAACAGCCGTACATAGAATGGTCAATGAAATTTCGTTTCATTTTTTCCGTTTATCGTTTTCGGTGCACTCGGCCGATCAACCCACTCGATATGCAAATTGGGCTACTCAGCCGTTAATAGGCATAAGGTAAGTATATACGTTCAACAATCTGGCAGGAAGGTATACGTTGCTGACGATAGCTAATAAGCTTGAAACTAGTAGAGCGTTCTTTGTCAGTGTTGAACAAACGAGCAACGATGGTTGCTAGACACTACGGCTTAATACGTGATGTTTGTTTACAAACACACCGAGGCTTATAATAAATGTTCGGTGAATCCATACGTACATATATATGTGTGCATGTATGTATATATATATACATACTACTATACGTCTGTATACATATATGTATGTACTTGTACATATTTATATTTAAGTAACAGCCGTACAAAGAGTGGGAAACGAAATTTCGTTTCATTTTTTCCGTTTATATACATATATATATATATATATATATATATATATATATATATATATAGGAAAAAGTAGGACCAGACGGCTAATTCTGAACTGAGTCCAGAATTAGCCGTCGAAACGGCTTGAGCTCAGCCGTCGGGGTCCTACTTGTTCCTATTACCCACTCTACTACGCTAAGTATTGAGTACTTCGGTGCGTTATGGTCCATCTGGTTCCTTACCACATTTCCTTATTTCCTTCGTTATATATATATATATATATATATATATATATATATATATATATATATATATATATATATATATATATATACAATATGTTGAAAAGGTAACACACTAGAGAGAGATAGGGCGCCATCAATAGAACAGGGAAAGCCCACCAGTGTATGGAATCTATAATCTATGAAAAGATAGGGTATAAACACAATAATTAAAAATATGAATTCAAATGTATATACGCACCTCTATAACTATATAACACACGCGTACAAATCCAAAGAGATCTGTTTCGCCAGTTGACTGAAATGGAATAGAATATGGTTCAGCGCGTCCAAGGCTATACATTTCAGACAACTCTAAGAGTTATAAATATATATATATATATGTATATATACACACATATATATATATATATATACACACACATACTCATATTTTAAAGGGCGGGCAAAATTCCGGAGAACATGGACGAGTTCTCTCCTGCGGTCTCTGTCCCTCATTATCGCTACTATTTCCTGAGTCACCAACAGACCAGTGTCTGTCCTTAGGGCATCAGCATACGTTAACCTTGGTCTTCCTCTTCCAGTGTGTCCATGGAGGGGCTCCCACAGGAGCACTGAGTGCAATGTCAACTCTGGATTTCAGTGAGCATGTCCAACTAAACTCAATCTCCTCTGTGTCACTTTTGAGCTGACTTTTGGGAAGCTCCCATGCAGCTCTAAGTTTTTCATCCTCAGTGTATACTGATTAATGTTCAGCATTCTCGTGTAGCACCCATCCACCATCTGAATGAGTTTTTTGGTCAGTGTCCAAGTCTCAGACCCGTACAGCAGCACAGACGAATGAAGAGGCGGATTATCAGGTCTTTACGAAGGTCCGACTTCCACACCGATCTCTAGCTGTGGCACGCCGCCCAGGCTTTGCTCTTCCTCTCAACCACATCATCTTCCGTATACCCTATCTTTGCTCCCAAATATAGGAAGTATTCGACAAATCCTAGCGGCTTCCAGCCTATATTAGTGATCGCCTCTGGCTTCTCAACATTCTCTACCAGATATTTTGTTTAGTCTCATTCATTCTCAGCCCCACACTCACGACACAGTTTCAACCTCCTGCATCAAATCCTCTACCTCCTTCACTGTATTTGTCACCAAACTATGTCGTCGGCAAATTCAGCATCTGATATCTTTTCCGCCTTAACTCTCCTGCTCTGAGCCGTATATATATATATATATATATATTTATATATATATATACACACACATATATAAATATATATATATATATATGCCAGCCAAAGTATATGTGTATGTTCGAATATATATATATATATATATATATATATATATATATATATATATATATATATATATCTACATACATATATATAATGTTTATATGTTTAAATTTCCGATTTCCTAATTATTTATTTATGCAACTTTTATATAATGTATTTATGCATATGTTACTTTATTTATTTATTCATACATAATCATACATAATGAATTATTGTAAACAAATTCAGAGGCCAATATAAAAAAATGCAAGAGCAACTTATAAGATATACATACTCGCAAGCACACGTACCCTCCCACACACATTTGAGTATACACTCACACACGCGCGCGCGCACACACATACTCACCCATATATATATATATATATATATATATATATATATATATATATATATATATATATATATACATATGTATATATATATATGCATACATATATTTTCCATCCATGTGGTAGTATCCTTCTATGCATACATACACACAGACACATAGTATCATATATGTGCATCTATCTGTCTATTCTTCTGACAGTCACTCTCAATACTTATAAGCGTATTCATAAATATATTCATACATATGCATATATATCGTTGAACACAAACACACTCTCTCTCTATCTCTCTATCTCTCTATCTCTATCTCTCTCTCTCTCTCTCTCTCTCTCTCTCTCTCTGTCTATCTCTCTCTCTCTCTCTGCCTCTCTCACACACACACACACGCACACACACATATATATATATAAATATATATATTCTTTTTTATGTATATGAAATATGTTTGTGCTTTCCGTATGTGTGTATGGGCCATTACCAACGTATTACCAATGCATTGCTGTGAGATTCATTGAAATTCCATTCCGTTGTAATATCTACATAGATGTTTTAAAACCATGAAATATTCATCGATTTCTAATGAAAGAAATGAATAGATTAAAACATATATAAGGTAACACATATAAATACTGGTAAACAGTAAACTGATAGTATTGGTTCCACAACAAATCATTAAAATATATAATCGGAGATTGTTGCTGGAATATCTTCAAATTATACAATAACGTGTCGTATGAAAGCTCTGATAAAAGAATCATCATATATAC
>OZ024743.1:267049936-267092219 GCA_964016885.1 Eledone cirrhosa | reverse complement strand
AATGCGAAACGAAACGCAAAAATCAGAAATGACACTGGCAAAGTGCTCAATAGTTAAAAAACTAAAGCTAAACAATCTGTTATGAAGCCATACAAAACTGAAAAAGTGGTCAAGAAAGCATTAACTACCTAACCAAAAACCAAATCAGGCTAAACCGGTGAAAACAAAATAAATGATAAAAAAATGAATGATAAAACCAGACCTGGACCCTCGGAATTGTTGTTAAAATCCAATGCAGGGTTTCTATGACACCTAAATCAAAATACTGTCTGCTTAAAAATATAAGCTTTGGGTAGAAAGATCGAACAAGTAATATCACGTTATCAACAGGTATTTTGCTCCGTACCAAATATGTGAGTGACACAGAGCAAGTTAAACCACGTGTGGAAATCACAAGGGGAAATAGTCCAAGATTTTGGCAAAAGAATTCAGTAAGTGTATATCATGCAAAAAATAGCATAAATAGCACAAATCGAATAAGTTCTCAACCGGGTGGTTTTTTAAATAAACTTATACAATTAACCTGTCAATAAAAATTATTAACAAGTTAATTGTAAGACACAGGAGATTAATACAAATATAGATTCAGCGAGAATCACGTTTCGGAGGGTAGGAAAGGCGAAACGAAACGCAAAAATCATAAATGACACTGGCAAAGTGATCAATAGTTAAAAGCCAGAGCTAAATATATATATATATAAATATATATATATATATAGATAGATAGATAAATATAAACGGGTGTGTATGATTGTGTATAGAAGATTATATTAATAAAAGGAATTCCAACTTTGTCTGATTTACTCGTTTTATTTACAATCCTTTAAAATGTATAATGGTATTAGAATGAAATAGTATGGTAGAATATTAAATGTTAAGTGTTAATTGAGTACTTTCATGATTTCGCAATCTCCAGGTTCATATTGTGTGGTGACAGTCAAATTTACAATTTTCAATATATACATATATATATATATATAACGAAGGAAATGTGGTAAGGAACCAGATGGACATAACGCACCAAAGTAGTCTATACTTAGGGTAGTAGCGTGGGTAATATGAACGAGTAGGACCCGACGGCTGAGCTCAAGCCGTTTCGACGGCTAATTCTGACTAATTAGCCGTCCAGAATTAGCCGTCGAAACGGATTGAGCTCAGCCGTCGGGGTCCTACTCGTTCATATATATATATATATATATAATTATATATTGAAAATTGTAAACTTGACTGTCACCACACAATATGAACCTGAAGATTGCGAAATCATGAAAGTACTTGTTCAATTAATATATATATATATATATATATATATACCGCTTGTCATCGAAAAATGTATACACACTTCAACAGCATTCTAATAAAAGTGTGTATTCATATGTTTGTGACATCCTGTAAATATATATATATGTATATATATATATATATATAAATGTCTGTTTGTGTGTGTGTGTGTGTATATATTATATATATATATATATATATATATATATATATATATATATGTATATACATAAGAGAGAGAGAGGGATAGAGAGATAAAGAGAGATAGAAAGGGAAAGTAAGAGAGAGAGAGAGAGATACATATATATCACTGCGTGAATTTATGTTAAATTTAATTCATGTATGTAGAATTATGTTTTACTCTACGGTTATATTTTTATTCAATCATTATGCTGATTGCAATGTATTTCTCCAATTCACAATGCAAGATGGTTTTTCAATAACATTATTTTTGTCACTTCGTAATCCCTAAATATAGTTTGTTGATACATAGGTTTTTGTTGAATGCCTTATTCAGTCCACTTACTCTTTCTCATTAAACACTGGCTTAAGAGACACATTACGCAATCAAATATATTTTTTATTCGGAATAAATTTGATTTATTTTAATATCGTAAATGCAGAATTCCTTTCTCTGATACTTTCCTTCATACATTTTCAAAATATTTTTTTTATAAATATATATGCATGTATTTCAGTGTGTTCGAGTGTATTTTTCTAGGGACATAGTGTTATACGTGTGGTAAGCACATATAGAATGTATAACGGTGTTAAGCTCATATTGCATTAAATTTAAAATTTATTTTTACTTGAAAATGATATCCTTGTAAATCACTTTCTCCCTGCCATATATATACATGACTGCCATTTACGATTAGATGGTATTATATATATTAAGCGTCACCGTTCAAGTTCTTGAATCTCATACAACCCTTCCTTTTCCACACACACACACACGCATACACATACACACACACACATATGTATACATATATATATATATATAAATATATATATGTATGTATATATGTATACATATTTGTATGTATTATATATATTTATACATATATATATTATACATACATATATATATATATATATATATATATATACATATATATATATATATATATATATATATATATATATATATATATATATATATATATATATATATATATATATATATATATATCCCGAATTATATATATATGTATATATATATATATATATATACATTGAAATTATATTTTAGCAATAACTAAAAACAATAAATTTTTGCTGCAGTTATATGCAATGAAGGAGAATCCAATATAATTCAGCCAAATGTACTTAACACATCTGGTCTTGCAGCTTGCGATATATAGCTGCCAAATAGCCTACAAATGGTACCATTTCTTATTTTCATCTATCGGAAAGATCCATTAGATGCTTTAGTGCAATTATCTTTACAAAATGCTATAATGTCAAGGCTTAAATATATGTGAGACAATATGTCAACTAAACCAAGCCCCGGGGAATAGAAATACAAATAAATATAATTTCTGCTATTAAATATTCAGCATATTGTCCTCATAACTATGTTCCGAATGACTGGATTTCCTCACTTTATGTATTTGATATCCATCCATTGTGTTATATGTCAATTGGCCCACGATATGAAGAAATTTATCTAGCAATGAAAATGAATTCAAGTATGAAATGTAAACTAGCAGTAAGGCGTGACAACGAAACGAATTTGATTCCCAGTTGATTCCACTTTAATTTCATTTAAGTTGCTGATGCCTAGAGAAGTACATAAACGTCAACAAATTTCATCCCTCTCATATATTTTTAGAAATTTTCTAGATAAGAAATCAACATGTTCACCAATATAGCGAGAAATTACTCAATTCTATTAAAACTTGCCATCAACTATGTAAACGTCATGACGAAAACTTATTACTTATTTTTTATAATGATTTCTAAAATCACGGATACGAGCTGACACACGATTTCATATCAAAAACCTCCCAAAACAAATATATATATGTATATATATATATATATATATATATACTTGGGGTAGTAGAATGAGTAATATGAAATGATTCAGGACCCCGACGGCTGAGCTCCGGCCGTTTTGACAGCTAGATCTGGGTTCGGATCTAGCTGTCGAAAAGGCTGGAGATCTGTTGGAGTCCAGAATCTTTTCAAATATATATATATATATATATGCGGGTGGGGGTGGGGGTTAGGGATTTCAACGTTCTATTAGTCTAGGTTCACCGAAGTGAACAATTCGGTGCGTAGTTTCCAGTAGGTGTATTGGTGTTCTACTAAGTAGAGTGTAATAATTGTTTCCACTTTTGGCACAAGGCCATCAATTACCCAGTACATTAATGGTACTTTATTTTATCGACCCCGTAAGGATGAAAGGCATAGTTAACCTCGGCGGGATTTGAACTCAGACCGTAAAGGGACGTAACTATGCTGGAAAGCATGACGTCCGACCCTCTACCGATACTGCCAATCCACCGCCCAAGTAGAGTGTAATAATAATAATGAAAAGGACATGGTGTTAGATCTTCATTACATTTAACAAGATATGACGCATTTTTCGCGATTGATCAGCTCAAGGCACGATCTATACCGATCGGGCCTAACTCTGGATTCAAAAGCTCGTCGGACTTCTGTTATGGTAATGACAGAATGATTCCATTACACACACACACATATACACACACACATACATATATATATATATATATTTATATATATGTTGATTACACACACACATACATATATATATATATATATTTATATATATATATGTTGATTTAAAACTGCACTATCCACAAGTGTTTTTTAGCCTTCATATCATGTTCTCCTGTTTTATCTGATGAAAACACAAATATTATTGCATGATGATGTTTGTTTTTGAAATGCGCATAACAAAATACATGGAACTCCTTTAACCATCTTTTGATCTTATATTATATATTTATATATATGTGTGTATGGTGTGTTGTGGGGTGGATTTGGGCGTGTGTGTGTATATATGTGTATGTAAAATGTAAATAGAAATATCAAGTTGAACGACAGAGTACATTGAAGAAATATATTATTTTAACACTTGAAATAGCAGGAAAAGAGTGTTATCGTTTCGGACATAAGTTCTTCATTAGAAAATATAATTAGAAATGGAAGATATTCTATTCTAAGGCGGGTAAAATTCCCGAGATCCATGGACGAGTGCTCTCCAGCGGTCTCTGTCCCTCATTATCGCTGCCATGTCCTGCGTCTCCAATAGACCAGTGTCTGTCCTTAGGGCATCAACATACGTTAACCTTGGTCTCCCTCTTCTAGTGCGTCCATGTAGGGGTTCCCAAAGGAACACTGAGTGCAATGTCAACTCTGGATGTCGGTGAGCATGTCCAGCTAACCTCAGTCTCCTCTGTGTCACTTTTGAGCTGACTTTTGGGATGCTCCCATACAGCTCTGAGTTTTTCATCCTCAGTCTATACTGATTAATGTTCAGAGCCATCCTCAGCATTCTCGTGTAGCACCCATCCACCATCTGAGTGAGTTTCTAAAATTGGTTGAGGGCTTCCTGTATTTGGGAGCAAAGATTGGGAATACGGAAGATGATGTGGTTGAGAGGAAGAGCAAGGCCTGGGCGGCGTGTCACAGCTTGAGATCGGTGTGGAAGTCGGACCTTCGTAGAGACCTGAAAATCCGCCTCTTCATTGCTGTAGTGGTGTCTGTGCTGCTGTATGGAAGATATATAGACACAAAAGAGTGAGAAGAGAGAGTCACGGGGGAAAATTAAGGGGAAAAACGGTAGAAAACATACGTGCAAATTCAGCCAGCCATTTTAAAGGGTTATCTTATGCATATAGGAGTGTTCGTATCTTTGAAGGATGGGCGCTGGACCGAGAATGGCTGGCTGCTTTAAGAGTATGGATGTGAGTGACCGTGTGAACGTCAACTGACCGACGTAAGAGGATGTCCAAGAATGTATATGAATTTCTAAATATACATACACTTACACTTAGTTGAAGCCGAGATGCGTTGTGTAGAAAAGAGGATGTAGCAAATATGGCCGTTGACTTTAAATTTCATTACGTAGTCAGATCGTAAGAATAGCTGCATAGCTTCGAACACGACGATTTTGTGGTATAACTGTAAACGACTAAGCGCAAGGTGTGAAGTCACTACGTGTGTGGAGATGGATAGAGCCGGGAATTATTGGGGAAGGAGTGATGTTATGAAGCATTCAACACGAACGGGGCCACATCCACTAGACTGATTGCCATGCGAACACAGCCGAGCGTGTATAAGAAACAAACATGTATGGACATGATTCCTGGATTATTTATCGTGTGGTGCGCGGGAATGTGCTCATACGTGTGCATGCATCAGAAAGTGGGGGATTCAGCGTTATGTGTGTGCGTAGGTAGATGTGTGTTGGGTGTTATATAGTACATGTCGGTGTATATTGTGTGATGGCTACATTTGTGTGTATATGTGCGTCTGCTTGTGTGTGAGAACAATGATAAAGTGAGGTTTTAGGAGCTGTAGGGGGAGGTATTCAGTCCTTTCGGAAAACTGGTTCCGAGATGTTCTCGTGTGTGTGTATATATATATATATATATATATATATATATATATATATATATATATATACATACATATATATATTCACAAACAGTTGCTGAAAAATTCCTTGGTTTTGTTAAACGAAAAAGGACGATCAATTTTTTGTGTTTTTATACAACATATTACCCTCTCAGATTCACACACTTATTTAAGTGGTTCTAACTTTTCTGTAAAGCAACGATTCAGCACCTCCTCGCATATATATATACTCTGATTCAACCCGGAATAACTTACCTATATATATATATATATATATATATATATGTTTAGAAACACACAGATACATGCGGACACACACATATATACATGAATGCATCCGCACCCAACTGTGAGTTAAGGGTGCCAACTTCACCGATGTTGCTCAATGAATGACTGGGACAGACCAATTCAGTTTGAACCAGACTGAACCAGTATCAGAGTTAAAAATACATTATGAAGAGAGAAGAAACATTTAGATATAATTAGTAATAAAATGTATCATACCTAAACTGCTCCTAAATTCCTCGACTACGTAGTTTATATATATTAACTATAAAATAATCAAATAGGTCATGGAATTACACTTGGTGATCAAAAATTGTGAATTGGGTTTACGCGATTTGTTCGACGGTTTTATAGATACAACATGGATAGTGGTAGCTTCTCATAAAATAAGCGAATAAATATCAAATATTCTCATATTTTATTAAATTATTAATGATTTCTAATTATAATGAGTGCAAGATTGGCTTTTTGCTTTTTAAGTTTATGTTTACAGTCTTTTATTCATTGAGTGATTTTAAACATATGAGTGCAAGGATGTTAGGTTACCACATTCACTAATATTAGTCGATAATTTTGGCAAAAAATACTTCGTCTCTTAATCAATTTATCGATGTCTATTCATTGAATCGAGGACATTTTCCGATGGAGATACGTTTATATAGGTGGTTACCATCTCTTATATAAATACCACAAAAGATTTACTGCTATACTAGTAACACACGTAAATACACACACACATATATATACATATATATATATAAACAGCAAGTGGTTTGAAACTGATGAGTGTATTTCAATGTCTGGGATTTCCTCTCAACCATTTTATTCCTTCCCTCCAATCAATTGTTTTAGCCAACTCCTTTCAAGCCGCTGATTTCTATCATTTGAGGCAATGTTCTACCCAACGTCGCTTCGACGGCATTTTGCTGTTTTAACAGCTCCCTTACGCCGAGATTTCTCATTTTAATACGAATTCTAATACACTCGAATCTCAAAACACGAAGTTCGAGTTAGTTTTGTTAATATATACATACACACACATACACACACACGCGCGCACACACACACACGCACGCACACACATACATATATATATATATATAAGAGAAGTAAGATTTGCTTCAAACATAGCTTTATACAATATGTATAGAAATTTCGTATTGAAATTTCGTATTTCTAAAGAAATACGTTTTAGGAAGCCGTAGCTATGGAAACACCGGGACTAACGCCCTCTGGTAGTGTTCATCAAAAGCAAGGGGGACAACCGTCTATGCATTTCAGGCTTGACCGGCCTTCGTCAGGACGGTCCCTCCCACCGCTTGCTACTGTTGGACTTGAAGACAGTCGAGAATATATAGTTTTCTTGTCTGTGTAAATGAGGTGATAAATGAACCAACTTATGCTGCTTCATATGCAAATGAAATTAATCACCTCATTTACTACTACCTGACTTGGACCCGTTGGCGCCTTGTCATATTGGAAAAGCTCCTCTTTATCTTCTTGTGGAGGTGACAAGTTGCGTGGAAGAGGAGGTCCATCTGCTGCCAGCACCCTCTTAGCAGAGGGGTGAACATGCCCTGACTAATGGTGCGCAAACACACTGAGGCGTCAGCATCTCTAGATATACTCCCTAAACAGTGAACAGGTGTGGTCGCTGTTTCTGAGACAGACTTCCCGCAGTTCGTCTGCTTGACTGAGCTGCATTCCTGGGTCAAAAGGAGATCAAGACTGGGCATCTGGTTTGTTGCTAGGCGCTCACTGCAATCTTTTCAGGCGGACAATACGGTCAGTGGAACATCTATTCTCGAGTTCTATACAGGATTAATAGCATTAGTGGTGGAAAAATGCGACGACGCACTCGGAGAAGCTCTGTACACTGAGGAAGTCGAACTAACCAGTCTATTCCGGAGGAGTTTTGAGCCGGAAACTAAGTGTAACTTCCACAAACCCCTCACTTGACACTGCTACCCGGTAAACTGTCAGACAGATCTGCCCGAGATGCACGCAGAACGATGAAAACATTCTTAACGCACGCGTCCAGTGTTCGTGCATTACTTACCTGCGGATTCAATCAGCAGGTGTCGTGCGTAGGATGGATCCTGATGTCGGTGAGTCCATAGTGAGTCCTTCTTTTGGCCGGAAAGGAGAGGTGTGCCTTTTCCGGGTGCCCTTGATATGTCGGATGGTTCAATTTTGGTAGGACACCTGAGTCACCCCTTGGCTGTGCGGCCCCCACTAATGGGGAATTCATTTTCTTATATTTTTGTACAATTTTATGTTTTTCTATATTTTTCTATATTTGCATTAATTGTGTTTGTTATTGTGTAGTTTTACTCAATTTCATTGTATACCTCCATTTTACCTGTCTTAATATTGTCCCCTATATGTCGGCCCTTGTGTCGAATAAATGGAAGCATTTTGCTTTGGCAGTATCGGTAGAGGGTCGGACGCCATGCTTTGCAGCAAAGAGTTACAGCCCTTGCCATTCTGAGTTCAAATCCCGCCGAGGTTAACTTTGCCTTTCATCCTTACGGGGTCGACAAAATAAAGTACCAGTAATACACTGAGGTAATTGCTGGGCTTGTGCCAAAAGTAGAAACAATTATTATTATTATTATTGAATGCCATGGTTGACGGAGGCACGGCTCTGTAGGTATAGTAATTGATAACCGCTATAACCATTGTAAATTGTTTAAAACTTGAACCAAATTGTAAATAAAAACACCCTCCTCCTCGAGAGAGGGGTCTTTCTGTCCGTTATTTGATCCTTCGGGGTCAAATAACCGCTTATTCGGGTTTTGGGCCCACTAAAAAAACATGGTAACAAAAAAGAATGTTGACAAGTCATTCCACTCATTCCGACTTCTTCCTCAATCGTCACTACATCAGAGAGAAGATTGGCTATCTCCCTCCCTTCTCTAAATGTGGTGTCGCCTCTTTCGCAAGCGACGCCATTAAAGAAAAAAAAAATAGTTTCTGATAGCTTTCACCAAGAGCACGTGCATACCGTGGAACATTTCTCCACGACGACGACAACGACAACGACGAAAAATGTATGCGGTAAATACGGAAAGCCGAAATGGAGAATAGCAGTAGCTGGCGTAATAACAGCAGCAGCAGCAACAGTGACAAGGAAAACACAAGTAGCAGCCGCAACAACATCAGCAGCAGCATAAACAACAACAGTAGCAGCAGCAACAGCAATAACAACAGCAGCAGCTGCAACAAGAGCAACAACGACAGCAACAGCGGCGGCGGCGGTCGTAGTACCAGCAGCAAGAACAAAAGTAACAGTAGCTCTGACGACAACAACAACAACAATAAAGAAAAACCAATCTCGTTTGCAGGTATCGCAAAGAACCTGGAAACCATCTTTATAACAAATGAGGAATTACAGGAAGCAAAGAAGATGGTAAAGAAAACCGGACACCGAGCAATCTGCAAGGCAGCCGAACAAATTTTCGAAACCCAACAGCACTGTACGGTCACGTACCGTACAGGGGGCACAAAATCACGTAGGGTTGAAAGAGCCACAGAGGCTCAAATACAAAAAAGCCTTAGGGTCTGTGTGGCAGCAGAAAACGCATACCACCCGAGGTGGACGTGCTTTTTGTCACAGCCCAGGAGGCAAAGGCTCGATCCTTAGTGACCCTAAGGAGCGAGAAAATGGTGTTGGTGCCCTCCTACTGCGGGTAAAAAATTGTGATGGTTAAACTGACTCCCCCCCCCCCCCTGGGAAGGCCCCTTCTTGGCTGGCCGCGTCTGTCCTCGTCGGAATCGAGGACAAAACAACTGTACTGAAAGTACAGACAAAAGTACGAGAAGATTGGGTCGGCACCTTCATTGAGATGTTAATCCAAACCAACCAGGAGTGCATTGAAGCTATCCCGGATGTGATAGACTTCGATAACGGTACTCAACTGCCCATAAGTGTTGAGGGCAAACGCCCGAAATGGTTTCGCTGTGGATCGAAGACTCACCTCAGGGCCTTCTGCAATGAGAAGACCCTGAGAAAGGAGAAAACCCCCCTCCTTCCGGAACTGGTTCCACTGCTACCAGCAACAGAACAGGCGGCAAGCAGGAACGATAGGTCCGTGGCAACCATAACCACGCCACAGAAATCAAGAACAGCAGCAGCAGTCGAAGTATTAACAACAACAACAGTAATACCAACTGCAGCTGCAAGAGAGACTCCACTGCAAACATCACTAACAACAACAAGTGAAAGAGTGGTTCTGGTACCCCTCCCCGACCTCACAGAATCGGACATGGAGTGTGAGGTGGGAGATGGATGGCAAAAGGTCGCAAGAAGGCACCAACGCAGAAACAGCGCATCGTCGCCTTAGAAAAGGGAGGAAAGAAATGAAAAAAGGGTAAAGGCTACTGCAAAGAGACTTACAGCAGCAACACCACCAACACCATCACCACCAGCGGCTACCCCACCGCAAACAACAACAACACCTAACACCACCACCACCAGCACCAACATCGCAAACACAACAAAAAACACACACACCCAGTAACAACGACAAGAAAATAACTGAACCACACCCCACCCCCAGAAAAACAAATGCACAGCAATAAATACACACAACAAGAAACTAATGACTTAAATAATTGAATACACAGATATTTCACAGCACGACTACATAATACCAACACCAATCAAGACACCAACGAACATAAGACTGGTAAGAATAACACAGAAACAATACACAAACATTAATAAGAAATTCCCCAACGCAGTTGCTGATTTCAGAGACCTAGGAGGGACACTCAACCGGAGAGTATATTCGGATATACTCACAGAAGAGCCGACGACTAGCCGAAGGGACGATTCAACGATGCCTTCACCAGACGATCAAGTGAAAAGCGATGGAGAAACCATCCTTCCTCTACGAGACGTAAGGTAAGTGGTCTTTCCCATCTTTTTCACTCCATTTCAACATGACCTCACTCAGAATAGGCAGCATAAATGCGCGTAACTTGGGGTCGTCATGGAAGCAGGGCCAGCTGCTCAACGACCTCAGGTCACTAAACAGAGATGTAGTGGGCATCAGCGAGATCAGAATCTCCGAAAAACGGGCCTTCGCACCGATCATCGGCGGTTACGATGTGTACGCATCTCCCAGCCGTCCTGGATCGGGGAGAGGGAGTTGCTGTGCTTTTTCGGAGAGGTTTGGATCTCGCCATACGGGCCATCTTCCTGGACCCAGAAGGTAAGTTGGTGGTGCTGGACGTGAACAGCGGAGACGGGCTAGCTTTCTGGCTAGTGGCCCAACAGGAGCAGTGCGGTCTGATTTCTTCCGGCGTCTGGAGACCTTTCTAGGAACTGTCTCTCTTTAGTGTTAGTGGGCGACTGGAATGGGATCTTAGATGCACAATGGGACTGTGTGGGATTAGCGGATAGGGGAGGGGGGTAAAAGAGCCTAACCAACCTGCTCAGGCGTTTTGAACTGTCTGACAGGTACCGATTGGATTTCCCGAATGTGCCAAGGGGGACTTGGACAAATCGCATAGGGTCATCCAGATCATATCTAAATAGAGTATTTTGTAGCGAAATACATAGGTCTAGTCGAGGCTGTCCACAATTCAAGATAGTGAGCTACACGGACCACAAATTCGTGATCTGTGTCCCTGAGTTAGATAGGCTTCATAGACGAGGACCCGGCTACTAGGAGCTAAACGCGTCCTTACCAGCGCGCAAAGCCTACTGAGACCGGATTAGCGAACTAGTTAAGCGGGCGTTGACGGGTGCCATCGTCAACAGCAAGTGGTGGTTTGCTCTGAAAAGAGCGATTAGAATAGAGTCCATTAGGTTTAGTACGGATTTAGCTATAGAGAAAAATAGAGCAGAGGGAGTACTAGTTAGAAAATTAGACGAGGCGCTTAGCAAATGCATCCGGGCCGACGTACTTGCGACGAAATTGGCCCTTGACCAATTCTTCAATGCAAAGCAAGAAGGCTGCGTTGTCAGAGCTAGGGTGCTTGCTCTCAGACACTAGCGGACGAAAGCCTTTCAATGGGCCCGAGTGGCGGAGGCGCGTCGTGGCAACAAAGCCACGATCCGGTCTTTGGTGGACCACGACGGGCGCATGCTACTCCATCCCGGGCAAATGTGTGAAGCTTTTCAGCGACACTTCATTCAGCTGTTCGGTGGCAGCGGGGGGCTGGATCGAGGGATGGACTTTAGTGTCTACCTCGACGACTGCCGCGGCTCTCGGCCACTAAGGCGGATTGTTGAGAAAAACCGATAACAGCCTCTGAAGTACGGGAGGCAATGACTGGCTGCACAAGGGGTAAATCGCCTGTTTTGGATGCTCTTCCCTATGAACTTTACGTACACATGCCAGACTTGTTCGGAGGCCTCTTGGCGGACGTCTACTGCAACTGGTAACAGAACGGGAGAATTCACAGCTCTGTGAGCCGAGGAGTTGTGGGGCTGCTGAGAAAGTATCCGAACAAGGGGAATAACATAGATAATTTCAAGCCCTAACTGCTAAACACAGAGCTCAAGATTTTGGCCAAGGTGCTGGCAAAGAGGTTGACGCTTGTCGTTGGTGGTCTGGTGGGAGAGGCGCAGACATGCGCCATTCCCGACAGATCCATACACGACAACCTCCACCTCATACGATACATCGTGAAGAGGGTAGCTAAGGAACCTAGCACGGGTGTGTCCTTGATCAATTTAGATCAGTCGAAAGCTTTCGATAGGGTCGACCATCGTTACCTAGCCTCAGTCCTGAGGGCGGCTGGTTTTGGGCCAGTCTTCAGAGGCTGGATGGCTGCCATGCACAGCGACATCTGCACTGTGGTGAGAGTGAACGGTCACCTTTCGGAACCGTTCAACATCATGCGCTCGGTCCGCCAAGGATGATCCCCTCTCGTCCCTCTTGTACGTATTGACTCTCGAGCCATTACTGCACAAACTGGACACGTTGGGGGAGATCCCGCGCGAACTAGGATGCGGACGATGTTACCGTAATGTTGTCGAACTCCAAACACATCGTGGCGATCGGCACTACATTAAGAGAATACGAAGCGGTGACAGGAGCAATGTAACCAGGAAAAGTCAGTGGGCCTGCAGCTCGGCACCTGGAGAGGCAGGTCCATGCCGTCCAACAGCGTCGTCGAGCGCTGGACGCACTGACCGGTTAAATTGCTAGGGGTCTGGTTCGGTCCGGACCTCCAGACAGACAAAAACTGGGACGAAGTGACGAGCAGGGTGGCTTCTATCACCCAGAAATGGGCGGAGAGGAAGCTATCCATGAAAGTTCGAGCGGAGGTGGCTAACGCGTACATCGCGTCCGTCATCTACTACCGCCTGACCGTCATACCTTGTCCTAAGTCTGACTGCGCTGGAGCGTTTGCTCTTACGCATTTTGTGGAAGAGACGCGCTCCGAAGGTCAGGCGGTCCATCTGCTGTCAACACACGCTACCTGGAGGGCTGGGCTTGCCGTGGCTGCTGATGCGCAGACACGCGCTCAGGCTATGACATCTCCACCTCTTCCTCGACAGTGAACATGTGTGATCGCCGTTTGCTAGACGTGTCTTTCCTCAGCACGTCTCCTTGACTGAGCTGAGCCCTGGGTCAAGCGAAGACCGAGAGGCAGTGCTTGGAGACTGGTATGTCTTCAGGTGTTCACAGCACACGACCAATCGAGCAATGTGATCGGTGGAAACTCTACATTGGCGTTCTATAGAGGATTAGTGGAGGGGAAGTGCGACGACGTACTTGGGGAAACTCTAGGCGTCGACGAAAATCAACTAGCCAATCTCTTCGGAAGAACTTTCGGGCCAGAGCTTATAGACGACTTCCAGAAATCCCTGGCCTGGCAGTGCTACCGAGGAGTTTGCCAGTTCGAGATAAACTCTACAGGCATGGAGGTGCCGTTAGCTGGGCATGTCCGAGATGTGCGCAGAGCGACGAAACCGTCCTGAACGCACTCATCCAGTGTCCGAGCATTGCTGTCTTGTGGGTTTATGTCGAACACCTGCTGTCGCGTGTAGGACGGATCCAGCTATCAGCTGATCCATCGTGAGGCTTGCCCCGCCCTCTTCCTTTAGCCGGGAAGGGTAGGCAGTTTTTATCTGTCTGCTGGCCATGGCGAAAGAGATAGTATGGTGGACACGTTTGAAAGGGCTGAAGACGAGCACTTACCTCTTCGGTGATGCCCTGATTAACCTTTTCAAATTTCATTTGAAAAGAAAAATCAGGGTAGAGAAGGAAGTCCTCTCTTCCCAGCATTTTGTTGAAAGAATGGTGAGAGAGGCAACAATGGCCCGAGTGAATGGGCCTACTCTGAGTATGTGTCTATAAATTAAAGGTGGAAAACTGGGAGAGGGTACTTGCCCTGGTGGTCAGGGTCACTGTGGCTTTTTAATGGGCTTTCTCCACGAATGTCCCTCGGAAGTCTCCCCCGTATTGGGGAATTTTTCATTGTTATTTCTTTTGTTACATCCTCTGTTTCTTGTTTTTTACACGCAGAAATGCCCTTTTGTACCGTCCTCTATTGTCCTGTTGTCCTTAATGTCTACTTTATGTAAACCATTGTGGTTAATAAAGAAAGCATTATTATTATTATTATTATTATTTTATTATTATTATTATTATTATCCTTTGAGTCTCAGTCATTGATGTTAGTTAACTGGAAAGTTTGTTGAAATGAATATCAAGCCACTACCTGCAGCCTCAGATATTCAGGACGTATCGGAGGGTTCTTGTTGTTCCCAGCAAGCATGCCTTTTGAAGCGTTCCAAAAAGCGTGAAGTGGGTCAATTTTCTTTAACCATCCCTGGAAACCTTTTGAGATAGTACCTAGTGCGCCTATGACAAGCGGGACCACTTTGACTTCATGGCAGTTCCAAATCCTTTTTACCTCCCACTTTAAGTCCTGGTATCTGTTAATTTTTCCCTCTCCTTCTCTTGCACTCTCGTGACGAATGGGCAGGCCACATCCACAATCAGGCACGATCTTTTTTCTTTGTCCACAACCACCAGGTCAGGTCTATTGTGTTCCAGTTTCTTGTCCGTCTGTATCCTAAAATCCCACAGCACCTTCACCTGATCGGTTTCTATCACCGACTCTGGCTTATGCTCATACCACTTCTCAGAATGTAGTAAATTCTTTACTTTGCATAGGTGCCAGTAGATCACTCTGCCCATCACATCATGTCTCCAGCCCTTATAGTGAGTCTGGGTTAGGTGTTTACACTCGGATACAATGTGAGCCACAATCTCCTCTCTCTCTCCACAGATTCTGCACAGTGGGCTAGCCTCCTCCTTGTAAATATGGTGTTTCAACCACTTCGTTTTGAGGACCTGTCCCTCCGCAGCCATTAACATTCCTTCTGTAGCCTTTTTAAGGTTTCCTCTTTTCAACCAGTTCCATGTCTGTGGATCTCTGAATTCAGTTTTCTCAAAGAAGGTACTATGAAGGGATTTTTGCTGAAGGCTTCTCTTTCTCCTTGATGTTATTTCCTCCTTGGACATCCTCTGGTCTCTCGTCCCCTCCTTCAGTACAGTTCTGAGCATTGGCTCCTTGCTATCAGTCACGTATTTGTGTAGGTTGTTTTTCTCCATCTGAACACAGTCCTCTATGCTGATAAGACCTCTTCCACCTTCAGATCTCCTTAAGTAAAGCCTATCGACATCACTCCTCTTGCGGAACATGTTGTAGATAGTAAATAGCTTCCTAGTCTTCCTATCCATTTCTTTTTGTTCAGCAACATTCCATCTCAGAATCCCCGCACTGTACCTAATAATAGACACAGCTCGGGAATTTACTGCACTTATGGCATTCCTACTGTTCAGATGTGATTTTAATACGCTCCTTACTCTCCGAATGTATTCAGTTCTTATCAATTCTTTCATTTTTTTGTTCATGATGTCATCAGCCTCCAGAACACCCAAATACTTGTATCCTTCTTCAGAGTCAATTTCCTTTATCATCTCACCTGTTGGTACCTGGATTCCGTTATTTCGGCTCAATTTACCCATCCTCATCACAAGGACTCCACACTTACTAATACCAAATTGCATACATATATCATTCCTGAAAATACGGACAGTGTCAACAAGCACATCCAACTCCTTCTCACTCTTCCCGAAGAGCGTAAGATCGTCCATGAAGAGGAGGTGATTGATGGTAAGCCCGTTTTCCCAACCTGTATCCTGCTGTCACTTTTCGCAGTACACTGGTCAGGGGCATCAGGGCAAGGACAAACAACAGAGGGGACAGACTATCTCCCTGGAAGATACCTCTCTTGATCTTCACGCTTCCCAAGGATTCTCCAGTTGATGTTAACTCTGTTTCCCAGGACTTCATACTTTTGCCCAACAACTGTCTGATGTTATCTGCCACCTTGAAGATCTCCAGGCTTTTGGTGATCCAAGAATTAGATACCATGTCGAATGCCTTTTTGTAGTCTATCCATCCCATGGCAAGACCAGTGTGTCTCCTCCTGCAATTCCTCATTACCACTTTATAAATAAGTAACTGATCATTTGTACCACAGGACTTATTTCGGCATCCTTCCTGTTCGTCCGGTAACAAGTTGTTTGTGTGGAGGTGATGGTAGATTTCCTCAGACATAATGCTTGTCAACAGTTTCCACATTACGGACAGACATGTGATAGGTCTATAGTTGGTAACATCATTACCCTTGATTCGGTCTTTCATTATCAGAACTGTGGTACCTTTTGTCAACCACTCTGGTACCTCACCGGACATCAAGCAGTCATTGAACATGGTTGTCAGTTTCGGGTGGAGGGATGTTATATTTTTAATCCAATACCCCTGCACACCATCTGGGCCTGGTGATTTCCAGTTGGTTAGTTTTTTGGCCTGCCCCTTAAGAGTTTCAACTGTGATACTTAAATCAGTTTGTTGGTGTGCCTGTTCACTAAACTCCTTCTGTACTGTCTCAATCCACACTGCCTGGTCATTATGTTTAACATCCTGCTCCCATATTCCTCTCCAGAATGTTTTAGTTTGTTCCGCATCAGGGATCAAGTCGTTGCCTCTTTCTTTCCCTTCAAGCTGTCCAAACAGCATCTTCTGGTTATTGTCGAACATGCGGTTCTGTCTATACTGACCGACTCTCTTCTCGTATCGCCTGATTTTTGCACTCTTTGCTACAATGCGTTGCTTCAGTTCCGTTATGATAATATTTAGCTTTTTCCTCTTAGTTTTGTACTTTATTTCCAGTCTATGTTTAGTGTCTATGTTCTTTATTGTCCCATTCAGTAGGGACTCAAGCTTTCCAATGTCATTTCTCATTTCCCTGATTTGACCATTCAGTCGTTTCTTCCACCAAGGCTCTGATCTTTCTTGTTTGTTGTTTCCTCTCGCTTTTATACCAAGTAGTTTCCTCACCGTATTTGCTGTTGCTTTGAGGATATTGTTGCACTGGTGAAGGCTCCTCGCCTCAAGGTATGGGATGATATTGTTTACCTTAGCTGTTGTTTCTTTTAACTTTTTGCTGTCTACAAAACTTAGGTTCATAGGTTTCCCACTATCATTGTTCAATTCATCTACCACTAAGTTTAGGATATCAACCAAATCTTGTCCTAGCCCGTCAGCATTCATCTCCTCAGTGGCCGTATCTCTGTTCCAGGTATTATTTATCTCAGCATTCAGATCATTGTCTGCTTCGGGTGGTTCCTCCGTGTTCTCGACCTCCTCACCTTCATTTCCCACTGGCTCGTTTGCCTGGCATACTCCACTCTCAATTTCCAAGCTAATCTCTCTGCTCAGTACCTCCAGTTCCAGCTCGGTTATCCACCCATTAGTTCTTATTACCCGAGCCTGCCCGTCAATTTTTGTTCATCTAATTTAAATAGACCAATCTCGTTCCAGATGTTATGCATCCGTTTCCTATAGCCTTTCTCCTTGGGGTTACTCTTCAGGTAACATTGCATAACAGATATATTCAATTCTTTCGTCCAGTTGGTTCTGGTCCCTTTCCTTCTTCTTCTCCGACACCAGCAGTATTTGGTTGACAGCCAGGTCCCTGTTGCTGAGCCAGGGAGCACCTGTTGTGTGAGAGTCTGTCACATGACATTCTAGTCTCCATTTCACCGTTATTCGAACTGTTTAGGTACGACATTTAAACACTCTTATCGAGGATTGGCGAATGTAAGGTTACATAACCACCGGTGATTTCGTCACTCCCGGTGATTTTTTATGTGGCATTATCACGCTGTAGACGAACATAAATAAACAAACAAACAAACAGGCAAAAAAAAAAATAATGAATAAGCATAAGTTTAATTGTAATGTAATGTTTGAATGTCTGACTTAGTTTTTCCCTTCCCTTCTCTGTCCGTCTGTTTGTTTCTCTCTTCATTTTTCTTTTCTTTCCGTTTTTCGTTGTTGCTGTGCTGCTTTGATTTTTGGCTTTTTGATTTTGACCGGGTCATCAATTCAGTCTATTTATATATTTTGATGCCTTCTTCTTTTAGTGGGGACACTACGATTATAGCAGGGGCTAGTGGGAGAGAATAGCGGCGGCAGTGATAATGAAGCAGTGACATTGGTGTTGGTGGCGGTGTTGTGCTAGTAGTACCTAGCAGGAGGCAGTGGGAGAGAATAGCGGCGGCAGCGATAATGAGGCAGTGGCTGTGGTGATGTGATCGTAGTACTGTAGCGATGGTGTTGAAGTTGGGGTAGAAATAGCGGCCGAGGCAACTTGACCAGAGTTTTTAGCGAGGTAGTGGCGGCGTTGTTGGTGGTGGAATTATCTTTAGCTATTTAGCTATTTAGTCATTTTGCCATTTTTTTCTCCTTTTCGACTCTAACATTCCTGATCCAAAATTAAATATTAATATTGTTTATTAACATTGTCTAGTGATACCGCCACCTTCCCCTTTCGTAAGTTAACAGAAGGTAATGGGGTAATAGCGGTGGCAGAAATGAAGGAGTGGCGGCGGCGGCGATGGGATAGTAGTAGCAATGATGGATGGGTGGTGACGGCTTTGACTGTAGTGATGGCGTTGTCGTTACTGAGTTTTGTTGAATAGACTGTATTTTTGTTTGATCGGTGAATCTATGTGGTTAGTCGCATATATGTATTGACATATTACTTTAATATTGGAATTAAACATTTTGTGAAAACTTGAGACAATAATAATAGTAATTATAATTATTATGCTGGGATTGGCGGTGGTGTTGGTGAAATTGCCGTTATCTGGCTGTTGTATTTAGTGTACACAGAGGAGTGATGGGGTAGGTGGTGTATCTAGTTTGTGGTGTTGGTGAAATTGCTGTTATTTGGCTGTTCTATATAGTGTAGACAGAAGGGGTTTTCTTCCATTTATAACCATTTTCTTTTTTGAATGTAAAATGTATATTACAAAATTGAATATTTGAGCGATATAACAATATATTATGGATCCGAATTTTTCTGAGGCTTGAGTCTGGTGCTTATGCATCATTTGTACTAAGAATTGTTATTTCACAATTGATTTAAATATGTTAAAAATCAAAAAATTACGGGAGCGATTTCCTGACCATCTTTCCAAGATTTGCGTCTTCTTCCCCTATTATTATTATTATTATTATTATTATTATTATTATTATTATTGGCGACCTACGTAGTAAATCGTATCATCGTGAGCTCCGCAAAGTTTGTTATTTTCAGTTGTTCAAAATTGCCATTCATGGAAAATGTTATTGTTAACTGTATATAAGTGCACATACATTGTTATATGAAAAGGACACCCAAAAGGATTGGGGCCTTCAGCCCAAAATTTAAACTTTTATAATTGTCAACAAATTTCTTAGAAAAAAGCATGGCTGACTCACCTCTGCACCAAGCAGCTTAGAGCCTTCCTCACAAACTAACACCTCACACCGACACCACCATTGTCAATATTACTACGTTTGCCAACACTAAAAATATAAGCAGTAGCAATATTTTAAATTTTTCTCAGGCAGACATTCATTTCCCGCCATTACCAATGACTGCAGGTGTTAAAGCCGCCACCACCACCACCACCGCGACAACCCCTACCCCCACCAACACCGCGACAACAGAAACAAAAGGAAAAAATAAATTAACTCGTGATGTCGAAATGAATTCAACCAAAATGAACTCTTCCACACCGAACACCACTGACGCCACCACCACCATAACTGAAACTAAAATTAATAATAACAAATATAACGATAACAACAACAGCAACAATAACATTAAAAAAACCACCCTGAGTTTTGCCAGAATAGCAAAACAGTGCGAAGCATTTCAGGTAACTCAGGAGGAATTAGAAGAGGCAAAAAAATGGTAAAAAAAGATGGGTACAGAGTCAGCCCCCACCACCACCCCCACCCACCACCCCCACCCACCCACCTAATAAAATGGAGCATCGGCGCCTATGCACGGTGTCTTACCGAACAATTAATGTAAAATCGCGCCGAGTGGAACGAGCATCCGAGTCCCAAATCCAAAAAGCTTTGGGACATGTGTGGGCAAGAAAAACCCACATCAGACGTGGGCAGAAGTATGGAACCGTGGCCGTGTTCTTTGAAACACCAGAGGGGGCTAGAGAAAACTCCATGGCCCCATTAAGAAGTGACGATGTTACACTCGTCCCAAGCTATTGTGGCCAGAGACTCGTAAAGATCAGAGTGACCCACGTTCCACCGGCCATCGAAATTCCCTGGCTAATAGCTGCCGTCCTCGCCGGCATCGAAGCCAACACCAAGATAATAGAAATAGCGAAAGAAAAGCAGGAGAACTGGTCCGGATCTGGGCTGGAGCTCCTGATCCAAGCGGACCAAAAAAAGCGTTGAGGAGATCCCAGAGGTAATAGACCTCACTGACGGCAGCCACCTCACCGTAATTGTCGAGGGCAGAAGGCCTAGGTGTGTCGTTTGTGGTGAAGGAACCCACCTAAGGGCTTTCTGCCCTCAGGCTAAAAGGTTGAGGCCACCTCTCTTACCCACCCCAGTGACTCAACCATCAACACCACCAGCAGCAGAGATGGCAGCAACAACTGTAGCAGCAACAACAGAAGCAAATGTAACATCAACAACCCCAGCAACAGTAGCAAAACCAACACCACCACCACCCAACGCTTCAGAACTAGCACCAGCGCCTACACCAGTGGTCGCCAACATGGGTTCCGCGGAACCATGGGGTTCCGTAAAACAAACTCCGGGTTCCTTAAAAAAATAAATATTTACATTACCATTAATATTTTAGGTTTTCTTAAAAAGGTGCAAAGAAAATGCCAAAGGTGCAATGTATAAATGAACGAGTACTATTGTAGTGTACACATGTTCTCCACTCCAATTCGTGGAAAACACTACTTTCAGTTTCTCACTTGAATTAGCAGAAAAACACTGTTCTGAGATTCGTGAAAATTGAATACTTTCAATTTCACATCAATTCTTGGAAAGATATAGTTTTCTGAATTCCGAGACTGCTACTGATAATACACTAATTGAACTTAGAAATTGACCAATCACGAACAAGTACATGTTGGTCGATAACAGCATAACTTTAAACTGAAAACTTCACTTCAGCGAGGTCTTTCAGCCGAGAGACAGGGTCAGTTCGCTGTTCTCACGACGTAAGTTCAGTAGAATGTTTTCAATAGAGAACACGTTTTAATCTGCTGTCCTCACAAAAGCTTTAAAGTCGCCTAAAGTTTCCTCACAGAGTGAACTCGCTTACTAGTCGTTTTCAACATGCATCCAGTTCTACAGACAATTCTAAATAAGAACACGTTACATTCTGTTGTACTTTGCACAGAAAATATAACGCCTGTAAAGTTTCGACTACTAACAAAGGTAATTTTGTATTCCATGCATTACTATAAACTTTGCCACACAATTATGTATTCATTTGATGACATCTGCATTCACAATTGAGAAATTACTTTATACAATAAATATATATGTCCACAAACATTTGACTAAACTTTATTTGTTCCAATCTAATATATGTTTAACGCAGCCTAAAGCCTTCTTATATTATATCTAACTTTGAAGGTTTGACTTTGCCTTTCATCCTTACGGGGTCGATGAAATAAAGTACCAGTAATGCACTGGATAAATGCTGGCCTTGTGCCTAAAGTAGAAACAATTATATCTAACTTTGAGTCAAAATAGATAGAAGATATCTGAATTAATTTCCAATACCATCGTCAGATCTTCTACCCTATCAGCTGATTTGCATTTTTTTGCACCTTTTAGTATGGCGGATATTTAAATATATTTACATTACCAATAATATTTAATACGACCCTAAAGTAGTATATGCAGGAAGTGCTGGACTCTGAAAAAGATTTCTTCTAGTTGTTTATAAATGTGCACCTTTTTCAGTAACCCCTAATATTTTAAAGGTTAGACAGTGGTGTGATGATTATGTTAGATATGGATTTCACACCAATGATTATGTTAGATATGGATTTCACACCAATGATAAAAGCAAGTCACTGGAATATTTACTTCGCTGAAAAACAACATAAAAAAATCACAAGCTAATATGTATGACTTGTTTTGTAAAAAGTCAGATAGAAATAAAGCTTTAACAAGAACATCTTTTGAAATTTCACATTTGATTGGTAAAAACAAGAAACCATTTACATTAGGAGAACAGTTAATTCTGCCACGTATAAACATTGCTACAGAGAATCTTTTTGAAAGCTGCAGTATTAAGGACAAAGAAAAATTAAGCCAGTTACCATTGTCAGCAAATACCGTAAAAAGAAGGATAATTGATATTTCTTCTGATATAGAAAATCAGATACTGACTGCGCACTAAAGAAAAGCACATGTTTTGGTCTGCAAGTGGACGAAACTACGGATAATAATAACAAGGCTCAATTAATTTGCTATGTACGGTTTGTAGACCTTGATAAAAAAGAATTAGTAGAAGAGTATTTGTTTTGTCTGGTATTAGACATCACAACTAACGGTCAAGATATATTCAATAACATTGAAGAGTATTTTTTTAAAAATGGTGTATCTTGCAGCAAGTTGACTTCAATAACAAAAGACGTAGCAGCTGCAATGACTGGTAAAAATTCTGGTTTGATTGGAAAAATGAAAGAACAGACCCAAAAAGGTAGTTCAAATCATTGTATGATTCAATGAGAGGTTTTGTGTTAAAAAAATTCAAAGACAGAGATGCTCAAATATTAAATGACCAGCTGAAAGACATTGTCAAAATTATCAATTTGATACATGCAAGAGTAAAAAATTCTAGAATGTTTGAATCTATTTGTGAATTTTCTGGAATTAATTATAATAGATTGTTATTGAACAATGATGTGCGTTGGCTGTTTTTGGCGATGCTATGAAGAGAGTTTTTGAACTGAGAGAAGAAATAATAGTTTTTCTAAAAAAACAGAATGATGAAAGAGCAAGTGTATTAGAAACCAATGAATGGAATGTGCAACTCGCTTATTTAGTAGACATTTTTGGTAAACTGAACAAACTAAATAAGTGTCTTCAGGGTAACAATGCAGATATTTTGACTTCAATCAATTTTATTACATATTTTCAATCAAAATTAAACATCTTTATAAAAAGAATTGAATCGGACAATTACTCATTACTTTCAAACCTTGAAATAGAGCTTAAAAAGAGAGAATATTTTGACTCCAGCAATCTAAAGAAGATTATTCTTTCTCATTTAAATGTGCTTTCCATAAGTTTTTCAGATTATTTTGACTTGATGGAAAAAGATATTGTTAGCGGAAATTTATGGATAAAAAACACGTTCGCCGAGATCGAGCAGTTAGTGTCAGAAAATGACACTGGAAATTGTAAAAATTTACTACCTGCACAATGCTTACATCAGTTGATGGATTTGAATTCAAACGAAGACCTGAAAGTGATATTCGAAAGCAGAAAGAAAGAACTATGGATCGATTTATTCTTGATTGGGTAGTTTAATGAAATCAGCCAACTTGCATTGAAATATTTGACTTTATTCCCATCTAGCTACTTGTGCGAAGGGTTTTCGCAGTTGGTAGAAATCTGCACAAAGAAGATGAATAAACTGTCAGCAATTGACGAGTGTATGAGACTGGCATTAACTAGTGTTGAACGTCGATTTTCTAAATTCACTGATGAGGCGCAACAGCAGAAAAGTCACTAGTTAATTGTGTTCGATTACATACACACGCATGAAACACTAAAATAAATAAATACTTCATTATTTTTTTTTGAAAAGTTTTGTATTGTATAGGTTCCGTGAAGAATTCAAAATATTTAGAGGGTTCCTCGGTTTTAGAAAGGTTGGCGACCACTGGCCTACATCATCTACCACGCCACAACCAAAACTAACGCCTGTGGAGGATTTTCCACTCCACGGCCTATCACAACGGGAGACAGATTGTGACGACGAGGAGTGGGGAACGGTATCAGGAAAAAAGAAATAAAGAAATAAAATAGAAAAAAATTATCTTCCCTCCCCTCCAAAAACAAAATACAGAGGGAAACAAATAAACTATCAAACAAAAAAGTTAGGGCAGACATGCCACCATCCACACCAGCATCACCAATCCTATCACCCCAAACACCAACACCATCACCATCATTAACCCCAACACCACCATCACCTACACCACAAAAGTGACCAAAATGCGAAACAGAAACAAACCCACAACAAACGCAAACAAGACAAAACAACCAAAACGATACACACTACACAGCATTAAATTTGAACAACAACCAATAATTACACTACATCCAACACAACACCAGCATCACAGAAAAAGACTACACAACAACCCAAAAGTTCACACCACTTCCACACCCACAGATCACTCGCATCACGCAGAAAACGTACATGACACTAAAACAAAAATTCCCCAAAGACATCGGAGACTTCCGACTAGCACTCTCCAGGAGGATTTATAAGGACATCATTCCTAAGGAGGCCAGAGGCAGTGAAAAGGATGGACTAACCGTCCTTCCTCTATGAGAAGTAAGGTAAGTGGTCTTTCCCATCTTTTCCACTCCATTTCAACATGACCTCACTCAGAATAGGCAGCATAAATGCGCGTGGCTTGGGGTCGTCATGGAAGCAGGGCCACCTGCTCAACGACCTCAGGTCACTAAACAGAGATGTAGTGGCCATCAGCGAGACCAGATCTGCGAAACACGGGCCTTCGTACCGATCTTCGGCGGCTATGATGTGTACAAATCTCCCGGTCGTCCGGGATCGGGGGAGGAGTTGCTGTGCTTTTTCGGAGAGGTTTAGATCTCGCCATACGGGTCATCTTCCTGGACCCAGAAGGTAAGTTGGTGGTGCTGGACGTGACCAGCGGAGACGGGCAAGCTTTCAGGCTAGTGGCCGTTTATGCCCCGACAGGAGCAGGGCGGCCTGATTTCTTCCGGCGTCTGGAGACCTTTCTTGGAACGTCCCGATCTTTAGTGTTAGTGGGCGACTGGAACGGGATCTTAGATGCACGCTGGGACTGTGTGGGATTAGTGGATAGGGGAGGAGGGTGAAAGAGTCTCACCAACCTGCTCAGGCGTTTTGAACTGTCTGACAGGTACCAATTGGATTTCCCGAATGTGCCAATGTGGACTTGGACAAATCGCATAGGGTCATCCAGATCATATCTAGATAGAGTATTTTGTAGGGAAATAGATAGGTCTAGCATAGGCTGTCCACAATTCAAGATAGTCAGCTACACGGACCACAAATTCGTGATCTGTGTGCTTGATTTAGATAGGCTTCATAGACGAGGACCCGGCTACTGGAAGCTAAACGCGTCCTTACCAGCGCGCAAGGCCTACAGAGACCGGATTAGCGAACTAGTTAAGCGGGTGTTGACGGGGGCCATCGTCAACAACAAGTGGTGGTTTGCTCTGAAAAGAGCAATTAGAATAGAGTCCATTAGGTTTAGTAAGGCTTTAGCAATAGAGAGAAATAAAGCAGAGGGAGAATTAGTTAGAAAATTAGACGAGGCGCTTAGCAAAGGCATCTCGACCGACGTACTTGCGGCGAAATTGGCCCTTGACCAATTCTTCATTGCAAAGCTCGAAGGCTGCGTTGTCAGAGCTAGGGGGCGTGCTCTCAGACACGAGGGGACGAAAGCCGTTCAATTGGCCCGAGAGCGGAGGCGCGTCGTGGCAACAAAGCCACGATTCAGTCTTTGGTGGACCACGACGGGCGCATGCTACTCGATCCCGGGCAAATGTGTGAAGCTTTCCAGCGACACTTCGCTCAAATGTTCGGGGCAGTGGTGGGCCGGATCGAGGGATGGACTTTAGTGTCTACCTCGACGGACTGCCGCGGTTGCCGGCCACTGAGGTGGAGTGTTGCGAAAAGCCAATAACAGCCGCTGAAGTAGTGGAGGCAATGACTGGCTGCACAAGGGGTAAATCGCCTGGTTTGGATGGTCTGCCCTATGAACTTTACGTACAAATGCTAGACTTGTTCGGAGGCCTCTTGGCGGACGTCTACTGAAACTGGGCGGGAGAATTCCCAGCTCTGTGAGCCGAGGAACTGTGGCGCTGCTGAGAAAGGATCCGAACCAGGAGGATAACATAGATAATTTCAGGCCCATAACTCTGCTAAACACAGAGTTCAAGATTTTGGCCAAGGTGCTAGCAAAGAGGCTGGCGCTTGTCGTTGGTGGTCTTGCTGGGAGAGGCGCAGTCATGCGCCATTACCGACAGATCCATCCACGACAACCTCCACCTCATGCATCGTAGAGAGGGTAGCTAGGGAACCTGGGAATATGGCAGGGGTGGGTCCTTGATCAATTTAGATCAGTCGAAAGCTTTCGATAGGGTCGACCATCGTTACCTAGCGGCAGTCCTGAGGGCGGCTGGCTTTGGGCCCGTCTTCAGAGGCTGGATCGCTGCCATGCACAGCGACATCTGCTCTGTGGTGAGAGTGAACGGTCACCTTTCGGAAACGTTCAACCTCATGCGCTCGGTCCACCAGGATGACCCCTTTCGCCCCTCTTGTACGTATTGACTCTCGAGCCATTACTGCACAAACTGGAGACGTTGAGGGGCGTCCCGCGCGAACCAGGATGCGGAAGATCCGTGTCAGCATATGCGGACGATGTCACCGTAGTGGTGTCGAACGCCAAACACACTAGAGGCGATCAGCACTACACTAAGAGAATACGAAGCGGTGACAGGAGCAATGATCAACCAGGAAAAGTCAGTGGGCCTGCAGCTCGGCACCTGGAGTGGCAGGTCCATGCCGTCCAACAGCGTCTTCGGGTGCTGGACGGACGGACCGATTAAATTTGCTAGGTGTCTGGTTCGATCCTGACCTCCAGACGGACAAAAACTGGGACGAGGTGACGAGCAGGGTGGCTTCTCTCACCCAGAAATTGGCGGAGAGGAAGCTATCCCTGAAAGGTCGAGCGGAGGTGGCTAACGCGTACATCGCGTACTACCGCCTGACATCGTACCTTGTCCTAAGCCCCGCCTGACTGCGCTGGAGCGATTGCTCTTTCGCTTTTTGTGGAAGGGACGCGCTCCGATGGTCAGGCGGTCCATCTGTTGTCAACACCCGCTACGTGGAGGGCTGGGCATGCCGTGGCTGATGATGCGCAGACACGCGCTTAGGCTACGACATCTCCACCTCTTCCTCGACGGTGATCAGGTGTGGTCGCCGTTTGCTAGGCACGTCTTTCACCAGCTCGTCTCCTTGACGGAGCTGCAGTCCTGTGTCAAGCGAAGACCGAGAGGGAGCGCTTGGAGACCGGTATGTCTTGAGGCGTTCACAGTACTCGACCAATCGGGCAATGTGATCGGTGGAAACTCCACCTTGGCGTTCTATAGAGGATTAGTGGAGGGGAAGAGCGACGACGTACTTGGAGAAACTCTAGGCGTCGACGTAAATCAACTAGCCAACCTCTTCGGAAGGACTTTCGGGCCGGGGCCTATGGACAATTTCCAGAAATCTCTGGCCTGGCAGTGTTACCGAGAAGCTTTGCCAGTTCGGGATAAACTCTACAGGGATGGAGGTGCCGTCAGCCGGGCATGTCCGAGATGCGCGCAGGGCGACGAAACCGTCTTGCACGCACTTGTCCAGTGTCCGAGCATTGCTGACTTGTGGATTTATGTCGAACACCTGCTGTCACATGTAAGACGGATCCAGCTATCAGTTGAGCCCATCGTGAGGATTGCCCTGTCCTCTTCCTTTAGCCGGGAAGGGTAGGCAATTTTTATCTGTCTGGTGGCCATGGCGAAAGAGATAGTATGGTGGACACGTTTGAAAGGGCTGAAGACGAGCATTTACCTCTTCGCTGATGCCCTGATTAACTTTTTCAAATTTCATTTGAAAAGGAAAATCAGGGTAGAGAGGGAAGTGGTCTCTTCCCAGCATTTTGTTGAAAGACACCATCTAAAGCAACACCATCAGTAGTGGCAACACAGCAGCTACATTTGCAGTAGCTGCATCAGCAAGAACATCGCCGGAGAGGGCTCCACTACCATCACCAACAGCCGTGGAGCATATACCCCAACTAGACGCCACGGAATCCGACATGAAGTTTGAGGCTGGAGTGACGTGGCAAACGGTCTGCCACACAACACAAAAAAGAAAAAAAACCCTTAGCTTCACCCTCCAAAATTGAAAGCACACAAAGAGGGGTAAAGGCTGCAAGGAGACTTGCAGCAACACCCCATCACCATCACCACCACAAGCACCACTGCCAACAACAACCACACCACCACCAGCATCACCAAAAACACCAACAACGCAAACCAAACAAAACACACACACCAAACAGCAAAAAGAAGAAAACAACAAAAACCCCTCCCCCCAAAAGGTACACAGCCATAAACATGGCAAATAAAGAACTCATACAACATATAAAGCAGAACACAGACATCACAGAAAAAAACTACTACACCCCACCAATACCAAGAACTCTCCCGACAAACATAAGCATCATTGAAATTAAAATAGAACAGTACAAACTTTTAAAACAAAAATTCCCCAACGTAGTTGGAGACTTCAGAGGGTCGGTTACCAAGAGGATATACACTGACATCCTCTTGGAAACCCCCATGACCAGTCGAAGGGTTAGTTCTACTGTCCCTTCACCACACGACCATGAGGCTTGGATCTCGCCATACGGGCCATCTTCCTGGACCCAGAACGTAAGTCGGTGGTGCTGGACGTGACCGGTAGCGAAGGCAATGCTTTCAGGCTAGTAGCCGTTTACACCCCAACAGGGGCAGGACGGCCAGATTTCTTCAGACGCCTAGAGATCTTTCTTGGAACGTCCCGCTCTTTAGTGTTAGTGGGCGACTGGAACGGTATCTTAGATGCACGCTATGATTGTGTGGGTCTAGTGAATATGGGAGATGGGTGCAAGAGCCTCACCAACCTGCTCAGACGTTTTGAACTCTGAGAGGTATTGACTGAATAACCCGAATGTGCGAATGTGGACATGGACAAACCGCATCGGGTCATCCAGCTCATATCTCGATAGGGTATTCTGCAGAGGACTAGATAAGGCTAGTATAAATTGTCCACAATTTAAGATAGTCGACTACATAGACTACAAATTTGTGATCTGTGAGATCGACATAGACAAACTTCATAGACAAGGACCCGGTTACTGGAAGCTGAACGCGTCTTTCCCGACGCAGAAAGCATACAGCGACCGGATTAGTTAAGCGGGTGTTGACGGGAGCGGTCGTCAACAACAGGTGGTGGTTCGACCTGAAAAGGGCAATTAAAGTAGAATCAATTAAATTTAGCAAAGAACTAATGATAGAGGAAAATAGAGCAGAGGGAGAGCTAGTCAGAAATCTAGAAGAGGCGTTTAGGACAGGCATCGCAACCGAGGTGCTTGCGGCGAGATTGGCACTCGACCAATTCTTCAACGCAAAACACGAAGGCTGCGTGGTCAGAGCTAGAGCGCGTGCTCTGAAGGACGAGGTGACAAAAGCCGTCCAATGGTCCAGGGTGGCAGAGGCGCGACGTGGCAAGAAAGCCACTAAGTGGTTTTTGACTGACCAAAACTGGCGCGTGTTGCTCGAACCCGAGCATATGTGTGAGGCCTTTCAGCAGCACGTTGCTGAACTGTTCGTGAGCAGCGGCGGGCCGGATCGGGGTATGGACTTCAGTGCATACCTCGACGGACTGCCTCGGCTCTCGAGGACCGCAGCACAGTGTTGCGAAAAGCCAATAACAGCCGGTTAAATACGGGAAGCGATAGCTAACTGCACGAGGGATAATTCGCCTGGTTTGAATGGTCTGCCCTACGCGCTTTAAGTATTTATGCTAGACTTGTTCGGTGACCTCTTGGCAGACGTCTATTGCAACTGGCAGCAGAACAGGAGCATTCCCAATTTTGTGAGCCGGGGAGCTGTGGAGCTGCTGAGAAAAGACCTGAACAAGGGGGTGTGATCGATAACTTCAGGCCCATAACCCTACTAAACGCAGAGTTCAAGATTTTGGCCAAGGTGCTAGCAAAGAGGTTGGCGCTTGTCGTTGGTGGTCTAGTGGGAGAGGCGCAGACATGCGCCATTCCCGAGAGATCCATCCACGACACTTTCCAGCTCATGCGATACATCGTGGAGCGGGTAGCTAAGGAACCTGGCACGGGTGGGGCCCTGATCAACTTGGATCAATCCAAAGCATTCGATAGGGTCGACCATCGAGGCAGCTGGTTTTGGGCCCGTTTTCAGGGGTTGAATCGATGCGATGTACAGCGACATCTGCTCAGTTGTGAGGGTGGACGGTCACCTGTCGGAGACATTCAGCATCATGCGCTCGTTCCGCCAGGGTTATCCCCTCTCATCCTTCTTGTACATATAGGCCCTCGAGTCGTTATGCACAAACTGGGGGCGATGAGGGGCGTCCCACGCGGAGTAGCATGCGGGAAATCCGAGTCGGCTTACGCCGACTACATCAACTTGCTGGTGTCGTGCAACAGACACGTCCAGATGCTCGGCACCGCTCTCAAGGAATACGAAGTGGAGACAGGAGCAAAGATAAACCAGGAAAAGTGGGTGGGCTTGGAACTCGGCACCTGGAGAGTAAAGTCCATGCCGTCAGACAGCGTCGTGGGGCGTTGGACGGACCTATTAAATTGCTCGGGGTCTGGTTCGGACCGGACCTCCAGATGGAGAAAAACTGGAGTGAGGTGACGAGTAGGGTGGCCTCCCTCACCCAGAAATGGGCCGAGAGGAAGCTGTCTCTGAAAGGCCGGGCGGAGGTGGCGAATGCGTACATCGCATCCGTCATCTGCTACCGCCTCACCGTCGTCCCTTGCCCCGGCCCAACTCTCACCAAAATGGAGCGCCTCCTCTTCCGCTTTACGTGGAAGGGACGCGCTCCCATGGTCAGACGATCCCGTTGCGTGGAGAACTGGGCATACCATGGCTGATGATGTGCAAACATGCGGCTGAGGCTGCGACATCTCTGGTACTACCTTGATGGTGAACAGGCGTGGTCGCCGTTTGCCAGGCAGGTTTTCCCACAGCTCGTCTCTTTGACGGAGCTGCAGTCTTGGGTAGGGAAAAGACCGAGGGATAGCGCTTGGAAACTGGAATGTCTCCAGGCACTCACCGCACTCTGCCACCTGTGCACCACTATCGGTGGAACATCCACCTCGGCGTTCTATAGAGGACTAGTGGAGGGGAAGAGCGACGACGTTCTCGGAGAGATCCTGGGCGTCGAAGAAGATCAGCTGTTTGCTCTCATCCGGAGAACCTTCAGCCTAGGGCCTTTGGATAACATCCTAAAATCCCTCGCCTGGCAGTGCTACCGGGGAGCGTTGTCGTTCGAGATAAGCTCTACAGGCACGGAAGTGCCGTCAGCCGAGCCTGTCCGAGATGCGCACAGAGCGACGAAACCGTCGTGCACGCACTCGTTCAGTGCCCGAGCATTGCTGATTTGTGGAGCTATGTCGAACAGTTGCTGTCGTGTGTAGGACTGATCCGGTTATCGACTGACCGATTGTGCAGATGGTCTCGCCGTCTTCTTTCGAGGAGGATGGGCAGGCGGTTTTCACCTGCCTGGTGGCCATGGCGAAAGAGATTGTGCGGTGGACCAGGTTGAAAGGGTTAAAGACAGACACTTTCCTCTTCAGCGAACCCGTAATTGACTTTTTCAAGTTTCACTTGAAGAGGAAAATCAGGGTAGAGAGGCAAGTGCTGCCCTCTAGCAAGTTTATTGAAAGGTGGGTGAATGTAGCGAGAATGGTCCGAGTGAACGCGACCGCTCTGAATATACGTCTGTAGTTTGAGAAATGGAAAAATTGAAAGAGGGCGCTTGCCCTGGTGGTCAGGGTAGCCGTGGTCTTTTGTGTGGTTTTCGCCACGAGTAACCCACGGAGGTTTCCCCCCTTTTGGGGAATTTTTAATTGTTTCAATTTTCATTTTTATTGTTTATATATATATATATTTCTATGTCTTTTTCTTTTCCCTTTTTATATAAACAATACAAATCTTTACACGGATAAACCCACATCGTGCCGCCCTCTACCGTCCCGTGTCGTCTGTAATGTTTTTCTTGATGTCAGCCCTTGTGGCCAATAAAGTAATCATTATTATTATTATTATTATTATTGATGATCTTATAGCGTATATAATGATTACTGGATCATCTAATATGTGCTATCGGGGATCTTAGAGAAACGGTACTTCCTCTTGTAGGAGAGGAATAAGTGTTTCAAAATCTAGTTGCTCAAGATTCATTAGTGGTTACAAGTATTAGTGGTTACAAGACAAAAACTCCTTTGACAACTGCATTTTTCTTAATGCTGCTTTTACGGTATTGACCCCATTCATTCAATCTCTATTCTCGGAACAGGATATTGTATCTGTATTTCTTTCTCTGTTGTAATCTCCTGCAATAGGTTCAACAATAACCTGTTATTCTTGCCTATTTCTATTCATAACTAAAATATTAAGTATGTTGTGATCAAATCTGCTGTCCATTTGGTTAGCTAAATCTAAGAGGATCTAAGGTTTGTCTCTATCATCTAGAACTTCGGGAATTGTCATGATTACGATCATCATCATCATGATTAACAGCAGTAAAATCGCTATAAACATCAACACTCTCATCGTAATCCTCAAATTATAATAATCATCATCGTCACCATCATTGTTAACGCCATCGTCATCGTTGGCGCCATTTTGTCGTCATCAAAATCAGCAACAACAGCAGCAAAGTTGGTGGTGCTGGCATTAATATTGTGGCCAGAAACAGACGCTGGTAGTATTAGTATCATATATCTTAATGGATAGATGGGCATTAGCCACAACGTATTTAGCAGCAGCTGCAGCAATAGCAGCAACAGCAACATCTGCAGCAACAACATCTACAGCCGCAAGAAAACCATCACAAATCATCAGCAACAATAGCAAAAATCAACAACTAAAATAGAGTAAATTACAACAGATAGTAATGTAGCAGCAACGGCTGTGATGTTATCGTTAGTAATATCGACAGATGCGTACAACTTATAGATGAATAAATAAGGAAGCATGAGATAACATTACTATAGTCATTTTATGCTTTTGATACCAACCGGCTCAAAGCCAGCACTAGTGTTGTGAAACAATCCACACAATTTGAATGATTCCTCATTAAATTAAAATATTCCAACATTATTGTTTATTAAGACCATTTATTAAGTCACTGTCTAAGTCCTGAAATAATAATTATAGTAAATCTTTCAACATTCTTCGCTATTTTATATTTTATAACTTGGATAACGTCAGCTCTTATTCCATGAAACACAACCCTCAAATGAAGAGTATTCCTATTTAAATTAGAATCTTCCAAATCAATTTCACATAAGAATTCTGAGTAATGAAATAATTAATAACATTAATAAAACCATTAAATTCCTTCGATCATTAATTGAGATAAAGTGTTTTTCATTAGAAATACGGTCACGAAGTGTTTAATATGAACGGCTAGCAAAGAACACTGCAAATTAGCTCGATTACCTTCTTTATGAGGATATGTTGAAAATCATTATCAGTATTTTCTGGGTGCTGAATTGGCAAGATGTTTAGAGAGTCAGACGAAGCGTGTTCAAATTCCATCGAGGTCAACTTTGCTTCTCATCCTTCATGGGTCAATAATATAGCAAGCTAGTCCACTACTGCAGTTGATTTAACTGACTTTTGTCCAAATGCATCTGGATTTTCTTTATGCTTCTTTTTTCTTTTCAACCGCTGATCAGCTAAAATGACAAATATTAGTAAAATACCCCCCCCCCCTCATATTCCAATGTTTCGAAATAATAATCAAACAATATTTATAATATATCTATTAAACGAAGAGCAGATTTGTGCATATTTTTCTTTCTGTGGAAACCTTAGGAAGGAGGCAGGGCAAGTAGCATATCTTTTGTGATTATTAGCAGGATGAAGTAAGAACTACGACAATAACAAAAATAACAGCAGAAAAACGTAGCATTATCGTTGACCTGGTAGTGTTGCTATATCTATTGGATTGATTCGAATATCTCAGTTACTGCAAGAAGAAAATCAAACAGAAAATATGGTAGCAGAGGCACGTTTGCATACTAAAATAAACAACACAATTGGAATTGAGTAGGATGTGCTTAAAAGAATATATATGAGTTTCATAACGTTTAAAACACTGTTATCGCAGTCGGTATTGTAGTAGATGTGTCGTTCAAATATTCTCTATATTACAATATCTTCAGAGGTGCTGCTTCGTAGTAAATAATAGAAGGAAAAGCAAGACGCATATAAATGAAAGACCAAGCAACCAGAACAATAAAAAAAATCAGGAGAGAAAATTATTTGAAAAGCTAGACACATAAAAAAGAAGTAATAAAATTCAAGAACACTAATAATAGCAAACCTGATATTGTTAAGTAAAATCACAGACAAAATATCTCCGGGAAATCTAGTGTTAGAGTATAATGTCTAAGAGAGCAATGATGATTGAAGTAACTGAGATACTAATGTACACTTATATGCACAAACACCAATATCAGTTCGTCTTTAAGGATCATCGTTTTCGTCACCATTTATATACATACATACATGCATAAATTCATACAAACATACTTATTTATACATTTGTATGGCGCTCTGAACACACATGTATTTCTCCGACAAACAATGTCCTTTTCTTCCACTTCGCATATTCCTCTATCTTTCTATTTCTACTTAATTCTATATTCTGTTGAAGGACTAGCGTTCGAAACCTTCAGAATATGTTCCTACTATATCAATCGCTAAAATAATGTATATCTTCATTGTACTTCATTGTTTGCATTGTTGTTTTCTGTGGATGTTCGTACATGTATATGCATTTGTATATATATATATATATATATATATATATATATACAGAGAGAGAGAGAGAGGTGTGCTCGATATATAGACAGATAAGTAAAGCGATAAGGATGTCAAAATAGACGGTATATTTAGAGATATGTAAATAAATGTTTGAAGCGCGCATTCACACACACCACGCACGCACACACACAAAAACACACACACACCACGCACGCACACACACACATACAAACACACACACACACACACATACACACACATATATATATATATAGATATAACAAACTATGTATCAATCTATGTATCACTCTCTTTCTCTCTATATATTAGTGAGTAGAATCGAAGTTGCAGTTCCGATGAGCATTTTTCGAAGTCAATCTTCAGAAGTTGGCACGAAGCTCTCAATGAGATGATATCGATAAATCGATAAAGTATAGTGTTCCAAACTATGGCGAGCATATCAAAAAGAAAAGTTAATACACCTTAATATCTGTCTGATGACAACTCATCAGGGCTTATATATTTATATATCTTTATATAATTGGAAGTCACACAAATACATCGTTTAGACATAATAGAGGAGAGTATGAAATATATAAACATATATAATACGTTTTTATATACAATAAACATAAGGGTAGAAGAAACGTAATTTTTCGCTATGAAACGAAATGAAAAGGTTTCATTTTTTTTCTATATCACTCGATTGTCAGTATCTTCTGAGAATGTCAGACAGCGCTGTTTCAAGATGTATTAATATATCATCAGTGCCACTCACTCAAAACAATTTGTCATGAAATAAACTATATATATATATTCTATATAGAATGTTGCGTGGTGATCACTTAGTGAAAATGTTACGTCGCATATAGCAAATAGTAAACATCGGTTGGAAATGGTCATGTGCATATAGTACATGCCTGGTGGGATTATTTAATTAGCAGTAGCACTAAAACAGCATTTTAGCAAAATAGAGGTGCATATGATCACATATATAAGCATACATAATTTGTTTATATATGTAACAAACAGATGGGTAGTCTCACCTGCGAAAAAAAATATTTTCTCGTAACGAAACGGATGATATAAACATGTGTGTGTGCGTGTGTGTGTGTGTGTGTGTGTGAAAGAGAGAGAGAGTGTGAATGTATGTATGTATATGTGTATGAACTTCATACGCGAGTATTGTTTAGAGATGTGTATATCTACAATCAACATATAAATATCCCTTCATCATTGTGTTAAAATGTGTGTGTATATATATATATATATATATATATACATTCGAATATATATATATAGCTTTACATATAAGCATACATACACACAAACACACACACACATATATATATATGTGTGTGTGTGTTTGTATGTGTGTGTCTGTGTCTATGTATGTGTATATGTCTGTGTATATGTGTGCTTGGCTGTGTGTGTGTCTTATCTCTCTCTCTGTACATATATACATAAATATAGGCATACACATATACATGTTGGTGAGAGAGTTTTCTGTGTATGTCTGTTGTGGTGTTTTATGTGATGTTTATCAGTATGTTTGTGTACGTGTGTTTTCGATGTTCTGTGTACGAGCGAATCTTAATTCAATATAAATGTCTGCAGAAGGGAGAATTATGAGGCATTAAAATTAAGGGTTATAGGAAACTGGAGGATGTTGAGAATAAGAAGTAGAGGAAGATGGGGGAAAATTACAGAACTATGTTGTGTAAGTGAGGAAAAGAAAATGTGGTACTGCCGACGGAGAAGCTTGATAGAAAGAGCAATATATATATATATATATATATATATATATATATATATATGTGAGTGTGTGTGTGTATACATATATATATATACACACACACATATATACATACATAAATATATATAAATATTTATATATATATATATATATATATACACATGCCTACTTATATGAACAACCACACTAATATATACACACAATCACATACACACACATACTTATATATATTTATATATATATATATATATATATTTGTATGTATGTATAAGGAGGTGAGAAGGAAGGTTAATGCAAGATAGAAAATCTTGGCAGTGGAAGGTTTTATATTTAAGTCGGGATCTAGATAGTGATTTAACGATTTCAACTTGAGACGACAGCAAAAGTAATAACAATAATATGTTATTGGCAAGATTTTGAATGAATTGTTTGGTAATAAAACACTGGGAACAACAAGGAAATGAGTATGTGTAGGTTAGGAAGGGAGGAGTAAAATGTTTAAGGGATGGGAGGCTTTATGTGAAAGGTTGGAGGCGGTGGTGCTGTAGAGAAATATATGTTTAATCGGAAAATACTGAACGAGAGATGGGGAAAAGTAGAAGTGTTTAAGCGTCAGAAGACAAGGGCACAGAAATATAGTGAAAGATAGATCGAATGAGATAGAGAGACGCGGAAAAGGACACAGTTGTATGTATGAATGCCTGTATGTATGTATGACTATATGTATTTATATATGTATGTATGAAAATATGCATGAATTTATATATGTATATATGTATATATTATGTATATATATATATATATACATACATACATATATATACATATATATATATATATATATATATATATATATATATATATATATATATATATATATATATATATATATATATATTTATATACACATATATACATGCATATATATCCATATAAATATATATATATATATATATATATATATATATATATATATATATGCATACGTCCATACATACATAATATATAGATGGAAACAAAGTGAAAGAGGTGTGAAAGGAGGTTTGTGTATATGGAGCAAGGAGAATATGGCGATATGACTGATAATAAAACAGACGGGGGGTGAAACGCTGGTATAAAAAGTTTGAAGTTGAGAGAAATAGATAATTGGGTGGAGATAAAGCGCCGTAATTAAGTACACACACACACATACACACACATACACATACACACATACACATATATATATATACATATTTATATATACACACACATACGTAAATATATACATACTTATATAAATACACACATACATACATATCTATGTCTCTCTCTTTCTTCATATATATATATATATGTGTCAATATATATATGTGTGTATATGTATATATATATATATATATATATATATATATATATATATATATATATATATATACATATATATATATATAAATATATATATATATAGATAAATAGATAGATAGATAGAGAGAGAGAGAGAGAGAAAGAGTGAGAGAGAGAAAGCGGAGAGAGAAAAAGGGGGATAATAGTAGGGGAGAAAAAAGAGGTGAGAGTGTGTTGATCTGTGGGATTAACAGTTTTTTGATCGAACAGAAAGTGAAAAAGAAGCATAATAAAAATATTACACACTCGTGCATAAATGGAGAGAATACCTACATACGCATACCAATATATAGGGATAGACAGACAAATATATAGATAGATGGATAGATAATTAGGTAGACACATAGTTATTTATTTAGTTAGATAGATAGGATGATAAGTAGAAAGATAGATAGATGGATAGAGATAGCTAACTAGCTAGCTATATAGAAAGATAGATTGAAAGATAGAGAGATAGATGAAATAGATAAATTTCTTTATTGGCCACAAGGGCACAAAAGAAGGGGAAAAATACAAATGGGGTGTTTACATACAGGTATATGAAAATAAAACTATTAATAAAATAACAAATAACAATTGATATCCCCAATAGGGGGGAGGCGTTACACAGAGGTTGTACACACCCCGAAAATATGTACAACCCTCATCTCCAGGAGCACACAAAGTGAGTACTCCCTTCCTCTCTTCCTCTTTTTCCTCAACCTACAGTCTTATATAGAGAGAAGGACCAACCATTCGGGCCATCTTTGCCACATTCACCCACCTTTTATAAAATTTACTGGGGTACAGCACCCCTCCCTCTATCGTGATTTTTCTTCTAAAATGATATTTGAAAAAACGAATCAGTTGCTCGCCGGAGAGAAAGGTGTCTGACCTCAGTCCTTTTAACCTCGTCCACCATATAACCTCTTTCACCATAGCCATAACACAGGAAAACCGCCTCTCCCTCGTTTTTGAAGGAGGGTGCCGGTTTGATCATGACAATGGACTCGGTGGTCAACTGGATTGCCCCCCCCCCCCGCCCCCGCGATAATAGTCCTTCTACATAGTCCCACAGGTCGGTAACGCCCGGGCAGTGTACAAATGCGTGCGCGACGGTTTTCTCGTCGCGCACGCATCTCAGACAGATCTTTTTCGAAGGGTCCCTACCCGGGCGCCCGTGTCTGTAGAGCTTGTCTCGAACTGGTAGAGCTCCTCAGTAGCACTGCTAGGCCAGGGACTTTTGGAAGTCGTCCATTGGTCCCGGGCAGAAGGTCCTACCGAACAGTCTGGCCTGTTCATCCTCCTCTACGCCTAGAGTGTCTCCGAGCGTGTCGTCGCATTTGCTGCGGACCAACCCTCTATAGAATATCAAAGTGGAGTCTCCACTGATCGCCGGGTCCATTTGCCAGAGGACTGTGGAGCGCCTGAGCACATTCGATGTGCCAGTAGCCCATTATAGATAGATAGATAGATAGATAGATAGATAGATAGATAGATAGATAGATATCCTTCTTCATTTGCCATAAAGGCGTACAAGAGATGGGACATTAGACATTAGAAGATGTAACGGCGGGGGGTTTTACATGAATTCGTATAAACTTTAACATTAATAAATTGATAGATATATAGGTAGAGATATATAACCACATACAGACGAACAAAAATGCGTGTATGTATAGGGGATAGTGCAGAAACTGATTGATAGAGCCAAAGTTGTGAAGGAGAATATAGACAAATATAAGATGACCAAGTATTTTATAAGTAAAGAAATTAAAACAGAACGTGTGAGAAAATAATGCTATAAATAATTGTATAGTCTACATGTATCAGACAAACAAAAGTAGCTACATTTTCCCCACATTCCCTTCACACTTAATACAAACTTACCAAATAGTTAGTATACAATATAATACGCAGGCACGCAGGCACATACACACAGATACATACACTCACAGTTACATAGGCACATACAAACAGATACATACACTCACAGACAGAAACACATGTATATTTATATATATATATACATATATGAATAAAATTAGTCCTTCATCAGTGATCTTCCAGCCTTCATTGGTATTTCATCGCTTTAAAGACCATATATCTCTGGTTGGTGCGAGCAACGGCTAGAGAAAGTCGTTGGGACACGTAAATAGGGGGAACGAGCGAGACAGTAAACAAACAAAGATGGTAATGCAACGAAAAGTGAGGAAGAAGGAGTCAAGTCCCTGAAATCAATGAACATAAGTTCTGTGAAACCGTAGACGAGAGAATAAAGACCATCCAACCTGGTCGAAAGGTGAGCGAGGAAAGAATTTCGCACAGGTCAAACGGGAAGCAGTAATGGAGAGGAAGTATCAGAGAGTGAGTTAGTGAAACTGTGAGGATGAGGCTAACAGAGAGAGTGACTGGCAGAGGGGGTAAAAAAAGTGAGAGATACAGAGAAAGGGGAAGCAGTAAGAAAGAAACAGACGGGTCACAGAGGAGGAAAATATATAAAATATATGAAAAAATCGCGTGCTGCGTGATTGCAAATGGGTTACATATGAATAAAATTAGTCCTTCATCAGTGATCTTCCAGCCTTTATTGGTATTTCATCGCTTTAAAGACAATGTACCTCTGGTTGGTGCGACGAATGGCTACAGAAAGTCGTTGTGACACTTAAAGAGGGGGAACGAGCGAGGCAGTAAACAAACGAAGATGGTAATACAACGAAAAATGAGGAAGACGGAGTCAAGTCCCTGAAATCGATGAACATAAGTTCTGTGAAATCGTAGACGAGAGAATAAAGATCATCCAACCTGGTCGAAATGTGAGCGAGGAACGAATTTCGCACAGGTCAAACAGGAGGAAGTGATGCACACAGAAATTATGTTCATCGATTTCAGGGACTTGACTCCTTCTTCCTCACTTTTTGTTGCATTACCATCTTTGTTTGTTTACTGTCTCACTCGTTCCCCCTATTTACGTGTCCCAACGACTTTCTTTAGCCGTTGCTCGCACCAACCAGAGGTATATGGTCTTTAAAGCGATGAAATACCAATGAAGGCTGGAAGATCACTGATGAAGGACTAATTTTATTCATATGCGACCCAGTTGCTACCACGCAGCACGCCATTTTTTCATATATATATATAAATATAATAAAAAAGAAAACCTTTTTCGCTCTACATGGCTGAATACAATAAATGTAATCTGAGTTTTTCGAATATTAAAAATAACATACAATTCGTTTGCAATTATGCAAACAAGCTTCAATTTTATAACCATGTCAGTAGAATGAACCCTTCATTCTTGCTCTTGTGTTGGCATGTGAAATGAACTGCAGACACAAATGTTTCTGGGTATCACCCTTCATCAGTACAGCTCACTGTTAACCTGCCAAACTGTCAGAGCTAGTGAAAATATATGCGATTTTCAAAAATACACAGTGACTGATCGGACTGGTTTGCATATTAGCAGACTGGCTGTTCAGTCAGATCTGCATATTAGCAGATCCACTGATCACCAGATTTGCATATCAGCAGACTGGCCAGTCAGTTTCCTGTGTACGAGCGATAAATGGCCGGCTTTGCCACATTCAAATAAAAAAGAACATTTTTGCTGGACAGGCAACTGCTCTGCTTAATCAGCTCTTAAACATCACTGGAATTCTATAAGAATCCAGCTTCGATGAGTTTCGGCAGAAGTGAAGGGATAAGCAATCTTGATAACCGCTAACAAAC